>VXAX01002199.1:338824-371085 GCA_013399835.1 Leptocoma aspasia
CTCGCGCCGCCCCAGCGGAACGGGCCAGCCGCGTCCCGGAGAGGCGGGTGGGCGACCCGCTAGCCCCCTTACCTGTGCGACGGCGAGGAGCCCCAGGGCGAGGGCGAGCGGGGAGGCGGCAGTGCCCTGGCGCTGCCCCGCGGCCATCCTGCTTCCGCGGCGCTCCGCCTGCCTCGGGCCGCCCCTGCGCGCCTCTGCGAGCGGCGCNGACAGGAGGTGCAGGCAGCGAAGGGGAACGCAGAGAGAGAGGGAGAGTATTCGATGTTTGGGAAGGGATGGGTGTGTGGGCAGGAATGGAGCACGGAGGCAGACACAGAGCGTGCAGGCTGGAATGGACGTTCCAGGCTGAGGCAGATGGGGCTGGGGCACACAAGCAAGGCATGGGGCATACAGACAAGGGACGGCGTATGCAGGCGGGTATAGGTCATACAGGCCGGGATAGTTAAAGCAGGAGCAGGGTATATTGGCAAGGATGGGACGCTGTGGCAAGCACAAGGCAGGCAGGCATAGCCAGTCGTGCAGGTGCAGGGTGTGCAGATCCAGGGACGGGCCCCCACCTGCCGTGGCGTGCTGGTATGCTTTCTTTGACGTGCTTGCCTACTAAGCCTAAGAGAATTTCCAGGATACTAAGCTGAAATGCTGTAGTGCTGACTCTCGCTGCTCACATCTGCCTGGAGATAAAGGCTGCAGGTGCTTAGCCAGGAGAGCAAAGCCCCTTCATACAGCTAGCTCTCTCTGTTACCTTCAAGCCCTCACTTAAAATTTTTGGCTAGTACCTGCAACTCCATCATCTGCTAATACAACAGTCAAAATGCAAGCTGTGACAATCAAACAAGAATCTGGCTAAAATTGTGTTGGCTGTTTGTGAAAGTTTCATGGCAGCTCCTAAAAATCTCTTGCAAAACCACAAGAAAATGTATTGTTATTATGCGTGTCCCTAAAGTTACCACCATGAGCCTATTTGAATGCTCCCACAGCATTCTGGGCACATGTATTTACATACTTGGATAATCCCTGGAAAATGTGCACCTCATTGACAAGCCAAATAAATCATATGGGAAGCAGCATGTACAAGGACTAAAGACTGCCACATTTCTCTCCATCTTTTATGCATTATGTCAGACATTGTTAACAAAGTCTTTGTACTGTGCAGAGAAGGCATGGTGGGTTTGTGGCTCAGATCTGCATGGGAAATCATAACAGCTCTTATGATTATGATATCTTAATCACTTCACACTGAGATTTATAACCTCTTTCATTTGATAATTCTTTACAACCTGTTAATTATACAACAAAAAAACTCCATGGTTAAGATTTTAGAAATGCTCTTTCAAGTACAGCTACATGCAGCATAGCTGCTTAAATTGAAAAGTACTTGATTATTCAAGTACACCAGGAATACTCTATTGAATATGCATGAGAGATGAACTTCTAGAATCTTGGTTTTCTTTTTACATATATATGGTTAGGAAAAGACATAAACATTGTGCATAAAGATTCATGGTTTTAGCAGCGTGTAATTATAGAGGTAAAGGCTTCCGTACGCATAGTGTCATCTAAAGTATGTCATAAATGCCACATGATCCAAAAAACAAAATTTGGCTGAACAAAACATGATTTTTTTCGTGTTTTTGTCATGAACAAAAGTTTTCATGAATTTGTCAGGAATGAGATGTTTCTTCCAAGTTTCATGTTGCAAATTATGATTATCTTTTGAGAAATCAGAAGGACATTTCCTGTCTGAACTGTCTGAAGGGCCTAACGGTTTAAGGTAAAACCAAGCTGTATGTTAATTGTAAAGAAATTGTAAAGAAATGTTTTGTTACTGCTTACATTATGAATTCTGTGTTGTTTGCATACAAAATGTGAGATTTCTCTATTTTCACACCAAATTTATAGCTACATTGTTGGAACTGTACCATTGTTGTCTAATAGCTCTATAACAGTTGTGTCTGCAACAGTAGAGTCATGAATTAACAAGTAGTGAGAGAAGGGAAAGAGGTTTCTGAAAGTGTCTTCCTACTTAAATGGACCTGAATATATTTAGCAAATCTATGTTTAAACATAGGAAAAAATTAACAGTACTTACAGAAGTATGCTTCTTACTCTTTTGTGAGACTCCAACAATACTGTTAGGCACAATGTAGCAAGTCCATACTATCATCAGCTCAGGGCTCTGAGAAGACTTAGGAAAATATAAGATCTTTTAAGAACTAAGAAAATATTAAGGCTTCATGTGTAGCGACAGAATGACTCTCCTTGTTCAGAAAAACAAACTGTTTAACAACTTTGAAGATACTTTCAGCATTAGCCAGAAGATAACATGCTTAGCAAGAATATGCTTTTCTCTATGTTTAGAATGCAGGCAGGCAACATCCTCAGAAAATCTAACTTTTTCCTCCCAGGAACATTTGCCTTAGTATTATCTACAAGATAGGATTGTTCTGTGTCTTTTTCTCTTTTCTGTATAAACAGGTTATTTCCTCCTGAAATGGCAATGCATTTTTAAGCACAGATTTGCAGCTCTAATTTCAGGTAGGGCCTCTGAGCAGGCATAACACATGGTAAATTGATGTTAAATTTAACACTTTGGGCTTTAGGCATTTTCCTCCATTGTTCTCAGAATTACACAATATGTTTGGCCAAAATTCACCTCTACAATAGTGATATGCCATTGTTCTCAGTACTGTACAAAATTAATTCCAGGGTTTCAAGTTATGCATCAGCTCAGAAACTACAAAGGGGATGACATTTCCATTTAGATATTCTGTTCCTACTTACGTCCTTTCATAACTAGAGCTCATATAGTGAGGAGCAGTTTGTGTTCTAAGTACACTATCCTTTCCCAAATGTAGAAAGTTTGATAATTTGATCCTGCTTAGATGGTTGAGGGATTATGAACGTGGGAGCCTTCAGGTGTCTCACAGGGTACTTAGGCTCTCCATTCTTGTATGTCAGCTGCTGCTCTGTGTAGGCAGTGAAGGGCCCAAAGCTTTTTCAAGGAATATAAAAAATGTGAGTACCAGTTTCCTTTTCTTATTCTCTTCTGCTTGCAAATGACACAATGATTTTCAGCTTGTTAATTGTATTTTTGTGTTTTATTTTATTCCACAGACAGATTTAGCATAGGTACAGAAAAGGTGAAGTGCATCATATGAGTATCTTCAGATTCCTTTTCTTCTGCATTTTTAACTACATATTATTCAAAATTAGTAGTAAGTAGCAAACATTTTTTTTTTCATAATTAATGTCTGGCATGACTTTGACTTGAACCTTTAAAGTTATATAAATAATAACCAGTGGAAGAAGCAGCTTATGAAGAAAACAGCGATGCTTGAAAAATTAAATTTGATAGTGAGCAAGAAATTCCCATTTTTGAAAAGTTAATAATTTTCCTTAGAACATGAAGTTTTAATAGTGTATTCCATACCAGACAGTGAAGCTGAAGGGGATTCAATCTTTAGAAACATAGCTTACTATCAATGACTAGAACAGTGAAGAAAGCAGAAAAACTACAATCTCATGCCTGTACTCCCCTCCCCTCTCCTTTGCCACTTTCCATTTCCTGAAACAAACAGAACATTTTGTTGGCTATTGAGTATGCATCAATCAGATTTCATCTGTTGGCATCTGAGCAGGCAACCACCTTTTAACCCTAGCTGCACTGCATATTATTCTGATCTGTCTTTCAAGACATTGAGCCAGAAACACCTGGTCCTTCCAGAAAGTGATGTTTCAAGGTCTTCAGAATCCATTTCAGAGTAATAAAATATAGTGAATTACTTTTTAAAAAATTGTGAAAATCCAAAAAAACAGCATAGTAAAAGGAAAAAGAAAAAATAAATATGCATATTTAGACAATAAAACTACTTCATAGGAAAGAACAACATTATATTCAGTACAGTATTAGAAACATATCATGGGTTTATATTTCTGCATTCAAAGTTTACTGGAAGCAGTTCAGAGATAGAAAAGCCACACTGAAACTCCCTAATTGGATGAAGTGTTTAAGTGCTTAGAACACTTAATCCTTTGATTTCAGTTTGCTCAAAACTCAGTGTGTGACAGCATTATATTTTATTTTTCCTTTTATAAAAAATTGTATCACAAACTGTTAAAAACCTTAAGCAATATAATGCAATTTCAGAATTTTTTGGGGGGAGGGGGTGTGTGTTTTGAATACTTGCTTGTTTCATGGAAGAAAACCTGTTCTTTATATAAGAGCTCCCAGCAGAGACTGCATCTAAAACACTTAACATTCCAAAGTATAATAACATATATAAACTCTGATGGGTGAGGCTTTCTGGGTGAGGCTTAACTAGCCATACAAGATCTAGGATTAACCACAATAAAAAGTTCTTGAAATTGTCATAGAGTGTTTAAAGACCTTCCCGAAGAACTTACTGTCTACTGCTCCCCAAGGATATGCAGCAGATAGTTAAAATACAAAGAGACATAATATTTGTGGAAGAGAAACACTGATGCAGAAATTATTTCTGTTTCCCTTAACACCTCATCTATAGCTTAGAAATCTCTGTACTGAATCTGTCATCTTTAGTGACCTCTCAAGTGCTGGAGGAAGAGCCACGTAGTAGCAAAACTCTGTCACCTCCTTCCTCTTCCACAAGTCTTTTCAAGAAATTTAATTATGCAGAAAAGGGGATGGAAGCAGAACACAGCCATCAGCATTTGAATATGCACTGTAAGGAGCAGCAGAAACACATATTCACCTTCTTGCTCACCTATAAATGACATTTGTGATACTGACTTCAGTATTTTAGCACTGTGTATATTTATCCTCTACTGAAAGATGTAGGGGCAATGCTTTGTTCATACAGGAGCTGTTAGGCAGTTATGCATTCCAGTCCCACAAGCCATTTTCAGTTGCAGTAGAATGGAACTTTCTGACATGGCTGAAGCATTTGTTTGCACATTTTGGGGATTTTCCCCCCTGGCATTAAGATGTCATACTATCACAGAACCTTTTTTTTTTTTTTTTATGTTTGCATACTTGTAGCATACCTGAAAAACTCTTTCCTCAGGTCTGGTATTTATTCCAAAACAAATAATGCCAATTTCTATATTCAGTCATAGTGTTTTAGCTGACACTTTTTGGAGTTTATTAAAGAGAACTGCATCCAGCTCTAGGGCCCCCAGTGTAGGAAGGGCATGGACCTGCTGGAGTGAGTCTGGGGGAGGCCACAAGGATGATTGGTGGCTGGAGCACCTCTCCTATGAAGACAGGCTGAAAGAGCTGGGGTTGTTCAGCCTGGAGAAGAGAAGACTCCACAGTGACCTTATAGCAGCCCTCCTGTACCTAAAGGGGGTCTTCAAGGGAGCTGGAAAGGGATTTTTGACGGGGGTGTGTGGTGATAGGGCAAGGGACAATAGTTAAGATTATATGTTAGGAAGAAACTCTTTACTGTGAGGGTGGTGAGGCACTGGAACAGGCTGCCTAGAGAAGCTGTGGATACCCCATCCCTGGAAGTGTTCAAGGCCAGGTTGAATAGAGCTTTGAGCAATTTGATCTAGAGCAAAATCCTGACTTTTGTGGTATACAATGTAACAGATAGATTTATAATATACATAGTGAAAATGCATGAAATAAATGTCCAAACTTGGAATTTCAGGAGCTTGATAAATAAAGAAAATACTCCATAAAAACTTCATACAATTATTTAATTAGCACTGTTCTGTCCTGGATTGTAAGATAAGCATGTATTCTATGTACCATCTGTTAAAGGTGGGGCAGTTATCTTCTGTTAATTGGGCAGGTTTCTTATCCCTTCCAAGAACAATCTCTCCCTCTGGGGAGATATCTTCTGTTAATGGGCAATTGAACCTCACTGCATGACTGATAAAATTACATCATCCCATTGGGAGATGCTCCACCCAGGGGGAGGAGCCAAGCATTCCCACCTGCATATAATCAGCATCTTTGGGATACCAGAACAACTTCTTCTCCACTGGATTCCCAGAGGAAGACCGGGCCCATCTACACCACCAGACCTTCAGAGAAACCTACACCTTTCTACAGGATCACCACTCCAGCAGAACTTCATCTGCCACTCCAGGAGGAGCAGCCACCGTTTAACTGGACTGTTATCAACACCCTGACCCTTCAGGGTGTCAGGTTCCTGACTCTACTAGTGGTTTTGTTTGTATTAATTACATTTGTATTTTTCAGCTTTCCTAGTAAAGAACTGTTATTCCTATTCCCATATCTTTGCCTGAGAGCCTTTTAATTTTGAAATTGTGGTAATTCAGAGGGAGGGGGCTTACCTTTTCCATCTCAGGGGAGGCTCTTGCCTTCCTTAGCAGACTCCTGTCTTTTCAAACCAAGACAGTTCATATACTGCTAAATTACCATCTGATTATCTTTCCAAAGCACTATGTTACTATAATTTTAGTACAGTACTGAATCCAAACCTAAGCCCTATCTCCTGCATCACTTCATAGACTTAACTCTCCACACCAAAAATACTCCTGAGCTAATGTCATTCAGTGCTTTGTAAAAGGCACCAAACATGCCATATTTAATAATTTAATGGATAACCTGTCACTGATTCTGTGAAGAGCAAGCTCTGAACCAGGCATCTGGTCAAAAGTTTAGCCATAAAACAAATCTACTTCCCTTTCTACTGACCTATACTCATCTATCTTATGTTTTGTTCCTTGAGTAAGTAATTAAAATGTGAATTTTAATGAATTAATTAAAATTAAAATCCTTAATTATTAATATTTAAATTAAACTACATCTTTAATTAATCCTTAATTAAAATTAAAAAAAACACGGTTTAAAAACTCTCCTTTCTTTGCTTTTAGGAAAACCATTTTTTTGGGTTGTATTCTTCTTCCCAAGTTTCATTCCACTAGGAAGAGTGAGCAAGTATCAGCCAGAGACCGATTGAATATACTGTTGCTACTGTTACATCAGCTTCTGTACAACACTGACATAAATGAAAAGAGAAAAACCAGCAACTGATAGAACTTAATAGAAATGTTTTTCAGATGGAAAACATAACGAAAATGACAAATGTTAACAGGTTAATCCTATGGTCTTTGAAGCCTATTGACAATTGGCTTGTGTCTTGGTTTGACAAGACAGAAGTCTGTTTAAAGAAGGCAAGAGCTTCTTTTGAAATGGAAAAAGTAAACCCCCTCCCTCCGAAATACCACAAGTTCAAAATTAAAAGGCTCTCAGGCAAAGATATGGGAATAGGAATAACAGTTCTTTACTAGGAAAAAGCTGAAAAAATAGAAATGCAATTAGTACAAACAAAACTACTGATAGAGTCAGGAACCTGACACCCTGAGGAGTCAGGGTGTTGATAACAGTCCAGTTAAATGGTAGCTGCAGTCCTCCTGGAGGAGCAGATGAAGTTCTGCTGAAGAGGTGATCTTGTAGAAAGGTGTAGGTTTCCTCAAGTGGAATGTCCAGTGCTGGTGGAGATGGGCCTGGTCTTCCTCTGGGAATCCAGCAGAGAAGAAATCTGCTCCTCTGGGAATCCAGCAAAGAAAGCTGCTCCTCTGGGAATCCAGCAGAGAAAGCTGTTCTGGTGTCCCACAAAATGCTGATTTTGCGCAGGTAGGGGTGCTTGGCTCCTGCCTCTGGGCAGAGCATCTCACAATGGAATGATGTAATCTTATCAGTCATGCAGTGATTCATTCAATGGCCCATTAACAGGAGATACCTCCCGGGAGGGAGACATTGTTCTTGGAAGAGGTAAGAAAAACTGCCCAACTGACAGAAGATATCTGTCCCACCTTTAACAGATGGCAAATAGAATGCGTGCCTATCTTACGAGCCAGGACAGCTTGTAATGCTAATTTCTACATAATTTCTGTACGTCTGTTGCAGTCTGCTGAATGATCATTTCTGAAGTTAGAGAAGTTCAGTCCTGCTGGTGGAGAATTAATCAAGGCCTGACAAGAAAATCATCAATACCTTCTTATCGGAAATGTAAAAAGTTGTGCCCAAATGTGAAGAGTCCTAGATTGTGCTAATTTTTTGTGTATATCCATGTAAATATCTTCCCTTATTTAATTCAATTTTACCACAACCCATTATGAACCCCGGACAACATTTTTTTTAAAGACATTAATTCAATTTGTTGATACTCAGGGAACATGTCTATAGCTCCATATCACTAAGAATTTTCCTTTTCACATTCTCTCACAAAATTTTCAAAGTGGAAGTCTTCTGGGATTAAAAAATACACATTTTGAAATTTCAAAGATGAACATATTAGAGCCACAAGATATCACTGAGGCAAAAAAAAAGATTATTAGGAGGCAAAGTGAGCTTGACGCTGCATTAGTACTCATGGCCACAGTCTGCCCAACTCTGACAGATAGACCCTCAGCCAAGCAGGCTGCTTAGTTCATCTCGTATAGCAGCTCTTGTATAAACAGTGCAAAACAAGGACAGGAACAATGAGCCTAGCCGTAGCCTTTCCAGTGTTCCTGTAGATTTGTACTGCAGGAACTCTGAGGACTATCTCCAGCCCTGGAGAAAGCATATAGTGGATCAGACTTCCTCTTCCTCCTCCCCTGTAACAGGAGTGCTGTTAGGCAGGATAAAATCTCATGGTATGAAGGAAGGTGAGAATTCATCTTCCAGTCCTACTTATGCCTTTTCTGAAATGAAGTGGAACATACCCATCCACAGCTGCTAAACAGTTGGCACTGATTTCAGCGCTCTTCAATCTGCTCCATAACTCAGCAGGGACTCCCCAAGGGATCGATAGCTGCTCTCCAGGCTGCAGAGCCTCCTGCTTTCATGAGCACTGTCGAATGAGACTGCTAGCTGCATGTCTAAAGGCTTCACAAGCCTTTTTACTTTCTTGACTGGGTACAGGTGATGGGGTGAAGATGCTTCTAGAGTAAATGTTCCTTTTAAGGCTTATATTTTACAAACTATACTCTGCCTGAACAAACATTTCTAGGCACTTCAGTCACACACTACTTGGAATGCTGTCTTTTGTCTTATAATTTCTCAAGATATTTTTGGTGTTATGCAAATAGAGACATCAACAGTTACTCCAAAATTGCTCTGCAGGTGATTTTTGTTCATCCATGTGTAACAAAAAGGAGAGGAAAAGAGAAAGGCAGAACATGAGAAATAGACGCTCCACACTAACTTTTGACTACTACATATTATCAAATAATTTTTTTAAGAAACACAAAGAGCTATGAGTAGTAAAATCTGATTACAGATGTATTATCTTGTATTAAGCTTTTACTAAATATTGCATATTTTAATAAAATCCTTTAAGCTTTGAGTACCCACTGCATCCAAAATATGCCATAAATTAAACATTTGTGTTTGTCATATGTCATGTCATATGTCATTCAATTAAACATTGAAAAAGAAAAAAGAAAAGGGAAAGGAAAAGGGAAAGGAAAAAAAGAAAAGGAGAAGAAAAGAAAAGAAAAGAAAAGAAAAGAAAAGAAAAGAAAAGAAAAGAAAAGAAAAGAAAAGAAAAGAAAAGAAAAGAAAAGAAAAGAAAAGAAAAGAAAAGAGAAAAAAGAAAAGAAAAGAAAAAAGAGAAAAGAAAAGAAATCTCCAATGTTTATGGTAAATACATCCTGGTTACCTTGGCGCTGAGTACAGCTTACTTACCACAGCTGAGTACAGACTAAAATATTGTTTCCAATAACTCCCAGACTTTAGTGATTTACATTCAATTTTAGTGGACCTGGACTTCGGTGCTAGAATCTGCTGTATTCTCTATCAAAATATAAACCCAAATCACAAAGTTTGGGGAGCAGGAGGCTTTGGATCTGCACTTTGCAGATTCTATCCCACTTCCAATTAAAAAATGAGAGGAAGAATAACCACCTATAAAAGTCTTCACACATGACTAAGAATATTGTTGCCAGTTTTCAGAGCTCTATTTTGAGTCATTTTGAGCCTAATAGGATTCACACTAGAAAAACTGTCTCCACCACTGCTTAAGAGTCTCAGCAAAAATGCCAGTGACAATTACACTAAGCAGCGGTAGTGTATTCCTCTCTCATTCTCTTCCAGGCCAAGATGAAAATGCATTTTCGGACCACCTACTCTTGATTTGCAGTTTGTGATATAGTCCATTCCACAAACATCTGAACACCATTTAAAAAGCTGTTTGTAAGTGCATAGATCGAATTTGTGCCAACTGCTTTGCCTACTGAAAAAAAATATTAAAAAACTCTGTGTGGGGCAACACTATAAATAACAGTCAAATTAAAAAATGTTATCACTTTCACTGAACTAAATGATCAAAGATCTGACACTGCCCAAAATCAAATTCTAAACATGGAAATCTCTTTTGTTATACAAAATTTTTGTTTCATGATCTTTATATATGTTTTGAATACTCTTTTATAGAAGAATTAAAACTGTCTTAAAGCCTGTTGAAAATTTCAAGTAATAAAAAAGGAAAATTATTATATTTCTTAGAAATCTAATAATTTCAATACATCGCCTTCTTTTGAGATAGTATCTGCATAGCTATCTGCTCCTTTTTCATGTCTGTCTGGAGAACAGAAGCACAGATAGCTGTGTGACTAGTACTGGTTTCTTCAAGGAAATTTTTAATTATTTCTGTATGAGAAACTAGAGAAGAGTCATCATCCTTGCATTCTACATGACATTCACTCTTTCAGGTAATAACAGAAAGCTATTATATACTATAATGCAGAATCTACATAAGAGGTTTTTGTTGGTTTTGTTTTGTTTTATTATTACAGCAGTGAACCATTTTCTAATTTGAACTGCATGGATACTGCCAGTATTCAGTTTTACATAAGAAACACCTTCACATAAGGAATAATCACATTTATAAATTACCTCTTTTGCCTTTAGAAACAATCCACGGACTTCCAGAATGCTCACATCAGACCCACTTTGTGAAGCAAGGTGTGAGAGGTTTTTTGGCTGCTGTTTCCCCCACAACCTGCTGGGAACCTACCCCCAGGGCCCTTGAAGGAGGTTCCCTCCGTGAGTTCTTTGCCAGGGATGAAAAATGAGCAAGACTCTAGATTTTCTCTGTCTTCCGTCTATTGTTTNTAGACATGAAGCTTATATATAGGAAATAAGAGCTCTACCTCTTCTAAATACTAAATAAAAATCCCACTTTCAATAAGTCTATACACAGAGACCCCTACACACACCTCAATTCAAACTCTTGGATGTCAAGAGATGTTATATATTAAATTTAAGGCATTTGAGGCAGTAAACTGGTAAGACAATGAAAAATTTGATCTCTTTTGCTTTCCTCTGTGCTTAGTGATGTCACTTCCAACCTACAACGCTGCCCTATAACTGCTGCTACCTAACATGAACAGGATCAATGAAAGTTGAATTTGGAATGGAAACTCTTTCAAGGGTCCAATGCAAAGTCCAATGATGGACCGGGCCTGTACTTTGCAGTTTTCTGTTTACAAATATGCCTAGAGGAAACTGCTACTCTGTGTACAAGGAGATACATAGAAACTGTGGACAATTTATTGACACATGCAAAGGATCTATAAGTTACCCTGTAAAACTTTGTGCACAACACCAAACCAGTGTAAAACCAAACCATGTAAAACTTTAACATAGCATCCAAAACTTTGTATATGTGAACACCAAAGCTTATTTGCAAAATCTGCTAACTTTGCAAATTAAAACTGTTTCATAGAAAATTTACCTCAGGGAATTTACATTTTTTCACAAAAGCTAACATATGCTTAAAACAAAGGTTTCACACTTCACTGCAATGGAAATATCACTGATTTTAAGTGAATTCCCACACTTTAAGTGGGGAGATGAGAGCAGGGGAGAGAGATGCTGCTTGGAGGGTTAATATAAATAGATAAGGGTCTTTGTGACTCTACTTTATTGTGCAGCATTCCGCATTTTCCTGAGATAGGTTACGAATATTGCAAAAGGTGCATAACTTCTTCCTGAACTAATCCCTTCAGGCTAAATCAAAATTAGTATTTAGACTGATTGAATCAAGAAAGACATGTTTAATTATATTGCCAAGCAATATTAACTTCAAAATACATAAAAGGTCTACAGCCCATCAGTCTAAATAAAAACAATTTGAAAACCTCAGTGGTGTTGGGGTTTTGGGGCACTTCATCAATTTTGGCTAATGTATTTGACAGAATTCATATTTTTACATGTAAGGGAACAAATAACATTTTACATGTTTGAGCTGTATTGGGTGTTACATATTCACCCATATTCACCTGGAATTCCCAGGAACCCAAGTTTCTTACAGAAATACTTTTTTCCAGTAAAAAATGGGAAGAAAGGGAAAAAAGGCAGTCAATCCAGTTTATACCTGTTTTCCACATACCACTCAAACAAAGCCCACAAAATTTCACAGCAATAGTCAGTTTTAGTTTATTTTCATTCGAAGCTAAACTTGCGGGAGAAGGAAAAAGATAAAACACATATATAGATATATACAGAGAGATGTGTAGATATATAGACTTGTAATAGCCAATTTTTAATTTTTAAGTCATTTACTGTTCAACAAATATATAGAAGTACTTCACTACTTAATACCAGGAAGCTAAACTGTTCTAACATATTACTCTGACTTCAGAGTCTACTTCTGAAACATCAGAAGACTGTGTCTGAATCTTTCCAGTATGGAATACATTAACCATTCAAAATAGGTCTTTTTTAAGACATTAGGGGTTAGTTTTAAGAGAATAGTGTCTAGTATAACAAAAAAATGTTGAATATTAACTATTTTTCTTTGTTAGTCTTAGATTAAGCAGTGGCAGTGTGCTGTTATGGGGATGCTGGTGCATGTAGATCAGGTTTGGTTGAAGAACTGTGTGGCTGCAGGCCTAAGCAAGTCAGTTTTAATTAATTTTTAAATATCACTTTTAAACCACTTTATATTTCAACCAGGATGTAACTGCAACTTCCAAAATATAAGTATGTTTTCTTACGTCAGTAATTCTTCTATAATGAGTAGTCAAGGAGGACTGGAACTACCTTCATCTAAGGTATACCTAAGACTTCAGCACATTTGTGTGATACAGAAGGCAAAAAAAACCAATCCAAATGAAGACCCATGATACATACTGAACATCCAGATATTAATTATATCTCCCCCTTATAGCGCCATTGGTAGCAACCAGTCCATAGAGGTCAGAATGAAGAATTATTGTCATTGTCTAAATAGGTGATTCCTACTAAAGGCTGCTTTGTGTTATGGGCAAGCTTGAAGATGTTTTATGAGCTCTACAATGAGAAAGATGTTCTTGTTACGAGAGAGTCTGCGTGGGATTTTCTGTTATATATAGGGAATTTACCTCATATTCTCTGAGATTATAAATTCACATAAACTAAACTGTGTGAATGAAGAAAAGCAGATTTTGTTGTTTGCTTTTTCTAATGAACAGTGAATGTTTTCATGTCTAGCTTTGAGGTCAGAGACTGTACCTTTCTCAGGACAGTAAGTGGCTTTTCCTTACTGCCTGGAAAGAAAACTCACCATGAAGAGATTTATATATATATATAATTATAGACTTTCCTACAAGGATTTTTGAATTACCATCTATTACTGTATTTTAAAGGGTACTGAGTAGTACTCTTTCCCTGAAGTCTATTTTATGAGCAAGTGCCACATCATAGATAAAAATTTCAGGCAGAATTGAGGTAGGGCAAAGGTTCTGATTGTAAAGGTTCCGAAAATATTACTGATTCCAACTATTTTTTCCAAGCTAAATGGGTTTTCGGTTTGGATGGGATGAAAATTACAGCAAAACCAGAAAAAACCACTTAGTTTGTATATAACAGTTACAACAAAAGGGACAGAGTTGACAATCCATCCTGTTCAGGGCTCAGATGTTCTTGTGGTGAACTCTGCAGTACTTCTTTTTTTTTTTGTTATAGCTGTTGTAGGATGAAAAGTCCATCAAGTTGAAAAAAAGCAACTCATGAAACAGACTTCTACATTTTCTTGTTCATAAAACCTTCATATTTTGATATCCCAACCACAATAGTCATACTTATTGGATGCAATGATGAGTGGCTTTTTTGCAAGTTAAAACTAGGAAGGGACGAGGAAGCTGATAAGCTGTAAGTAGCAGGGACCTTTATAGATATTGATAATTTGGGATATCATAGTACTTCTTTGATAGAAAAGCTGTCCGTCATTCAGGTTAAGAACTCTTCCCAGGTATTCAACATAATCTTTAACCTTAAATTATATGTTCTATAAGATCTGTCAAACTAATCGGAATCAAATTTTTGCCCAGTATTTGCATTTTTATATGAAGTTGCCTTAATACAGATTATGTATTCATTCTCTTTGGAGAGATGTTGGTTTTGGTTCCGCCTAGTGATTGAAGACCACTCAATAAATGCATCTAAACCATGGAATAAGGTTTCTAGATCCACATAAATACTGTGGTCTCTTTCCAACACCCTTTCTAAGTGCTGCCAAGAGAGGCTTGTGTACCAGCCCCCTGCTTGCCCTCATTTCTCTTACAAGGAAGCCTGCATGGCAAGGTAAAGATGGGCTGTTTTGTGGTTCCAGAGACTAAGGGGGAACACAATTGTGAAGTACACCACCCATGAAGGAATAGGAATAGGGATAGGAATAGGAATAGGGACTAACATTCCTCTATATTAAAACAATATACGTGAACAGTGAAATTAAAAAAATGTAACTGTGTAAAAAGCCTTTCCTTTTTAGTCAGACTTTGGTTTTGTTCGGCTTTTTTGTGTTCTTTTGGTTTGGTTTGCCTTTTTTTCCCTCCTTTTTGTAATCCATCAAAAATGAGGTGGTATTATACAATGTTTGGGGAAAAAAAATAAAAACTTGCTTCAATTTGAAGTGTAAATTCTAAATTCCTTATTTTGAGTTTTGGATTCAGGCCTACTAATTTCAGGAGTAGTAAGAATGCACTGAAAAAAGACACTCCTGAATCAAGGTCACAATGCTTTAGTTTTCTGTTGTACTGTCCCCTCAGCCAGAGACTCTCTAAACAACTCTGAATTACTCTCTGTATCAGAGGCTCTGAAGAGGAGATGTAGGCACAAACTTGCCTTCTCTGAGGCATCCTATAGGAGATATACTGACTTTTTACATTAAAAAAAGAGGCAGAGAGAAAGAAGAGCAAGGCAGGCAGGAAGGCAGGCAGGAAGGCAGGCAGGCAGGCAGGAAGGCAGGAAGGCAGGCAGAAAGGCAGGAAGGCAGGAAGGCAGGAAGGCAGGAAGGCAGGNGAAGGAAGGAAGGAAGGAAGGAAGGAAGGAAGGAAGGAAGGAAGGAAGGAAGGAAGGAAGGAAGGAAGGAAGGAAGGAAGGAAGGAAGGAAGGAAGGAAGGAAGGAAGGAAGGAAGGAAGGAAGGAAGGAAGGAAGGAAGGAAGGAAGGAAGGAAGGAAGGAAGGAAGGAAGGAAGGAAGGAAGGAAGGAAGGAAGGAAGGAAGGAAGGAAGGAAGGAAGGAAATCTACAAACAGCACAACAGAAGGAACAGAAGTGTCTTCTAAGATTGTCATGGTGCTGCAAACTGTTTTGAAAACACATTCAGTACAATAAAGAGCATCCATACCCTATTAGTGAAAATAAAACCCCCCATATTTACACATTACAAGTGTGTGTGGACTATTTAGGAGCCTCACAGAGGAGACAAGGAATAACAAAGCAAAACTTTTAAATTGAAAGCAAATTGCTTTAAGAGAATATTCTGAGCAGCAGCTGCAGAACTCCTTGCCCACCTTGCTTCTGTATGCAATTTCAGAGAATTTTTGACAGTGAAATGTGACCATCTGCCAGACTGTGAAGTAGTTGACAACCTCAGCTGTAGCCATTTCCCATTTACTTAGTATTATAAACATATCAAAAGATTTCAACTATTTCCTGTGCTTCATGGTATGGCCTCCCACACCCGAACTACTTTACATCATCTTGCTAGAATGTCCCATGGGGAATATTCACTATTCAATGAGGAACAGTCTTATTTAAGCACAACTGCATGGGACTTTTTAGGAAGTGTCTCCCTGCTTTCATTTGGCTTTCAGATGTTTTTTAAAGTGCTGTGCTTTGTTTCTCACCCACTTACAATCTGATTTTTAAAAGTACAGGAAAATCTGCTGCTCTTGTTTTAAGTGGGTTGGCTAGCCTAACATCTCTGATAATCAAATAATTAGTTCATCACTGTTTCAGTGCTGCTACATTTTGTAAAAAAACAACAAAAAAAATCAGTAAGTAAGTTGAAAAACCAGACAGTGATGTAAAATGGTTGCAGTGTTTGGTAAAATAGATTCTTCATAAGTTAAAAAGTAGTTTGGTGCCTTAATGCTTCAGAATCAGAAAACAAGAGAAACATATGCGTTCAAAGTAAACACTTCTGAAAGAGCTAAACTACAAATACAGAAAGTAAACACATCACATTTAAACAGATTTTATATTAAACTATGAGGTTAAAAAAAGGCAGCCATAAGAAATATAGCAAGGTATATAAAACCTTAATACATGAGAAATATCAAATTGACTATAACAAAAATGAAGCATCCATAGATCCAAAATTTCATTCATATATGCCTGGGTAGTAAAACAATAGTATAAAAAATTTGAAAGGAAATTCTGAGAGATGGAGCTATAAGGTTTTTTTACCATTTGTGTTAACTCTAATATAATATATAGGTGTTATTAGTTTTTATTTCCTCACAGACTATTTAATAACTATATAATTCAGCAAGAATAAATAACTTATACATCAATGTTCTGCCAGTCTGTATTCCTGATATGACCTCAAATGAAAAAAGGGAAATTTATTTTTTAATATTTTTAATAATGTTGTTGAATGTACCAGTTTCCCTATTCCTCTTAAAATAACTATTTGGCATATTTTTAGAAAAGATTGCACTCTAAAACTGTTATGGTTTCAATTTTTTCAGAATGTCAGAAAACTCTTTCTTATCTCTGTGTTGCCCATATGGTGAAAACTACAAATACCCCCTTTGAAAATAACTGACTGAAAAATTAGACAAAAGGTGGGTCAAGAATACAGAGCCACTCTTAGCATATCACAGGTATTTTACCCCTCCTTTCCTGAGCCTGCTGGGATGTAAAGAAAAGAAATATTTTTCATTCTCCTCTGAAGGCTTGAATCCTGAAGCTGCTTGGGGAGGGCAGAGTTGCATTCCCCTCTGCTCCCAGGAATGGAACAGCAGTATTATTGTCGATGGTCCGACGTGAGGAAACAGGACTTTTCTTACTCCATAATCAGAAGGCTTAATTATGATTTATTAAAAAGACTCCATAGTTCATAGAAGGCTTGGGCTATTTCTGCCCAGTACAGACCTTAGATGTTTGCTTCTTGCTGCCCTGTATGGAAGAATGCTGCTGTGATACTAAAAGTGAGAACACTGATAACTAGGACCAGCTTCTCTCCCATATCATGGGAACAGAATAGAAAACATGAGTTATGTCCTTGAGCAGAACAGAGCCCAGAGATTGTTTACAGAATCTCTCTTCTTTTCCCTTGGGAATGAATCTTAGCAAACTTGCTGCTAGAAGATTCATAAAACCCAAAATCATGTTTCCACACAGTATCTATGTTTTCTGTTAGACGGTGCAGTGCACAGCAGGTGAGCAACCCATAATATGTCAGGGATTTGAGCTGTAGGTTTTGGAGCATTGCTAATCCACAGGGATTGTGGTTATTGCTGATCTGCAAAGTATGTGAGCACATGGCAATAACGTTGTATGCTCCCTCTCTGGCACAACTTTGTGGGTCGCAACCTGTCCCAAAGTGAATTTACTTCTTTCCATTTCCCCATTCTTAACAGCACTATGCTATCAGAATCTTTTTTTTTTGTTGTTAGACAGAATCCACCACCACTGTGGTCACAATAACTTCATTTGTTGGTGGGAGGACGGGAGGGGGGAGGAACAGGTGAGAGAGAAAAGAGGCCTGCATGCTCAATGTTGGAGAAAAGCCTGTTTGTGCTCAATACATTGGAGAAATTGTTCAAGAACAGTTCATCCATGTGAGGAACACAACCCCTGCATGGCTGCCAAATTCAGTAAGGCCTAGTATGATCAGTTATGTAAGTGCCAATCCTAAAACGTCAAACTGCCTGGAGGCAGGTTCAACTTCTACACCCATTTTTTTTTTCCTAAGGCTGTAGAATATTTGAGAGAGATGTCGTTTGCTTGTTTGGGTCAAACCCTTCCATTCTTTTCCACTTGTTTCCAACTTAAAAAAAAAAAAAATAGGTGAGTATATATAGATATATGAAGAGGGAGCCCCCCCAGGAGTAGCCGGCCAAGTAACGTCACTCACACCAATAATACGGCTCCATAATGTTCTCTGGTTTATTGCGCAGAATGGTTGCTTATATACATTTTAGAATTGTTTACAGTTTCAAACATCCCCTCATTGGTGTATGGCAGAGAAAGAATGTAAACAAACATTGTTTACTTTACACTTAGAACGGCTACCTGTTCAAACCTAAATCTGTATCTATTAATACACAAGTAAACTACCCTCTCCCTTGTATGCCTTAAGATAATTTCAAACTACGCCACAGGCTTTGGCCTTGAGCTCAGGCTTCAGGCCTTGATTCAGGCCTCAGGCCTTGATTCAGGCTTCACTCAGGCCCAGGCTGGGTTATTTAACTGGTTCAGAGGCAGGTCATGTCCCTGCTCTCTGAGAAATTCTGCTACAGATATATGTGTGTCTGGCACATTCCAGAAAGTCAACACCTAATTCAAGGAGCTGGGATACAAACACCACATAGTGTAAAGGGACCTGACTGTAACAGAACAGTTACAGGAAAATCGTGTGTTTTCATATGTTTTATGGCACCTGTAGTTAAACATGGTGTGTTTAACATGTTCTCATACTGCACCAGGATTGGCTGATGGCCATTTATTGACACCATCATATCCACATTTCCCAGGCAACCCTGGGATTGCCTGCCTCTGTCCTTTGAGCCAGGAAGAGTTCAGATTAAAAAATACATACATTAATATCCAGCATATACTTATCTAGAAATACATATGTATTAATGAGCCAAGAGGCTTTTTTGGCCTCGTTCAGTCCAGCAGGACGGCCACACAGGGCAACAGGGCAGACTGGGGCTTTGCTCAGTGCTACAAGACATAGACAAGGCTGTTTGCAAAAGTGGAAAACCAGAGCAAAATGCCAGCTTCAGAAGAACACGCAGGAGGAGGCAATAACAAAAAGATATAAAGTGATCCAAAAGAAGATCAGGTGGAATGGAAAAAATGGCCAATAGTCCCATGAACCACAAACTGGATTTCAAGATCAGTGTCAGGCAGAAAAGGATGGTAGTGGTGGAAAGCTCTCTTTCCCTGTAGTTGTGATGGATCTTTCAGCTACCTGTAACACCATTACGGGGTGCAGGTTGGTTCTTCCTCCAAGGATATGTTTCTTCATATCCTTAGTTTGATGTTGCAAATAACGTGGAGGGCTGAGCATGCTGTCTGAAGATCCCAGTCCCATGCTCTCAGAGACCATCAGCGGGATGTTGCTGATAAAAGGGCAGGCAAGCCAGTTTGTGGGGGCTGCAGAAATAGTAAGGAAGGATTTAGCATACACAAACCATGATTATTTATTCTGAAGCATAAAGCAGCAGCAAGAAGTTAGGTCGTGACAAAAAGGAACCATGTTGGTCTGTGGCTCTGGACAGTTCAGAACCTCGGAGCTGGACACAATGTAGAACAATACAGGTTTGTTACTTTAGGTCCAAAATCTACTTGAAGCTCATGAAACATTTGTTCGTTGTTGAACTTGCAGATTATGCTCAACTCCATCTTGAAGCTGTCAGCATGAGTTACTCTTTATTTCTCCCACTACTTATTTACACAATGAATGCAACAGAGTTTTTTAGATCAGATGAGTACTCTCTTGCAAAATGATCAAAGCTTTGATCAAACTTTCTTTCTGACTGTCGTTATTGTGGAAAAAATATATGGCAGCATTTTCAGAATCCTGCAACCTATCACCTAATCCAAAATTTTGAACTAAAAACCTGAAATATTTAATTGCTCTAAGCCGCAGTGACAATAATCACTGCTTTGCTGCAAGTATTGCAGCAAATTCATTCAGCCATTTATGGACAGGGCTATATTTTACTAGCACATAATGCCAAAGATTGTGATGGCTACTTCATTGTTAGTCAGCTTCTAAATGAAAAATGCATATGCAATTAATCACCCAAGGTGGTAAACTTGTATGTGCAAAAGTGCCCAGCATGAGTACAAATTTCATATACTCTTTAAATTTTTTTTCCTATGAAGCTAAGTAGCCTTCTCCAGTCTATGATGAAACCTATTATATCCTAAATTTTTTCCCAACACTGCCAAAAATCGAACTTATGTGGGCCCTCTTCCACCACTGGATTATTATGGAGGGAACAGCATGATTCTTGAAGAAAAAAAAGACCCCAGCAATTCTTGGCATGGCACTATTCTAATCAATAGGGTTTTTGACTTGCAAAATAAGCAATTATTATTGCAAAGAAGATGTAAAAATGTTTGGAGATGTCTGTAGAGCATGCAAAAATAAGAATACAGTGATGACCTACTTCAGATTCTGAGAAAAAGGACAGTGAAAAGGTGAAAGTTTATTGCTGTACAAAACCCCAGCATTACACTGACCTCTATTGCAAGTCTATGTACCAGTTTATGTTCCTTGAAGATAGCACAGTTACAGTCCTCCCTCCAGATGACTATAAACAGAGGGAAAAAAGAGGCATTCAACCCTTTTCATTGGCCACTTATGTATGTGGCAAAAAAAAAGTCAAATCTGTCATCTGTTACAATACGGTGAATGTAAAGCAGGATCCCACTTTTTCAGATGTCCATCCAGTCCTACAGTGCCTACTACTTCTTAATTTATTGGATATTTATCCATGTCTGTATTGAATGTTACCACAAAAATAACTGGAATGCTCTGTCAGGGGCCAACTTTGGATATGTGTGTTACACAACATAATGACAGATGGACTATCTGAAATGGTAGGTTTTAACACCAGACACACATTGTTCATGAGAGTGCCACTGAAGAAAGTCAGATGTAGAAAACTTTCAAACAAACTATTCACACTGCTGGGCCCCAGAAAAGTGATTTTTGGTGGCAGGTAAAAATTCTGGTTTTATTACAAACCAGACACTGACAGAAAAATGTTTCAGTAAGATTTTGGTAGCCTCTTCTTCTTCATCAGCAGACAAAACATTATCCTCCAGAGCACCCCAGCGGTATTTTTTGACACCCTGACAGCCTGCTTTCAGATACTCAAAGTAAAAGTCTACCCACCTCATGGGCTCTTTCTCCCTGTGTTTCCCATTAAGGTAAAAGGCAAGCTACTGTTTCCCTTATGCCATGCTTGAGCAGAAAGCTGCCACGCCCTCTGCATCCACAGCAATGAAGAAGGAGCCCCTATGGGTACCTGGTATTCTTTAGAACTGAAGAAGTCTCTGAAGAAGGGCTCTAAAACTTATGGGGTTTGACATTTTCATCAATGGGTAGAAGTCTTTCCAGAGATTATTTAAAACTACATCTCCAACAGAAGTAGGAAATTTCAGGCTAAAACTGAATAAATTTGTTTCTGATAAACAGATGATGACAAAAAGGCTGATATGTTGCAGATTAAAGGCAGAAAGAGGATGTGTCCTGAACATATTAAGAAAAATTCTACCAAATGCTGAATTTCAAAACCATTTTTAAATTTCCCACAGAAAAAATTGAGACAGACATCCAACCAAACTAATACTACCATTTTAAGAAAATCAGATGACTTGTAGGGTTATCTCCTCTCTGGCTTGTCATGTGTCCCCATGTGAATTTTACCAATAATAAGGATGTGGACACTGCCAGGGGATGTTTGATCCTGAAGTGTAGCACTAACATTTTCACAGTGTGCTTCAACATGGCATACCCAGGCCTCCAACTTTACAATGTCTCCCATGCTCTGCAATACTGCTCCCTTTATCGTGGCACAGATTCTGTGACATTTGAGTCACCCAGGACACTGGATGCAACTGCTCAGGGAGTATTTATGTGTCTCCAGATGAGGACATTATGAAATTTGTGTCATCAAACTCCAAATGCAATGGCTACTTGCAGTCTGGAGACAAGTCTTCTTTAAAGGTTAATGATATCACTCTAATTGCAACAAACAGCAAAAATATAAATTTGGGGCACTGAGGAGTCTCATGATGGACTGCATTATAAATCCAGTCAGTGATGACCTTAAGAACAACATGATAGTGCAGTGGTCTATCATCAGAAACAAGGAGAAGTGAGCAATAGAAACCTTTCAAAACCTTCAGAACATGCAGAACATGACAAAGAGTACTTAACAATATTTTAAAAGCTTTCAGTTTTTGACCATGGACATGTGCTGTAAGAATCCCTTTTCTGTTATTCTGGCATGGCCTAACATACCTGTGAAAATCTGTTTTGTAAAATGTCGTTTGGAGAATAAAAATCACTGCCTCTCTAAAATGCCTGAGAATAATGTGTGGTCTGACTGTTGTTGGAACAACAGGCCAGAACTATTCTGTAAATATTCTTTTACCAAATTTGTCCAGCTCTCATGTGAAAGTCTTAGGGACAGCCATTTATTTCCTTCTAATAAAATAATAAAGCTGTATTCTATGATGAACTCTGCTTGTGAGGGCAGACACTGAGGAAGCTTTTACTAAGTATGCAAACCACATGCATCTCAGTGTCTAGAAGGGATTTTTTTGCCAGGGTAAAAGTCACTGCGAACAAAAAATATGGTGTTATTTGAGAATCCCAGAGACTACCTACAGGCTCCACCCCTAGGCAGATTTATCCTGCAAAGCCCTGTTCTGCTAAGAAGTGTTTGAAGAAGTTACATAATTATCACATAAGTATCTGTTCTAGACCAGAAGCTTTGGGACTAAGAACTAGTATTTTCCAGCCAGAGCAGCTAGCTCTTTATACATTGAAAATAAAAAAAAAAGGTTGGTGTTCAACCATAAATAGAGAGAACCTGGACTGACATCTTGTGTTCCTATCAGTGCACATTTAGAAATAGGATGTCACAAGGTCTGTCCCTTCTTGACCTGTTGATCAGTTGCCTTGACCTGTTGCCTTCTTCTGGCAATGGAAAGCAATATTCTACACTACTTCTGGTGACCTGATAAAGGCCATTTCTGAAATTGAACAGAGTATGTTTGAAGACGAGCTACTATAGGCTACTATAGGCAGTTGCCAGCAAGTCTGTCTGCAGGGCTCTCTGCATATTGCTGCTGATGTTGGTGGCAAGATTTCTCTTAATTTCTTAAATGCAGTGGTCCTGCCCAGTCTGAAGGGGAACAGAAGGAAGAGTCAAACCTGTTCTGATCCCAAGTCTTGAGGTAAAAACATACTAACGTGCTTGCAAAAACTTTGTGCTTCCTCTGCCCACATAATGCATAGAATCACACTTGGCTCTTTCGCTCTGGGGTTTCAAGCAGTGTTCTGATGGGGTGTAAATGCTTTTATGAATAAATGGGGATCACAGTCCAGCAGGTTCATGCCATCCTTATTTTTATTTCTGACTAAACATGATCAGATTTTTTTAATCAGATGACAGCAACTTTCATTCTGGGCCTAAAAGTTCTCCACTGGAATTGGTAGTAAGTCTTGATAATTCTCTCAGGCCATGAAAAGAAGTTAGCAGAAAAAATAAATAAGTTGTGAATTGCTGCTAGGCATGTGAAACTTGGAGATCTGAAAGTGAGAGGTTAGATGATACCCCAGGATACGCCTTAATACCACATTTGAGCCCATTATTTGTTGGAATGAAGCTGGTGGAAGCAGAGGGAAGAGAAAGGGAGAGAGATTTAGCTGTTTAAACTAAGTATAAGCACTGACGGATTAAGATCACAAAAAGTAAAACAACAAAAAATGTCCACAAAAACAAAAAACCAAAAATACCCCAAAAACCCCCAAAACCCACAAAACAAAACAAAACAACAAAGATTGTTTAATAATGTGCCTGCAGTTAGAATGCTGGTACTCTGGGTTGATGCCCTTATCTGCATCAAACATATTCATTAAAAAATTAAAGATTTTGTTCAATGCAATTCTTTTTGTGGTACCAGATTTGAAAAAAATCACACAGCTTCATGAGACATGGCTGTGACAAAGACTTCTATGAGAGTCAACAAACACTACACACTGGGGATTAAGAAAGCATGCCACAGTTTGCTTTTTCTTATTCAGGCTTTCATCATAGTGGTGGGGGGGACCCCAAACAAAACCAAACCAAACCCCAAAACTCTCCTAGAAAGCCAAGTACTCTACTAGCCTCTTTCTTCATGGGGATTAATGATCCACATTCAAAACTGTGCTACATTCAGAGTAGCAGGGAAGACTATATCCTTTGTTGGCATGAAAGGGTGGGTCCCCTTTGACTTCAGCAGTTTGGCTTATTTATGCAAGCAGAGAATTTGGCCCTGAAATTATTAGTTGCATTATAAGTACCTTCCTCTGCCAGAGCAGGATTAGTCCCTCATTCAATCCATTCTGCATTCTAACGTTAAAAATGAAATGTTAAGCATTCCATATGACAGAGTTTTCCCTGTGTCTCTTGGGATGTGAACTCATTAAGAACTTTCTCTGGTTGCTCAGCCTATGCTAATTTCTCTTTATTATCATCTGATTCCAGTACTTGCAGCTCTATTCCATGGTACCACACAAAGCAATTATCCATCCTTTCTTTTGTGTAATTAACATGCCAGGAAAAGGAAGGATCCTTTTTTCATAGCACTAACATGTATATATGATTGTTCTGCAAGATGTTCAACATCTACTATTACAAGAGTTAAAAGTTAATACAAGAAATAAGGAAAATGTCACCTTTGATCTTGTTTATGTGCTAGAAAGAATACAAAAATTCTTACTGAGCAGATTGCCAGGAAAAAGTACATGAAGAAGTACAACATGCCTCTGTCTCTACATGTAGGTGAATGGAGATTGCCAGATACACTAGAAGCACTGTTTAAGGAGGAACCATAAAGAAAGCAAATGAGGAGCCTCCAACTTCTTCTCTGGTGCTGGAAGTACACTCTGTACACTCCCTGACACTGTTGCTAAATGCCAGAGAGTGAGCCCTGCTTGTTGAGATGGATTAGATGAGCAGAGATCTAAAAAAAAGGTCAGCAATTCCTTGGCCTGCTATAAAACCACTTGCTTTAATTTCCTATGATTGTAAAGGTAACTTTACTTTATGATCTAATTTTGATTTTCTTACATGTTTTAAACAGTAATCTACCATCCAAGAATTACCTCAGAGATCAATAAGGCTACTTATGAAATAAAACAGTATTGCCAGTAAAGATGGGACACAAAAGAGTCCCCGAGCCGTCCCTTTAAAATTCTTGCTATTAGACAGCTCAGTAGGAGTTTAGCCAGCATACATACTTTAGGACCCTTCCCAAGCTGCAGAAGCTGGAAGTCCGGCTGAGCTCCCAGTACAATAATTTTGTCATTTTTTTCTATGAAAAATGCACATCTTATGCTGTTCTTGTAAGTAAATATTTACACCTTTTCAGGGTACTGGAAGGAGTTCTTCCTAATATACCATGAAGTAGGTTAAACCAAGCAGAGATTGAAGCCTAATATAAAGGCACAAAAGTCTCTATAAATTGGGAAATCAGAGCATTGTGATTTTGGCTGCAGAGTGTAACCGGACTTGAGAAGCTAAACTGCTGGAGCCCAAGTGTAATTCTGGTGCCAAACATTTGTCTGCACGCTGTTCCTGTGCAGCTCAGCTTTGTCAACATCCCTGTGACTTAGAAGGCACTGCTCCTCCTTCCTTCACATACTGAAACTGTCCCCTGTTAATGAAGTCATACTGACTGAACATAGCACACTCCAAGTGAACACTGATCGTAGGGCACGGGAGACATGCAAAGAATGGCCCTGCCCTTCCCACCCCAACACACACGATTTTACAGCCCAGGGCTTTTCAGCAGGGAGAGCATGGAGAAGTGTCACACGTTCCAGCTCTCTGCTGAGAGGTACTCCCAGCCTTGCCTCTAGTTGTTCACCACCTGCAGTACACTGTTGCAGAATGGAAGTATGTTTATGGGGTGCAGAATTCATTTTCTTTTTATGTCTAGATAAAATTATCACAGAGCAAATTATTTTTGCCTACAGCCCCTCCTAGAAAGGTTTTGTTTGCACATTGCATAGCTTACAATATCGAGTCAGGAGAATAGTTACTATTTTTAGTACCAGTTACTTACTGTCACAAGATACTTGTTTTCTAAATTAGATAAATTGACCTAGAAGTCCATCCTTGCTTTTGGCCTCTGGGCTTAATTTCATCAGAAAGAAAAACAAAGTGTCTTGAAGCGTATTCTTATATGATTAAGGTACTTACTTCAGTGATATCATTAGTTTAAATCAAAAAGTATTACCCCTCCAGGTTCATTTCCATGAACAGTTCAGAGAAGGTACAATAATTCAAGAACAATGTCACTTTTCAACTCATTGGAATTATTATCATATGTAAAGAAAGCAAAAAATCAGTAACAATGGGGGAATTGAGTTGACATGTTGGAGTAAAGCAGTTCCAAAAGGAGGAACAAAAACTTCGTTATAATAAATGTAAATGTTTGATCTACCAGTGTATTACAGATGGTGTGGTTTTCACCAGCTATAGTCCTGGCTTTGAAAACAACTTGTCTTGGATATTATAATCTAAATGACATTATTAACGGAGTATAAACATTGTGTTAGTGAGATAAAACTTTTGAAATACTTTTATTCCATGGTTTTAAATTTGCGGTGATTAGCTTAGTTAGTCTTACAAGGCAGTAGCGAGGTCTTGAGGATTTCCAGCCCCTGAAATGATACATCGGTTTACTTCAAGGCTGAATCCAAGACAGTGTCCAGCAGCAGAATCTCACAACAAATTTGTGCAAGATAGTCTCTCTACAGTATCATGCTTATGCACTGTTCTATTACACAAGAAAAAAGCAAACCAGGATTAAAGACATTTCAGTGTTTCAAACTCAATATAAAGCTTACTGTCTCAACCGATATGATAAAAGATGAATATAAACATATAAGAATATATTAAAAAATAAAGACAAAGAACAAATGTTGGAATGACCCAAACAAGCAACACTCCCACCAAACATCTGGACACTACAAACTCTGAGGAAGTTACTGCATCAGAATCCAGATTTTGCAGCTGTCTTATAATGAGCTGAACCAAACCTTTGGATCTGATCATATCCGAGTTTTAAAGATGTTTGGATTTGGGCCTTAGTTTGGAGCTCTGGCTGAGTTACAATATATGCATGTTTCTGAGCAAGTAAAATCATTGAACTTTGTAAAAACCAAAACATTTTGAAATACATGTTAAGAGGTGCTTTACCGTATTAGGGAACTGGATCAACTGATTTTAAATTTTCTTATTTAGAACTTATTCACATATTCACTGTGCACTCTCTACTAGTCACACAAAAGATACATTAATTATGTGTCTGTAAATTCCACCTTTTATATGACAAAGAAATACTGGACATTTAAGAGGCAACATAATGCCTTTTATCAGTTTTGTTTGCATACAGTATTGCATTGCTTGGTAAGTACAAAATACCATCTATTGAGCTGCTCACTTCTTCATAGCATGGTTTCTCACATATTACTCAGAATTCTTAACAGTTTTTAAGTCATTTGGAAATCTTGAAGATCTCTGGTATTCCTCAGAATATTTTCTCTTGAAAGATTAAGAGTTTTTTTTTGTTTGAATAAAAATCTGAGTAAGCAACACTTCCTTGTTTCCTTGTGTGCCACACACACATCAATTCATTTTGTACCACAGAAAGATAAACTGTGGCCTTCAAATGCCACTGCTTTTCAAGATATTTTAAGTATTCCATATATATAATGTGAGATGAAAATGAGACAAAAAGCACCTGACAGCAGTTTTTCAGAGAATAATTATTGCAGAACAAAGTCCAAGCCCCACTATAATAAATGTTGTACCTGTAGATGCACACAATAAAGAGAGTTGACCTAAACAACTGGCCAAGGACAAATAGAAAAGGTTAAGCTTTTGCCACAAAACAGAGGCTCAGCACCTGCTTATACTACTATTTGCTGTTTCTCTCCCTTTTTTTGCCTGCCACTCCCAAAAATAACCGGCCCAACTTGACCATTCCCTGTTTCCCTCTCTCTGTAAAGAAAAAGTCAACCATCAAAATCCATAGATGTGTCAAATGCTTATGGTATTTCCCAAGGCTGCATGGGTCCATGCCCTCTTTCCTTAGGTACCACACACATTGTACATGGCCTCACCTCATCGAGAACCTGTGTTTCAGAAGTAGCATGTTTCAGAAGTAGCAGAAATAGAAGTGAAACTACCCTTTACCACTGTTCTACAGTGGGCTGAATGACACCTTCACTGAAGAGATGCATTGCTAAAACTAGTCAGCTGCAGTTAAAACACCAGACTGTTGGAATCCAGGGCACAGGGAATATTTTTCTGTGTGTTTTAGAAAGCCCTGACCCTTAGCAGAACACTGCTTTTAACCTCTGTCCCAGGGGAAAAATTGTCAAAGCTTTGGGAGTTGGAGCATACAGGTGTGAACTAGGTAGTAGTATGTAGCAGTAGTAATAGTTTGTCACAAGGTGAAGAACTTAGGGTTTTAGGATTTTAATATGAGAGTGAATAGGGGACAAGATGGAGGATTTGGGGTGTTGTCTCATCTCCTTCTTGTTCTTCTTCCACTCCATTTTCTGTAGTACTGGTGGCAAAAGGTTATTGGCTAGGGAAAGCAGTGGCATAGATGATACATGAGTAGATTAATAGAAGTTATTGGTAGAAAAGTAAAAACAAGATACGTGTTAGAAGGTAATTGGACTGATCAGCTTTAAAAGTCCTTGGTTTTGGATGCTCAGAGTCCATTTTGCACCTTGTTTCTTGTACGTTAAGTCTGGTGTGTAGACGGCGTACTGAACTTAAGAGAAAAATGAACAACAGCCTGAAAACCCAGAAAGAGAGAGTCCTGCTTGTTTTTCATCCTTGCCAAAGAACTCACGAGGGAACCACCTCCAAAGGTGCAGGTTCCCAGCCATGTGGGGACCAACCAGAAAACCCCACACAGAGCACCTGTGTTTATTTATAGAGACCTTCACCCAAAATGTTGAAAGGGCAGCATGATAACAAAATCACCTTTGAAATACAATTTTTTTTTCTCTCAGTGGAGAATTTGGGGATGTAGAATTTCCTTTTCATACAGTGTATTTTCTGGTCTTTTGTGATTTTTCAGAGACATGTATCAGACGGCACTCCAAAACTGCCATTCAAAAATAGAAGATTTTTTTAAAAAGTTAGATTCAAGTAATTGTTGGAAATGCTCTTTTCTAGCTGTTCTCCTCCCCCTTCTTTTTTAATACTCTAAAAAGCATTTGGAAATCTTCTAAGTGTCTTCAGCTTCTATGAGAGCAAGAAACAATCTTAAAAGTTTTCTCATATAGCCAGTCATGTGCAAGTATTAGAGCTTTTTAAATGAAACTGGAGATATTCCAAGAAATTCTTACAATGAACTTTGCCTTTTGACTGCACTGATCAAGAGACCTAAAACAATGCTATGTAAAAAGCCATGAGCATAATGTCGTTCTGGTTTCACTCCTCTGTGTCTACTATCAGTAATTATGGAAAGATCAAGTCTTTATCAGCAGTTCAAAATTGGATCCTAAACACATTACTACCTTCTTCATCTTTACACATCCTTCATCACACATTTGTGAATTATATTTAAAACCAGTGTTAGGGAGATCTACATGAACATAGACTACTTACATAGACTGGAATTTTGGGGTAAGCCAAGGTGAGTAAATGCAATCACAGTCCTGAGACTTAAAAAAGAACACTGAACCAGTTATTTAGCTTCCAAAGCTTTTCAGTCAGTCAGCTCAAGAGACTGGATGGTAGCCACACTGAAGTGGAAATGAGATTTCACTTACACTTATCGCACTATTTAGATAAGTGAAATCCAGATCATCATTAATTATCATCAAGGTAAGAGAACAGACACTGGCAGGGCTCTCCTCATACTGGCCCACTGAAGGTGTTGGTTCCCTAGTAACTAACCATTAAATTGCTCTACAGTTCTACCTACCTTGCTTCATGGTAGACACAGAAAGGAGAAGGACGGGCGGGGAATGAATGTCTCTCATTTCTGCAGCCACTTAATTTTGAAAAGGAATAAATTCTGCTGGAAAAGTATCACAGGAAACCTTTAAGCGAACAGCAGGAATGAATTCTTCAATTTGTGTTGAATAAAAAGCTCAAATCTCATAGGCCTGGTAATAAGATACATTGCTATGTACAGCTAAACAAAAGGGCTGTTCCAAAGCAATTATAACAATCAAAATTAATCAACAGTCTTACTGGAAATTTAAGATTAGTAACTGAACATTCAATCACACTCTTTGGTATAGCCCTAGAGTCTATGGTTGCAGCAAGCCAGTAAGACAATAATAAGTCTGTTTTAGTCCAGTTGTTGAAATGAAAAAAACACTCTAAAAAAGGCTCGGCTATAGGATTTCTATTCTCTGTGTCACCATGGAACCCACAACACTTCTCAATAACCCACAGAAAAGTCAAAGCCAAATCAAGAAAATCCACAAGTATAAAGAAACATAGGAAGTAAGCAGAAAGGACAGAAGGCCTCATAAATCTCACAGCTTCCTACATGAACCCTGACTTTGGTGAATCTCCCAGATGATCCTCAGCAGGAAATCATGCTTTGAGGAGAAAGAAAAAATGATAATTTTTGTTCCAATTTGACCTAAAGAAAAATTACTTCTTTACTCCAAACCCTGAAGTTGGTTAAATCATGAGGATATTAGTTGTCTCATCAGCCAGACACCAGATAAAAAGTATTGTTGGTAGTTACATTTGGTCTACATTTACTTGATTTTCAGTGTAGGGCTTCAGAGAAGTATGACAGTGCCCAACAGCCATACTTATTCAATCACTTCCATCTTTTAAGTATTCACTGAATGTGGCAAGGGAGGGAGGAAGTGAAAGAGGGAGGAGAAGAGAGTCTTCTTTCCTTGGCAAAGAAATCACCCTCCATAGCAACTAGCAGGAAACTCAAGGCACATATTAATAGAGTAAAGCCAGACTGCAAACAATCAGTAATCCAGGCTCTTTTCAGACTCTATCAGGTCAGAACAGAAACACAGGAAGTATTTTCCTCATTTATGTTGGCTGAAGCATGTAGCATTTTTCTTCAGTTATTTGTTCTTGTGCCTAACCAGAAGATGAAATATAATAAGCAGATTAAAGAAGATTTTGATTGCAAGATTATGGGAGATTATTTTGCTGGTGTTTTTAAGTGTGTTTCAAGTACTTCACTGACAGTGTTTAATTCTTCCTTTTAAAGCTGCTGGAGGTAGAAGAGGTCATCAATTTGGTCCCTTCAGGATTTCAGTTCTGATACAATGCCTACTGAACCAACTGCAACACTACATTAGGATTCAGTTTAGGTTTTACCAGTATAAATATACACATATTTGCCTTAAATAGTGCAACCAAATTATGTATTATCCAAATTAATAAATTGGTGCATACTTTAACAATTTCTGTGTTTTTACAGCCACCATAATAATTTTATATATCAGGCTGGTACTCAGAACAAGATGAAAAACTGCTGTGGTAACTCTCCCATAAACTGCAGGTTTTTACCAGCTTGGGCTATATTAATGATATTTGATTAGCAAGTGCTGTCGAGGATTGCAGGAAGTACACATTTTGCACAGGTGCACAGGGCACATTAAATCAAATTTGAGAGAAAGAAAGGAAGCCCTGTCAGACACTGTTCTCTTGGGTACCCCCTGGAGGAGATCAGGCTAGACAGGCAATACTTCTGTGGCCAAGGGAGAGCATGTAAACTTGCAGGAGAGCCTCGTTTCCCACAATGAGGAGGAGGAGAAAGGCTTCTCCAAGATCACAAGGGACTGCCTGGACAGGGAGAGGAGCCAACAGCAGCCTGGCAGGGTCTCAAGAGTCCCAGGACAGCAGCCAGCAAGGGTGTGCATGCTGCAGTGCTGCAGAAAAGGAGAGCAAAGGCAGGCTGCCTGCCTGGGCCTGACAGCCCTGAAGAGCCACACCAGCCTGCTGCAAGGGAGCTCGCTGCCTTGTCCATGTCTTTGCAGGATGCCACAATACCTATGGGATACCCCAGGACTTATGCCACTCTCCTTCCCCAGTCAATGCTGTCAGTGTTCTGCCGACGCGGTGCCT
>VXAX01002200.1:0-13652 GCA_013399835.1 Leptocoma aspasia
GTCTCTTCCAACCCAGTGATTCTTTGAATTTGGGGTGCTGAGGCTGGAGACGAGGATTGCCATGGGAAATCTGCTCAGCTTCTCCTTCTCTGCTTTCCCTTGGGATGAGAGAGCCTGTGGAGCAGATGGAGGGCTTGTCCCAGTGTGGGCTGGCTCCTGGTGCCTTGGAAAGCCACAACTGGTGTGATGGGGACCCATCTCATTTTCTATTTTGTCAGAGTGGCAAGTGCCCTGTGGGTCAGATGCAGGCTGTGGGGTGAGGAGTGCAGCTGGGGCTGAGGTTTCTGCCCTGCAGAGCTCCAGGATGGCTGAAGGAGGAGGTGGAGGGATTTTGGGATACTCTGGATAGCTCCAGAGCTCGCTGGTCCTGCAGCACCCTCCATGCTCCTGGTTCAGGTACGCAGGCAGCAGCCCAAGCTGGCCATGCCTGGGATCCCCAGCCCCTCAGAAGTTTGGACTGGTTGGAGCTGTTCATGGAAAGTACTTGGAACCCACCCAAAAATTGCTGGTCTTGAACTTATGGAGAGCTTCCAGCTCTGAGGGATGCAGGTAGAGGAGGTTTGCTTTCCCCTTTTCCTGTGCCAACAAACCACGTTCCAGGATTGTAACGTTGTTAAGAGGGGGGTTCTGGCAGCCTTGGGGTCTCTTGGATCTTGGGGTCTGCCTGGTCACCCCAGCTGTGCTGTCCCCATCCCATTCCCAGGACTCCCAATCCATGCTGGGAAGGGAAATGCCACCATGAGGGCACTGTCTGCTCAGGGCACGTGGAAGTCCTGGCTGAAAGTGTAGGAATTGTACAGCCTGCAGGAGATTTTTGCTTTTCCTGTCCTGATCCCACCCCACATCAGCCTGTTCTCAGGGGTGATTTATTGGAATTATGCCTGTGTATCTCTCCCTCTGTCAGGGAAGCCTTCACCTGCTTCACAGCACCTCAGCTGCTTCCCCCAGAGCTCCCTGTTCTGTTCTTCTGAGCTGCTCTGCTTTGTGCCTCCTGAAAAAAAAAAAACTCTTCCAGATGGTTGAAATCACTGCAAATCACCTCTCTTTGGAGCAGAGGTGCTGTTGCTTCATCAAGCACCAAACTTTGGGAAATTTTTTTTTTGTGTGCGTGTTAGCCACAAGTATTCTGTTGGGATAATGACTGGATAATTATTTAACCTCTTGAGTTTTGTGGTGCTAATCAACCCTGTCTTCTTTAATCTGTGCTCCAGTGTTGTGAATGGGGCATGATTTACAGGGAGGAGAAGGGCATAAACTTGTGTTAGGGAGCCAAATTTGCTTAACCTCCCTGAAATAGCCTGTGAAGGTTGTGTTGCTCCAGGCCACAGCTGATCCTGTTTGTGCTGCTGGAGATCTGAAGGGCTCTGTATGATCTGATCTCCCTTTGATTTAGGGTTCTCTTGGTTACTGGCAGTGCAGGGAGAAGTTTCTGCCTTACAAATCATGAAATAATAAAAATCTCCCAAGTTCACAAGGGAGGAGACTGAAGAGCGTGGTCAAAAGTGGGGAAAAAAGAAGTATTGTGGAGATTTTTTGCTTAAAAATCTAACAAAAGTTAACTGTTCTTGTGACACAATGCAGAGCTGTAGGTCTCCCTGCTGCAGGATTTTTGGAGATGCTGAAATGACCTCAGAGGATGAGTGAGCCCTCCTGTGAGGGGCACGTGTGCTGTAGAGACCTTTAACTTGGAATCCAAACCTGGAGGACACCTTAGGAAGCCTCTCCATAGGCTGGGAAGCTGTAAAAGCTCTTTAATGGGTATTTGTTGGTAGTTTTTATCCAATCCAGGGTTCTGGGCTGGAGCAGATGAATGGATCAGTGGAAGGAGCTGGTTTTGGGCTCTTGAGATGCCCTTTTTCCCCCTCCATACCCATCACCAGTAACTCCCACTGTGTTCAAAGGCTGGCAGCAACAGTGCTCCAGGCTTTTGCTTTCTCTGCAGAACCAAAACCTTAATGGGATGTTTGTTTGGGAATTGTGGCCAGGAACACTCACCCTGGGTGGATGTTGCAAGGAGAGGGGCTGAGCCTTTAGCTGTCTGCATCCTGCTCCTTATGGTTTTCACAGGGCTTGCTCAACTCTCCCCTCACAGTTTCCATTTCTTGTTGGTGATCACGACAGAGGAAATGTGCCAGGCGAGCCTTTTAGTCTTTCAAAAAGTCAGATAATGACCTTGAGTCCAGCCAGGATGGTGCTCAGGGTGTTCTGTGTGATGGGGACACTGCCACTCTGTGATTTCAACCTTTTTAATGACTGAGGCTGGATGCTGCCTGGTGTCCCAACCCACACCAGATCTGGGCAGGGATGAGCTGGATATGGGCTGGAATCAACCACAAATTGGGCCAGACTTTCCTGAGCTGCAGGATGTTCCTTGGGCAAGAAGGGATAAGACTCTGGATTTCTTTAGAGCTGTCAGATCTCACCTTGCTCGGGGTGGAATTTAAGCCATTGGATTGTAGAATATTCTGAGTTGGAAGGGGCCCACAAAGATCACCAAAGTCCAACTCCTGGCCCAAGAATCCCACCCTGTGCCTGAGAGTGTTGTCCAAACACTTCTGGAAGTCTCTCAGGCTGTGCCTGAACTGGTTTTGGTATTGGGACAGAGCCAGCCTATCTCTGATAGGACAGAATTCCCTTCTCCTTCCTCCTGCTGGGGAAAAGAAACCAGGGATGTGATGTCTGGGGAGGGCTGCTTGTGGTGAAACCATACCAAGCTGGGTCACAAACACAGCTCAAACCCTCAAAACTATCAGGAGCACCTAATTTATCAGTGGGGACCAGGATGGAATATCCCCATCCCAATCCTTGGGCACTGAATGCCTCGATCCCAGGGAGGTGAGAGGAGCCCTGGGGGCATTTGTATCACTCACCCAATATGACCACAATGAACTTTTGGTACTTAGTGGTGTTTGTAGCATTGTTTTAGAGTGCAGGGAACATTCTGACTGTGAGAGTTCAGGTGTAGCAAGCATGAAAACAGCCTGAGCCAGAAGGTGACTGGCAATGAACTGCTGTGGTGTTTCAGTTTATAATCAATAAATACTTGTAATGGCAGGTAAATTCTCTATTAAAACACTTTGAAAGTGTCTGCTTTGTGTCTCCAGGCTGAAAACAACCGTGCCAAGGCAGCAGCCTGCCTGATTTGCTCCTTCCAAATGCTGCCTTTGTTTGCTCCCCTGTTTCTGGCAGCAGTTCAGGGCGTGCCTCGGTGGGATGGGCAGAGAAGGAGCTGAAGGGATGGAGTTCATGTCCCCCATGAGCTGGGAGAGGAGGGGTCTTCAACCAGCCTGAAGTGACCTGCATGGACAAGGAGATGAAGGAGATGTGAATGCAGCTTCTCACCTGAAGGTTTTTATGTTTTATTAGGGAAGAATGTTGTAGGTGCTGAATGAGGGCTTGGCAAGTTTGTGTATAAAGACAAAAATACCAACAGTTCCAGGTTGGATGAGACTTGGAGAAACCTGGGATAGTGGGAGGTGTCCCTGCCCACGGCAGGGGGTGGAATGAGATGAGCTTTACCATCCCTTCCAACCCAAACCACGATTCCCTGATACCTGGAGGAGTTTTTGGAAAGGTGGATCAGTGTGTTTGGTCCTGGGAGGGGATGAAGGTCAGTTTTGGCTGCTCTGGAAAAGGCATCATTGGACCTCTCCTTCCCAAAGCTCAGAGCTGTGTGGAGTGACACTAAACTCAATCACTTAAGGATCCTCCTCTGAACAGTATCAGGCATTAGTTGGTGGAATAATATCAACTCTGACCCTAATTTTGGCTGCTTATCTGGTTCCCAGCAGGCTTCAGTGCTCAGAGACAAAATCATCTGAGGCTGGTGCTGCCTTGGGTGAAGCAAATGCTGCAGACAGAGGAGTTGTTTCTCACTCTGGAATTAAAACATTCCAAAATCAAACTGCTGCCCAGCTTATCAGGGTGTAAACACCCTCTCCTGTGGGAACAGGAATTGCAGGCTAGTCTGAGCTGAATTTTGCTGCCTCTCTTCATATCACTCTGCTGGAGTTTCTCAGGCACTGGAGGTCTGCGGAGGGTTTGAAATGCATTATTTTCCTCATCTATTTTCTTCATGGGGGAGGCAGCAAAGACCTTGGACTACCAAGAATGTTTGGTTTCATTCAGAGCTGCTCTGTGGTGGGTGTTACAGCAGTGCAGGGGAATGCACTGCTTTTATTCTCAGAAAACCCCTTGTTTTGGTGGTTCTGGTGCTGAAAGCTCAGAAATTACACTGAGGCTCCTTCCACAAACCCATCCTTGGGGACATTTCAAACTGGTTGAGCTCTTGGGGGTGTGGACCACCCTGAAAAAAGGAAGGACAGAATGTTGTGATAAAGGAATTGTGCTCCTGACGTGTTTTATTCTGTCCTTGGGTGTAATCTCTTGCCACATCCTGGGACCTCAGGCTGGTGAAAGAGCAGGGCATGTGGGAGCTGCCCAGAGAAGGAAATGACTCTCAGGTTACTCTCTGCTTTAATTTCAATCATTTCTACCTATTTTCTCAGGACTTCCAGCCAGGAGCCAGCCTGTCTGTGAGAGAAGGATCTGAATGGATGAGAAGGTGCCAGCACGGTTGTAGGTGGCTCTTTGAAGTCTGTTCATTCTCTTCAGCCAGGACAGCCCAAAATCCAGCCTGGAAGAGGAGGACAGGGAGCAGGAGTTGTAATTGCAGCTGAATTCTGCAGAAACAGGAGCTGCAGCCTGGCAGACACCAGTCTGTCATGGTGGACAGCTCTGAAAGTGCATGGTGGCAGCTCTTAAAAGTGGCAAATAATGGTTGGGTTTGGTCATTTTGGTGTGTGGTTGTTTCTGCTCACTGGGGTTAGAGGCAGCAAGAGGATTAAAAGGTATTTCCTATAGTTCTGCAGCCTCAGGTGGAGAATGAGGAAAAGGGGAGTATGGATGGGCTGTCTACAAAATAAATACAATATAAATATTATGGAGCCTTGCATGTAGAGATCTTTCCCGTAGCAAGGAAATAATTTTATATTCTGGCACAGGATTGATAGCAAAACACTGAATTCAGAGATAAGTATCACTTGTATTTCTTCCAGCTCTCCTCTGTTGCAAAGGAGTAAAACTCATCAAACCCTCCCCTTATTTTTTACATGACAACCTTTGGGGTTTTCTGGTTTGTGCAGGAAGAATAATCTCCTAGGAGATGGTGACCAGACTGGTGTTTAACTGGCTTAATGTTGGAAAACTTCCCTGCTAGTGAGTCAAAATTACCTTGCACTGCTCCTTTCCTGTTCCTCTGCCTCGTGGCAGTAAAACATGGCAAAAACTCGTGGTCTACTTGGAATTTTTTCATGGAACGGTTTTCTTTGTAAACTTGCAGGTGATTTCAGGCTTCTTACTTTGGGTATCAAATGCCTAAAAGTTTCCCTTTCTGCTTTGTAAAGACTGAAAAGGAAGCTAGAGACCTCCAGATCCCTCTGGGACAGTTCTTCCTGTCCAGAAAGGGCTGCAGAAGGCAGATCTGATCTCTCAGCTGGACTAGATGATCACTGTAGGTCCCTTTTGGCTGGAAATACTCTACCTCAGGAATGGCTTGTCCAGCTGGTTATTCTTTCTTCCCTCCCTTGGAAAAGGGAGGAAAACACCCTCTGCTTCCAGACTCTTTCCTTTGTCACTGTTCAGTGGGAGTCACTAAATCCCTGCTGGCATCAATAGTCTGTGGCATTTAATGCAAAAATATCATTATAAAGATACTGAGCTGCTTCCTAAAGGCATTGAGGGCTTTATTTATCCCCTTCTCCAGGTGGTGGGAATGCTGCCGATCCAAATTAATTTGAAGAGCATGTGCTGGGCTATTAGCATTGAAAAAAAGCTCAATTTTGGTTAACATGGCAGTAGGGAGAGTAACTCAGTCCCACTGTTGGGTTGTGCTGTTGCATTGGTTTTCATTAGTTGTTGCTTTACTCATTTCAGAGTGAAAAATTCCTTTAAATTGCTGTTGGTTTGAAGGGATGGGCTCTCAAATCTGAGACTCTGGCTCTGTGGACTCTGTGCTCTTGGTGAATCCTCCTTCTCCACGAGGACCTGACAGGGGCTGCTGCATTTCTCCCACTCAGCCCTTTGCTGATCCCTGTGCTTGACACATCCCTTGAAATGCCTCTTCTGCCACATCCTCTCACCAAATATCCCATCCTGGTCCAGCCTGTTGTGTGGAAGCTTGAGGTGTGAAGCTGAAATGCCTTTACTGGGGTGCTCTGTGCATCCCTGCCTCTCATCCCCTCTGTCCCATTGCTGGGGGAGGGTGGCACCTCAAGGAGAGAGAAGCAGGAGGTTTTTCCTGCAGCCCAACTTGAGTTCCAGGAGCACGATGAACTCTGAATCAGCTTCAGCAGCGAGGAAAACCCTGTTGGGCTTTGAAGCTGCTTGTGGAACTTGAGGGGTTTTTTTTTTTTTTTTCTTTTTCTGTCCTTATGAGTTTGCTGCCAGCAATTGTATGTGCTCAGTGAGATGAAAGTCACCATGCCCAAGTGTGAAGAATCTTCACAACCACATCCCAGAATTCGATCCATTTTTGTGTTTAAAGTTGGAGTTTTAGCTTGTCTGGAAGCTGTTCCAGTTGCTCACAACTTCTCTGTGCTGCAAGTCCTCATGAACCTGCTGCTGAGTCAGTTAAAATCTGCTCTTTTTTGCCTGGAAAATGGTCTTCATTAGGCTTGTTTTTGTTTCTGCTGCTTCCTGTGTGTTTTTGCCTGGTGTGAAGCCGCACTGCTGCCTGGTGCCCTCCTCTTCCTCGTCATGAAGGTTTCAGGTAAGTATTTATGCCTGTTGATATGTGTGATTTAACTGGATTAATTAATCAAGGGGCTTTGCATAGTTGGGATTTAAGGTTATTCCTCATTACACCTTGAGAAGCTGCTGACTGTCCCTGTTTTTTATCTGCTGCTTTCCGTTGTGTAATTCTTTATTGAGCTCTTACATGACATCATCTGGATCTGCTGCTCTGTGCTTTGGGCTTCAGAACATGTTCAGCTGAGTCTTGGGCAAGGAGCAGAAATTTATTACTAAATCCATTAAGAGTTCTGAAAATAAATAAACACCATGCTGAATTCCTTATCGCCAGCACGTTGCCTCCAGCAGCAGTGAAAATATTCACATTGAGTCGCCACCGACGGCCCAAGAGGGGCTGGGGTTGCCAGTGCCTGGAGTCACTGAGGGTTTTTCCTTTAAATTGTGCTCTTGCACAAAAAAAAAAAAAAAAAAAAAAAAAAAAAAGGTTGGCAAGTGTGTTCTCTACTGGAATCAACAATCTCTTAATGCTCTGAGGCTAAACTAAGGCTGAAGTCAGCTATTCAGCTGTGGTTCTGTGCAAATCTATTGTGTTTATCTCTGCCCGAGACGTACTCATTAGGCAGCAGGACTCTTTGTGTAGCTGTAACATCATTTCAAGGGTAGGATTTTCCCAAGATTTTACCCACAAAGAAACCAGAGCAGTGGAAAACCATCTTCTGCTGAATGTCCCCTCTTCTTCAGTGGCTCCAGTGGCACTGAGCCTCAGCAATCCCACTGTGCTGGAGAGGAGGGACAGCTCTGATCTCTGCTCTGTGACAGTGACAGGACCTGAGGGGATGGCTGGAGCTGGGTCAGGGGAGGTTTCAGTTGGAAATCAGGGAAAGGTTCCTTATCCAGAGGCTGGCGGGGCACTGCCCAGGCTCCCCAGGGAATGGGCACAGTCCCAAGGCTGCCAGAGCTTCCAGGAGTGTTTGGACAACAATCTCAGGTACAGGGTGGGATTGTTGGGGTGTCTGTGCAGGGCCAGGAGCTGAATGGATGACCCTGTGGGTCCTTTCCAGCTCAGGATATTCCATATTCTGCCAGTGTTTGCTGTGTCCTGTAAGGATGTGTTGGGTTTCTGGCAGCAGGGAGAGGCAGCCTGGGCTCTCCTGTGGGGTCCAGGCACGTGTGTGACAGCCCCTGTGTGACACAGAGACCCCGAGCCCTGTTGTTAACCTGCCATGAAATGGGGATGTGCTCTGAGAAGCTCCATGGGGAGATCTCTGATTGCTACAGGAGGGAAAAGTGACACCCAGGTACTGAAGGGCCAGAGTAGAGCTTCAGTTGCTGCTTGGGAGGTGGATTTCAATCCCACACTCCCTAGGAAATAACTTTTTCCTTTATACCAAAATTGACCACAATCATTGTTGCTTCAAACTCTGGTTCAAATTTTGTCCTGGGGTGGACTGGCTGTGCTCAGGAGCCTGAGACCAGACTGGCTGTAAGAGCCACCATGTCCATGTGCTGTTGCTCCTCTTTCCCCAGCATAAGGAGGATGTGGAGCTGCTGGAGCCAGTCCTGAGGAGGCCACGGAGCTGCTCCAAGGACTGGAGCCCCTCTGCTCTGGAGCCAGGCTGGGACAGCTGGGAATGATCCCCTGGAAGGCTCCAGGGAGAGCTCAGAGCCCCTTGCAGGGCCTAAAGGGGCTCCAGGAGAGCTGGAGAGGGACTGGGGACAAGGGATGGAGGGACAGGACACAGGGAATGGCTTCCCACTGCCAGAGGGCAGGGATGGATGGGATACTGGGAAGGAATTGTTCCCTGTGAGGGTGGGCAGGCCCTGGCACAGGGTGCCCAGAGAAGCTGTGGCTGCCCCTGGATCCCTGTGAGTGTCCAAGGCCAGGCTGGACAGGGCTTGGAGCCACCTGGGCTAGTGGAAGGTGTCCCTGCCCATGGCAGGGGGTGGCACTGGATGGGCTTTAAGGCCCTTTCCAACCCAAACCATTCCATGATTCCATGATCCTCTCCAAGCTGCAGCTCCATCCTGTGGCTCCTTCCCAGCGAGGCGACAGTCGGGTGGGAGTTGCTCCCTTTTTGCCTCTTTAAACACCTCCTGGAGGTGGCAGATCTTTACAAATAAATGAATCCTGTTTTAGGGCACGAGCAGGAGCTGTGCTCAGGGCAAAGCCTGTGCAGTGACCACAGTGGTGATGCCTGAGCTCTCAGTCCTGCTCTCATCTCCCCGTTCTAGCTGGGGTAGCACGAGCTGGCTGCAGGCTCTGGCCTAATGAGATCTGCATGTTGGCATGGCTTTGGCCAGGGAGTTTCTGCCTCCAGCTCTGGCAGAGCCTGCTGGAGACTGGCTGCCTTCCCCAGCTCCTGCCACTGCCAGGAGGAAATCACCATCTGGGTGCAATCTGCAGCTGAAGGAGCCTGACCTTCCCAGCAGCTCTTGGTTGAGCACCAGCTCTGGGCTCCTTTCCTTGCTAGGGAAAAAGATTGTACAGGAGGGAGACAAAGGAATGAGCCTCTATGTACATTTTAATCAAATATAGCTTATTTCTTCTTCTGCGGGAGATGACTCTCACCTTCTGGCTGGGAGCATGAGCAAGGAGCAGCAGAATATTGCCTTTACCTTAAAACTTCAGATTTCTGGGTCTGCTCCTTGTGCAGCTGCCTCCTAAACTCCCCTAACCCCCTTGTGCTAAAGGGACTGTTGTGCCTTTTCCTGGAGTTGATTTGTGAATTTCATGGTCTTCTCTCTCTTATTTGGATGAGTTTCTCGGGTGGGGGCAACCTTAAAATACTTGACTCTTAAAGGAGGACTTGATGTGCTCCCTTTCAGCTGGGTGAGCTGATGCTGCTCAGTCTAATATTTATTTGTGCCTTTGTGAGCACCAAAAAGAAGACGGCACTTGCTAAACTTACCTCAAAGTCTCAAAACCTCCTCAAACTGCAGGTTTAGAGGCTCCCTTGGCCTCTAAACTTAATTTCTTTGATTCCTGAAAGCAAATCCGGTGCCTCAAACCAGCCTGGGTCTCCTCAGAGCAGCCCGAAATGTGTGTCCTGAAATGGGATCCCCAGAGCTGCTCTTGTGGGATTCAGCTCCAGGGGCGAAGCCAGAGAGCACTGAAGGAAACGCTGGTGGGATAAACACTTAAAACCCATCCCAAATGACACAGACTCCAAGGCAGGAGTCACCTGGGAGCTCCCAGGAGGTTGCTGCTCCCTCTTGTCAGGTTTCTGGGTTTCGACAAGAGTGGGAACCCTCTTCCTGGGCCCTTTGGAGGGGGTTCCCCTGTGAGTTCTGTGCCAGGGATGAAAAACGAGCAGGACTCGACCTCTCAGTCCTCTGTCCACTGCCCATTTTTCTCCTATCAGAAATTCTGTATGCTGGCTACACACCAGACTGAGCGTACAAGAAGCAAGGCACAAAATGGAGCCCTGGCACCCAGATTCAAGGTCTTTTAAAGCTGTTTAGTCCAATTACCTTCTAAAATGTACTTTGTTTCTACTTTTCTACCAATAACGCTTATTAATCTACTCACGTAACACCTATGCTATGCTTTCTCTAACCACTAATTTTATGCCACCAATACTAAAGATAATGGAGTAGAAGAACAAGAAGGAGATGAGACAACGCCCAAAATCCTCCATCTTGCCTCCTATCCACTCTCATATTACGTTTGTAAAACCCTAAATTTCTCACCCTGTGATAAGCTACATTACTACATACCACTATCTAGTTCATACACCCAAGGATTCTAACTCATCCCAAAGCCTTGGTAACTTCCTCCAGGGATGAAGGTTAAAAGCTGTGTTCTGCTGAGGAGCAGGGCTTCCCAAAACAGGCAGAGAAACATTCCCTGTGCCCTGGACTCCAACACCTCTGCTGTGCTTTTTTATTGCAGTGTCCTGCAGGTGATGGCATGAACAGGATGTGCAACAGGAGCTGGGAAGAGAACTCAGGTTTGCCTTGAGCTGCAGTCAAAGCAGCAGGAGCTGGGGTGGGATTTATGGAGTTCATGATTCAAACAGAATAAAACAACCCAGGCTTCAGGTATGGTAGTACCTAATTTTTTAATTTGGATCCCCTAAGCAACTTCTTTGCTTTTCTTTCAAGTCTTGGCTGTGTCACAGCTTGGGAATCCCAGTGCTGCTTCATGAGGATGGGATAAGGGTTTCTCTGCAATGCTTGGGTCCACCTAGTGTTACTTTCTGTGTCCAGGCTCTCGCAGCCTCCAATGTGAGGCCACCAAAAAGAAAAGAAAAAAAATATCAATCAGAGTCTTGGAAAAGCATCCTGCTAAAAAGCAAATACACCTGGCATCTGTCCCTGGCTTGGAGGGAAGCCAAGTATCTTCTGCTGGGATACTCGGCTGATCCTGCTGGACCAGGCAAGCAGGTCCTGTACGATCTGGTTGTGAAGCAAAAATCCACTTCCCGCTGGTTTCCAGCCACAAACCAGCCTGGCTACAAAGAGCTGCTTAATGCCAACCAGTCAGTCAATAAGAGAGGAAAATGAACTTCTGCCTGGGAGGGAGGTTGGCTTTGTGCATAAAGCTAAGAACCTGCTGGAGGGGAATGTTGGGATGAGGCTCCTCAGTAGCTGATGGGCTCCGGGAAGGGTGTAACTCCTGCTCCTCGGATCCAGCTGCCCCTGGGTGACTGTGCTTGGCTGTGACAGTGGAGAGAGTCTGCAAAGATCAGGTCTGGAGACGCTGGGGTAGACCAGAGAGCGCCAGACACTGAAGTATCTGATGTCCCCTATGTCCCCTCTGGTGCCTGGCATCGTGTCAGATAAGCTGATACCCTCCAGAAAATGCTGCTGGTGGGGGGCTAAGGTTTCTAGCATGGGAAATGCTAGAATCTAGCACCCACTGCTATAATGATCATTTATCATAATGGGGAAATATGGTTTTGTGTATTAAAAGGGAGTTAATATGGGACCAAGTTTTCTACCATGAACTCAGAGCCCATAGGATGGAGGACTGGAAGGGATCTCAAAACTCCTGGAAGAGACTTCCTGGCCCTGTGAAGTTGTCTCTGCATGCTCTCCTGTGTTCCATAGTCCTTCCTGGCTGTCCTATTCCAGGAGGAGCTGGCAAGGTGACCCCTGGGGACACTGGGCTCCCACTCCCCTGGTGCAGCTGCCACATGCTCAACGTGCACAAAATTAAATATTGTGTTCAACATGTACAGCTTGAGCCATTCAAACAAGGATTCACTTCCACAATAAATGCATCTTCCAAACCAACACGACTGGATTAAAACCAACCCCCCCCACACTTTTTTTTTTTCTCTTTTTGGGTGATGTCCTTGTTTTGGCTAGGATAGAGTTGGGTTTTTTCTTCTTCAGGAGCTGGTAAAGTGCTGTGTTTTGGATTTAGTATGAGAATAATGTTGGAGTAATAGCTCTAACTTTCAACTCTTGACGGGGAATTTGCCACCTCAGTTAAAATGATGTCAAATGCATTTCTGGGTGGTTTGGGGTTTTTTCCCTTGGATGTGGTTTGTTGATTTAGAGGATGGGGAAGGTTCACTCAGAATATGTTGCCTTTACACCAAGATCTGTAGCAATCAAAAGCCAAGACGTCAATAAGATTTCTTTAAACCTTCTTCACCCCTCATTTCCAAATATCCAAATTTTGTGGCTGCCCCTGGATCCCTGGAAGTGTCCAAGGCCAGGTTGGATGGAGCTTGGAGCAACCTGGGATAGTGGTAGGTGTCCCTGCTCATGTTAGGTGGGGTGGGACTGGATGGTCTTTAAAGACCCTTCCAACCCAAACCGTTCCAGGATTCCCAAATTGCTGTAGCTGGATCAGCTGAGACCCTTCTTGGGGAAAAAAGAAAAAAATCAGGAAATGGAGAAATAAACCAGTGCCAGTTCACTCTTTATGGTATAAGAACTTAAATGTGCCCGTTTTTTCCCACAGCAAAGGCTGCAGGTTGCTTTTTTCTGCACCTGCTTTTTAAACTTCTTTGTTGCTGCTTGGTTTGGTAAAGAACCTCAAGCCCTCTCGGCGTGCTGTGCCCCAGGGATTTATTTTGACCCTCAGCTGGTTGGTTTTGACTCAAAAGTGCCTGTGCCAGCTTATTTCAGAGGAATTTGGAAGTGGCAGAGAAAACCAGCCTGGATGACGGGACCCCACGGTGTCCATGAGCACACCTGATGGGAGAAGCAAGATTTGTCAGTGCTGTGCTTTTCCCCTGCTCTGAAGTTATGAACATCATTTCCCATGCTAATGCTTCCAGCAGCCTGCATCCCTGGAAAAGTGAATACAGATTTAATTTTTCATTGAAGGGAAGAGCCTCAATCCAGGGTCTGTTGTGCTGGAACAAGGGGGGATGGTTTTAACCTGAAGGATGCATGTCCACAGAGATATGAATTAATATTAGGAAGAATTTTTTCAATAAGAAAGAGGGTGGTGAGGCCCTGGCACAGGGTGCCCAGAGAAGCTGTGGCTGCCCCTGGATCCCTGGAAGTGTCCAGGGCCAAGTTGGACAGGGCTTGGAGTGACCTGGGCTAGTGGAAGGTGTCCCTGCCCCATGGCAGGGGCTGGAACTGGGTAATCTTTGGGGTCAATATATTATATTAAAAAATCTATACAGTCCCCTATAGACTCCCCGAGGAGGGCTCTGCGGGGACAGAGCTGACTTTGCGGTGTCGCTGTCCCCGCCAGGGCCCCGGTCGGGCTTTAGGACCCGGCCGGGTGTGACACCGCCTGTCCCTTCCCCTTCCAGCCGCGCTCCTCACTCGGGACTTTNCTGCGGTGAGGGACACGGGGCTCTGAGGGGCTCGGGGGGACCGGGGTGTCCCCATGCCACCCCGCTTGCCACCCCGGCTTTTTGCTTGCTGCACCAGCGCGGGGGTCGCGGCGGGATGCGGTGGGCTCGGAGGGGGTGGGTGCTGGTTTTCCC
>VXAX01002200.1:17737-87252 GCA_013399835.1 Leptocoma aspasia
TTTTTTGCACTAAATCCTTTGGGGGAAAAAAGGAACTCCTCTGAGACTGCATGTCCCAACAGTACGCGCTGCAGGAGGCGAAGGGAGACGCGGTTTGCTTCGTACCTGGCTCTCCTCTCTTCTCCGTCCTGATGGAGCCGGCGTCCTTCTGCTACCCCCGGCTCACCTTCCTGCGCTCGCCCTACGGCCAGTTCGGGGCCAGCGCCGGCTCTTCCCAGGATTTGGCCCCGTGGCCACAACGTTTGGTGCCACAGAGGTGGAGCAGGCCAGTGGACGGTGCGTGAGCAGGGCTTGGAAGGGTTGGGACAGGGCAGCAGAGAAGCCCGGAGGGGTTTGAGGAGGTTTTGGTGGCAAAGAGGGAAGCAGCGCAGGTGGGGACTTGGAGGATGAGTTGGTGTGGTTGTGGTGCTGCTCTGGGACTTCTCCTGGTCCCACAGCTTGGCCGCTGGCATCGCCACCAAAGAGCGGCTCTGGTCCCTGCTGCACCCACGGAGAGCTGATAAACAACCTCAGCGTGGAAAAAATTAAAAATAGAAACTGATCTGAGCTAGTCTTTTGTTTCCTAAGCTTGTTCACTTGCTGAAATGGATCCAGCACTGCGTGAAACCTGAAATACCTGCAGGAGGCTCAGCGGGCTCGGTTCACCTTTAGGGTTGTGATCCTGTCAGGTGTCCTCTGAACTGTTAGTGAAGATATCAGGTGTGGGGAGAGAGGAAGGTTTGAAGATGTTCTAGTGCAGGTTTGTCTCACTATGATGAATTACCTTAAAAATTCCAGCTCCGTTCAAATCTTGCTTTAATGTAATATGGGGAGCTTGGTGAATCCTGCTGGTTTGGGAGCTGAGCTCTGTAAGTGTTGATCCTAAGGATGGGAGTCTCAACTTCTTATAAAACTTTTTTTGGGGAAGATGTTTGGCTCGGTGAGGTGTAGCCCTGATTTCTCTTTAAAGGTGGAGCAAGGAGTGGGGCTGGAGATCTCCAGGGGTCTCTTCCACCTTCAAGCACTTTCTGAAGCACACTCTACCTCCTTAGCATCTTATTGCCAGTCTGTGATGTGCCTTACCTGGAAAAGCTCGTCAGGTGGCATGGCAAGGAAAAAAAAAAATTTAAAAAAAAAATGGAGGAGACTGGCTGAGCAGTCTCGGCAGAGAAAACGCGTGGGAGGTGTTTAACAACACGCATTGCCTGTGGTTCTGTGCAGAGGAAACGAGCCTGTGGCAGGGCCTGGGGATGGGGGCTTGTGGCTCCCTCTGCTAAAGGGATGCCCCTTCCCCAGCCAGGTGCTGCCTTCCCTTGCCGTGCTCTGGGAAGTGTTTGCTGCCTCCTGGTAAATATCATCACGGGGGATTTTTTTTACTGAAGTCACAGCGATTGTCAGAGTTACTGTAGTAGGGGGGTGACCCAGCCTTGCCAGCATTTGGATAATTCACTGTTTGTTTCTATTTTGTTCTTTTAGGGTTCTGCCTTTTCTAAGGCTGAGATGATGTTGGTTTGGGGAGGGTTGTTGTTGTTGTTGGGTTTTTTTTGTTGTTGTTTGTTTGTTTGTTTGGGCAGCTTAGACCATTCCTCTGGGGTTTAAATATCCAGCTGGGGGAGCCTTGTCTTATTGTGCTGAAAATCTCGAATTGTAAGGCAAGTGAAGCAGTGTAGAATAGGCTGGAGCAGGAGGAGAGGATGTGGCATCTTCCCTCCAAAGCTTTTTAGGCACCTCATGGTCCAGTGCTGGGCACACAGGCTGGGATTTAAGTCCCCTCGGATGAGGTGAGGTCTTTCAGCTCTAAATTCTGCAACTTGCTGCTGGAGCACAGACTTGCTGCCCTGTTTCTCATTCCCCTGCATGCATGCATTAACCCTTGCAGTGCTGCTGCCGTGCAGCTGAGCTGGATGAAACACCAGAGCCCGGCAGGCACGGCAGCTGTATCTTTAAGGAATTTCCTCTATCTCCCTCTCAGCAGCAGGTTTATTTCCCCCCCCCTCCTCCTTTTTTTCATCCTCTGGCTTTCCCTGTACTTCTCTCTGTAAGGTACAGCATCTTCTCACTTCAGCTGAGCCTGGCTGGCACAGAGCTTTTTTTCTTTTTTAAGGAGGCACAGGAGCTTTCTCCACCCTGCATCCAGCAAAACTCTCTGGCTACGAAGCGCTGGGTGGCTTTAACTACTCTGTTTCTGCTCTTAGAGGCAGACAGCTCTGAGAGGTGGTGGGATCCTGATGGCTGCAGGAGGAGACAGCCCAAATCCTTGGCTGGGGCAGTGGTGGCACGTGCAGAGGTGCTGCCCAGGTGTGGGGATGGCAGAGCTGGGCTGGAGGTGTCCATCTGGGAGCTAATGGGTCGCACTCTTACTCCACCCATCCGCCGCTCGCCAATTGGAAGTGAGGACAAAGATGCTCTGGATGGATTAATATTGGAGCCAGTGAAAAAGCAGGAGCCGGTGCTGCCTCGGCCACCTGAGCGAGTGGCCTTTGGGGACGAGTGCTGGTGGCTCTGGGGGAGCAGCCCTGAGGGGAGCAGGGGCATCTCTCTCTTGAAGAAGTAGTGCAGGTAAGTTGTGGTCTTAAAAAACGCCCCCAGCTGAAGCACTGCTGTTGCTGGGTGATGCATTTGGTCAGGAAATCTGAAAAAGCAGCTCTGCCAGCTCTTGAATTATTTAATTCACTAAAGTAAGGCAGTGCTTGATGTATTTTCTATGGGATTTGCTCTGCTTAGTGATGATATCTATTGCCTGTGCTGGATGTCTCTGTGTTTAAGGATGGAGAATGCCTTTTGAATTCCATTTAAATTAACCAGAGCGCTGGCTGTCGGGGTTTGAATTTAGTTTCAAGGTATGCATGGGGAGATGAGCACTGAAGAGCTTCTCTGTTCTGGTTTTTCTCTTAATTAATAGCAAAATATCCTCCCAGCCTGTCAGTGAGCTTTACATAGAGCTGTTTCACTTGGGGGAAGTGCAGTGCTGAGTGGAGACAAAATCATGTATGAAGTGTGTCTGAAATGCTCCCAAACATCATCCCTGGTGGAAGCCTTGCAGATGAACCATAAACAGCATCCTAAGGAATAACATTATCTCACAGCTTGTCAGTCTGCAGTTATTTCATCACTGGACTGGGGCATTTTAATTTTGGATTGATGACGGACAGGAAAATGGGATCTGGTATTGCTGCCTCTCCCCCCACCTGTGTTGTTGTTGTTGTCACTGATGTTTTATGGCTCCTAAACATGGGAAGCTGCATGGGGTGATTTGTGTTATCCTGCTGAACCTGGTGGGAACTGCAGACCCTGTTTCTGGGGGGGTGGATGAGGCTGCAGAGTGCAGCTCTGTGGCCATTTGGGTATCCTTTGGGCTGTTCTTGCTTTTCGTGGCAGAGGGAGGTTTTTCTGTCTGAGTCTTGATGAGAAGCACAACTGAAAATGTGTTTGGTGATCAGGTGGCTGGGTTCAGTGCTCTGCTTCTGTTTCCAGTACAGACCTTGGGTTTGGCCTAACTTCTGCTTTTCTGTGGGTTAGATCTGTTCCATCCAGTGCATTTTGGTTGGTGGTGGTGGGAAGGGGTGCAGGAGCAACTTTGCTGTAAAAGCTTGGCTCAGGCACTGCTGCCTTTTCAGCAGCTGTTTTCATTTCTGGTGGCGATAAGATAGCGGGGGGGAAAAAACTTTCTAGAAATTCACTTTGTTCCAAAACATGACCCTGGCACCCTGGAGGAGGGAGGGATGTTCCAGAGTGAGACTGGTGGTGCTGCAGCATCTCTTCCACTTAACTCCCAAGAAAGGCTTATTCCCACCAGTTTACTGCTCCCTGCTGCTTAATTTTTACAGTATTTACACATTTAAACCCCCACAGGGAGCAGCTCCCATCCTCTGAATAGCCCCAACTCAGTGAAATGTTGTCAGACTATCTCTTAACCATTTTTGCATAGTTTACAGAGTGCCACTGCAGATAAGTGGCAGGTGGTGGCCTCTGGAAGACCTGCCTGTACAAAGAAGGCATTTCAGCAGAGAAAAATATCTCAGGCATCTTTTAAAATCCATCCCCAACCCTGACCAAGGTTTGGGGCTGTTGCAGTATCTCTTTTTCTTTTGGATTAAGAGTGATGAGGCTTCTGATAGGGCCCTGCAAGGGAAAGAGCTGCCTGAGAAGCTGTCAGTAAGAGTTAATGCTTTCTAAATTATTTAAATGTTTCAGGAAAAGTCTACTGAAGAGCCTCAACTGGCCTGATCTTGGGCCTTTGCCAGCTTGTGGGATCTCTGGGGGTGTTTGCTGTCTCTCCTCTCCATGTAGCACTTAAGCAAGAAATCCTTGCAAGTCTTAAATCACTTTTTTAGAGGTTCCAACAAAACAAAACCTCCTACTTCAACCTGTAAGAAAAGAAAAAGGCGGGGGGAGAAGAGCCAAAATAGTCCAACAGCCAAATCCCAAAGTGTTGCTGGTGCCTTGCTGCTGAAATTGTCCTGCTCACCTGTGAAATGCTGGCCAAGAAATGCAGTGGATGAGGAGTGGATATCCCGTTGGGAAAGCAGCTGCATGACTCTGGATGTGCAGGGTGGCTTCCTGTTGCAGCTCACCTCTGGGAGGCAGCCTCGGATATTAATTGTTTGGGTGGGCTAAATTGTGATGAGTCAACCTGGAGCTCCTGCTAAATCCAAACAGCTTTTTTTTTTTTTTTTTTTGGGTAGGGGGAAGGTCTTTGGGAGCTGTCACTGCTGCACCCAGTGACTCTTTATTCGCTGGTTTTATTGCAATGGGTGAGCTGGAGGAAGCTGAGGAGGGGAATTGTTCAATGCAGTGAGGAAAAGGCTTTGAAAACAGCCACATCTGATCCCTGAGCCTGTGTGTGGGTGTGTGTTTGCCTGACAGGGAGCAGGCAGGAGGATGCTTCCTGCTTTATCCCTTCAATGTGATGCTTTATTTTCCCAGCCAGCCGCTGTGAAAATGCATTCTGGGGTTTCATTTACCACGGTGACCCGTGGCATAATTTAAAACCTCCCCACACCATTTCCAATCCTCAGAAGAATATCCAGGTCCTTGCATACAGTCCATGATTTGAGCCTTGAGTGCCTGCTGAGCCTCAAAGCCATAGGAGTTGTGTTTTCTGCCTGGGCCAGGACTGGGATGTCATCCCAATCTGATGGAGGACACTGTTTAGATAGATCCATGGAGCAAAACTTTATGTCCAAGTGACTTGGGATAGCCCTGGAAATGTCAGAGGGCTGGTTTGTGTTCTCCAGAAAAGAAATGGGACATTTCCAAGGGGTGTGATGTGTAGTTCGGATAATCCAGACCTCTGAGTCCTAAAAAACAGGGATCTGGGGGGGGGTGAAACCCTTCTGGGAAGCAAAGAAGTGGTGAAAATCCTGTGGGGATACTTCTGGTAGGGGAATAAGCAACACATCAATGCAACCCTGTGGCAAGAGGAGTGTGTTAAACATGAAGGGAGTTTTAAAGAATTATTTAACAGAAACATTCTCTCATGAAAGGTTTGCTAGATTACATGTTTATACATCAGGAGGGCAAAACCTGTGTCCCTGCAGGTCTGAGTCTTTGGAGCAATAATTTGCCATCAAATTTGGCTACTTAAAAGCACCTTCCTCCTCTGTGTCTGCTCTGAGCAGCACTTCATCTTCCAAAAGTTTACTGGGGTGAAGAGCTTTGGAGTAGATTTAAATCTTTCTGGGGCATGGCTATCTCCGAAACTTTTTTCAGGACCTCCTGAGTTGGTTTCTTGTAGGTATTTGCATGCAGACGATGTTTTAATCAACCCATTTAGGTAGAAGCCTGCAGTAAAGATCCCTGTTTTGTTGCCCAGCAATGCCAGCCCCTGCTGGTGCACCCTTCTCCTGCCTGTGTTAAATCTCCAGGTGTGCTGTGCTTTTTTCCCTTCAGGGGCTGTGTTTTTCCTCCCAGCCTCATGAGGAGGAGGAGGAGGAGGAGGATGAGCTGAGGAAGGTGAGGGGCAGCAGGTGCAGGCAGAGGGAAGCTGCCCTCCCTGTGGGTACCAGCTGCACTGTGGGCATTGCCCACTCTTTGCTCTTCTCCTGGTGCTGTAGGAAGCTGAATTGGGAAGATATTTTGACATCTGTGATGGGTGGAACCGGGGGGAGCAGGATCACAGCTGGTGCCTGTGGTGTGTCCTTGCAGAGCCCTTCCCTGCAGCCCTGGCACTGAGCTGGAGAGGGGATGAGCTGGGGAGGGAAAGGGCTCTGCTGTGCCTTGGGAAGGGAGGATTATCCCCCTCAGGCTCTGCTGGGGATGGATGTGTGCCTGCACTGACAAAGCACAGCCAGGCTGTAAAGCTGTGCCCAAAAAGAGTCCTTTGGTTGATCTTGACTCAGCCCTTCAAGAAGAAACTCCCTGGGACTCCCAGTGCAGATATTCCCCATTTAATGACTTCCAAAAGGTCTTTTTGCCCCTCTGGAATTTTGTCTTTGATGTTTTCCTTTGCCTTTATCAGTGCTTTTTGGGGAAAGGTCTGTGTTTGGGCTTGCCACAGCATCAGACACCATTTACCAGGCACTTTCCTCCCCCAGCATCCCTTACTAATCTTACACTTCCATGAATTACAGTGATCAGTTTGGAAACCCTGACTTCTGTGTTTATTTTTTTTCTTTTTTTGGTCACACTTCTCTAGACATGGAGAAAAACAAGTCAAATCTCCAGCTCTTGTCCTGTCTGTCAATTGTGATTGCCCAGACCAGCAGCACAGGGCCATATTCCAATCTCTGTTCCAACAGGAGCTTTGCTTTCTCCTGCCTTTTCCAGCTGAATTAGCTGGAGCTGTGGGAAGGAATCAGCTGCTGAAGGTGTAATAGAAATGAGAAGTGGCAACTTGAGGCAGAATAGCTTTTTGCTTGCTGCTGTCCATTAATTCTTGCTGACTTTTAAATGATTTGCAGGCAATGTCTCCACCAAGAGCCTGTGCTGCTTGGTTCTTGAAAACTCCCAGAATCTTTTGTTTTAAGAGCACAAGAGAGGCTGTGTTGGAGAAAAACTGTAATATTGACATATTTGGAGCTGATCCTCTCGTCTGTGATCAGATTTGCTGCCTGTCAAGCTCCTGTCCTATTCTGCTGTGATGCAGCTGTGTTATCAAAGGAGCTGGAGGCTTCCTCGTCCTCCTCCAGTTGAGCTCTTGCTGCACACTGAGATTTTTAAACTCCATTTCAGTCAATGCTCCACATAATTAAAAAATTCCTTCTCTCCTACAGGTTTCCCCTGAGGTATTTGTTCCTCTGTGTGTGATTTTTCTCTTAAGTCTGGGTTTCTGCTGACTTGGGGTGGAGAAGGGGAGCAGCACCATTTGGTTATTAGGTATTTATAGCACATAAATTTTGACTCTCCTCTTGCTCCAAATTGCAGGAACCTGAATGCAGCTTCCAGATCCCTTGTGCAGGAATCCCTTGTCCTGGGATGTTAATTCGTGTTGGGGTGGAGAGAGCAAAGAATAAGAATCTAATAAGAGTTTAATATTGAACACCAGGACTGGGGAGCTTTGGATGGGGAAAGCTGCATCATCTTCCACCAGGCTGAAGCCTTGGATGAAACCATAAATTTGTCCAAGCTGGAATTGTCCCTGGATCAGTTTGAGGGGGTGCAGGTTAACTGTAACATTCCTCATTTTGCATTCAGTGAACTCCTGGAGTCAGCTGGAAGTGGCCAAAACCTTGCTGCAAAGCTAAAGTCCTGCATGTCTTCTGGGAAGTGGATTTCTTTCCAGTTATCCATCCCATTTCTGCCCAGTTATCTGACTAGGCAGTTCAGTATGATGCAATTATTGCTAATTCTTCATGAGAGGAAATGGGCAAAGTCTAAAGGCTTTTTCAGCACAACCAAGTGATTTTTGTGGTAACTTCTCACTCGCAGTCTGACATGTTTTGCTTTATCACCTTTGAGGTAGGACCTTGCATGTGGTGAAGAGTCTGAGACTCTGAGACTCAGAGACTCTGAGATCTCCACCAAGAGCCTGTGCTGCTTGGTTCTTGAAAACTCCCAGAATCTTTTGTTTTAAGAGCACAAGAGAGGCTCTGTTGGAGAGATCCAACAAAGAGAGATCCTCAGAGATCCAGCAAAAAATGGTGGAAATTGTGGTTGTTGAAGAAGCTGTGGCTGCCCCATCCCTGGAAGTGTCCAAGGCCAGGTTGGGTGGAGTTGGAGGAACCTGGTCTGGTGGAAGGTGTTGGAATGTGGGGTTGGAACTAGATGGTTTTTAAGGACCCAAACCATTCTGTGAAATTGGGATATTGGAGAACACCCTGAGTGAAAGATAATGAAGATACATTATGTTTTCTGATCAGAATTTTTCGGGTAACTAAATTTTCCAGGTGTACAAGCTGCCGGTGTTCAGAGACAACCCAAGAGCTGCCAGTATTAAAGGACCTGTAAATAAAAAATTTCTTCCCCAGTACTTCTTTCAAACTGGTGTTGTCTCAAAGTAAACTCCAATTAACTATCAAGGCACTAGAATTGTTAGAGATTTACCAGAGAGAAATTGTAAAAGCCAAAGGCTGTGGCAGTACTTGTAGAAAGCTTTTGCAGAGCTGTGTTTCACTTCAATATAAGGTTTGTGCTGCAGAGGGCTGTTTACTTGGAAGATGCCAGCACCAGAACATTGTAATTGAGTTACCCAAGTATCCCGAGAATGTGTTTTTATTCATAATCCTCCAGTATTGCGAGGCTCAAGAGAACTTATTGCTAACTTTAAAACAAGAGAGTCAAAATGGATTATTAGGTCGGAAATGCGGTGCCCACAGGAATTTAATAATGGAGGATGGCATGGCAGGGGTTTGTTGTTAAATGTAAATGTAAAAATGATAAGAATGTAAGAAATCAGGAAATATACCCACTTCTTATCTGGAGCTTCCCATGGTGGATCAGGTGTTCCAACCCAGTCCTAAAACCAAGCACCTTCAACAACAACAACAACAACCCTGACTCTGCTACCAGTTAAAAAATAAATGTCATGTCTAGGTCTGGTGGAAGGTGTCCCTGCCCACGGCAGAGTGTTGGACTGGATGCTCTTTAAGCTCCCAGCTCAAACCATTCTGTGATTCTCTGATATTCCTCTACCTTGGTGGCTCTTGGGGTTACTGCTGTTGCCTCAGCTCGAAGAGTAGTGGCTTAGCCATGAAATAGTCAGCTGTATCCTTGAGTCTAGAAAAAGCAGCTTTGTTTTCTCTTTTGCAGCACTTCACCTCTTCACCTCTGAATTCGGCGCTCAAAAAGCTCAGAAATTTTCCTTTTGAGAAAGGAAAGAAGTGGTAACACTATGTACCTCTCCAATTTATTCTCATCTAACAGACATCCCTGCAGGGAATAAGGTTGGGGGTGGCACTAGGAAGTCATTTTCTGGAGTAAATTAATGTTTAGAAAAGAAGAGCACAGCTTAAATTGTCAAAAGAGAGCTGCACCATGTGCTTTTGGGCAGACAGTGGAAGGTGGCATCTTGTTCTGCCTTTGGACAGGGAGAGCAGTTGGAGAGTCTGGTTGTCCTTGGAGGTGGTGGGTGAGAAAGAGTCTGAAGAGAGTCAGGACCTCTCTGAGAGATACCAGAGGGACAGGAGTGAGTTGTGCTGTGCATCTTTGCACCTTAGGGTAACGCTTTCCAGCTTTGTCTCTAGAAGCATTTGTCTTGCTGAAATTTCTTTGCTTGGACTTTTTTCTTTAATTGTTGAAGCCTTTGAAAGAAAAACCTGAGTAAAATGAACTCCTGGAGTCAGCTGGAAGTGGCCAAAACCTTGCTGCAAAGCTAAAGTCCTGCATGTCTTCTGGGAAGTGGATTTCTTTCCAGTTATCCATCCCATTTCTGCCCCCGAGTGAAAGAACTGGCAGCATGGGATTGGTGGGTGTGGAGAGGGGGAACCCCTGAGTCCCTGCACTTTGCAGGCTGGAGGAAGATTTATCCTTCATGGAAACACTTGTGCAACTTCAGGCAAACCCTGGAGCATTACCATGTTGATACCTAATGAATTTGGAGACTTGTACTCCTTCCCAGGCTTCCCTAAGCCCAGCAATTGCATCGATCACTGCGGTGCTTCATAACTGGCCCTCGGTTGAACTCTTTTTAATTTCAGGAGTGGAGGTGAGGTGGGGGGAGGAAATGCAAAGTTGGTGTGTGTGTCAGGCAGTGGCTGCTGGAGCAGAGCGGGCTCAGCCTTGCTGTCAGCTCTGCACAACCCAAACCCACGGCAGCAAAACCCGGCCGAGGAGCCGAGACCTTGGATGTGAAATCCCGTAAGCGCCGGGAGAGGGGAGCGGGTGGAGCCTGCTGATGTGTTTGTCTTGCTGGCTGCTCCTGAGCCTGCACTTCAGCCAGCTGGCCTTGTCCTTAGGTAGCATCCTTGGCCTTGTCCTCAGGTAGCATCCCTCAGCATAAGGAATTCTTGCTCCTGGTTGGGGAATATAAGGAGAAAGGGACTGGGGTGTAAGGAGGAAAGGGATTAATTGGGCTCTCTCCAAGATCTGTCTGATTTGTTCTGCTCAGTTCAAAACTTGGGGTTGTTCAACCTGGAGAAGTTGTGTCCTCATTCATTTCAAGATGTTTCCTTCTAAATTATCCAAAGCTGGGACAGAAGGTTCTAGGGTGAACTTACTGTGACATTTTAGTGCTTAAAGGCGACCTTTAGGAAAGGTGGGGACAGACTTTTTAGAAAAGCTTCTTGGGATGAGACAAGGGGTGATGGTTTTAAATGAAAAGAGGTTTAGATTAGACATAAGGAATAATTTTTTTTGCAGTGATGGTGGTGAAATACTGGACCAAGTTGCCCAGAAATTTGGTGGATGCCCCATCCCAGGAAATGTTCAAGATCAGGCTGGATGGCGTGCTGAGCAGCCTGATCTAGGTATCCCTTCCCATGGCAGGGAAGGTGGAGCAGACCTTTAGAAATCCCTTCCAGTCCAAATTATTGTATGAAAAAGTCAGGTGAATGTTGAGTTCTGTAGTGCATCAGAGGTGCAGATGCTGTAGTCCCCAGTTTACCCTTTCTACCTCCACTTGTGCTAATCCCTGACCTTCCAGCTGCTCCCATGGCTCCCTGCCTGTGTCTGGGCTTGTATAAACACCCATCACCTTTTACCTCCTGGGCACGGCACACACAGGTTCCTGATGTTAATGTGCCCCTTCCGTGGGGGATGTAACAGCTTTTCCAAAGGCGCCAACAAGGCTGTTTGGAAGTCTGAATTGGGTTGGTGCTGTGGGACAGCATTACGTTGGGAGAAGACAAATTACCAGGGCTGGGTTTTTGCCAGGACATAGTAGGGTGAACGCCTGACGTTTTTTCTTTTTTTTTTCACCCCCCAAACGTGCCATTGCATCTTTAATTACAAGGTTAAGACCTCTGTTTTATGACTCATTTGAAAAAAGCAGCACCTCCACCATAATTACCCGAGCATGTTGCCGGGGGGACTGTGGCTCATTAGTGACTCAGAGGAACCAGTGGCACCTAATGAAATGGCACTGCCTGCTGTAACACCCCAGCCTTGCCCTTTTCATGCCTGGTCCAAGCAGGGACCAAACCAGTCTCCCATAAAGGTGTGATGCCAACCCCGGCAATGCTGCAGCTGGAAGGAATTTCTGAGGAAGAAACCAACCAAATTCCCTATTTGACAGCATCAACTCGCAGAAATAGCTGTGTTCAGTAGAAGGAAAAGCAGAGGGTCTCATTTTGCCCAGTGAAGGATGAACATGTTGCTTCAGGCTCCCTCAGAAGCCATAACAGGAGTGAGAAATGGATAAACCACCCTGCTGGGAATGTGGGTTCCTTGGGTAATCCGCCAGCTGAGGCGTATTTTGTTTGTTTCCCTGAAACACGTAAATGCAATCATTGCACAATAAGAGCCTCTTTAAAAACTTTCCTTTGATCATTAACATGCTAATCAGTCTGGATGGATCTTCTCCTTCCCTTCCAGGTGGAGGGAAACAATTGACTCGTGTAATGGGTGCCCCTTGGCCACAGTTCGGTGCCGTTTGTTCCTCCAGCCCATTGTTCTGGGATGAACTTTGGAACATTGTGTTTCTCCTTTGGACCAGACACTGGAATTGCCCTCTGGTTTATGTGCTGGCTCTTTTTTTTTTTTTTTTTCATGGCTATCAGGGTATCCCTTCAGGAACCTGTCGGCACTGGAAGGTCTGGGTGGTGACAAGTGACAGGGTTGGGAGGTGCTGCCGTCAGTGGCAAGTGACTTTGCATCCGTCATGTGCACAAAGGCTCCCGGGGGACCAGCAGGAATTGTGAGGCCTGAAAACATGGCACACTGTACAAGGGAATAAAGAGCCTGCAACCTGGCAGCCAAAAGTTATGGGGCAGAGAAAGGGTCTTTGGGAAACAGTGTCATACCTCAGAGGAAAAGCAGGAAGCCTAATCTGTAGAACAATAAGGCGGGCGAAACCTCTTTCCTTGTTGGCCCAAATTCATCCCAGGCTTGCGTAGGTAATGTTTCATTAGCCTAATGAAGTGGGGAAAGACAGAGCAAACCTATTCCTCTTTCTGATTGCATTTTGGCTGGGAAGAAGTGTGTGAAGAGGCAGCATCGAGCACCAGGTTTCCAAGGGGCTGCTTGGGTGACTCTTGCTCAGGGCTTGAAATCAAGAGCTCTGTTATTCACTGTAAAATGGGCCGTGTACCTGTCCAGGGGAGCTGCTGCCTGTCACAGGCTGAGCTGTGACCTTTTGTCAGCCTTCAGAACAGCCAGGCTGGGTTTGGCCACCAGGCTTTGATCACACCTGAGAGCAGGTGCTCCTGTGCTCTGTTATCACGCCAAGAAGTGTTCAGTAGCTGCTTTGCCAGCAGTGAATTGCAGAGCCGGCTCAGTACCAAAACCCCTATTCCCTGATAAATGCTGGGGGTGCATCCCTGCTGCTGCTGTGGTTGTGGATTTGCTCTTGTTCAGCATCATTTCCCATTTGTGGCTTCCTCACCAGACCCTGTTGGTGCAGATGGTGTTGGCTGCAGGACCCCAGCTCAGGAAGTGGGCCAAGGAAGGCTGGAGGGTTCTGGGGCTTATCTTCAAGTGCCAAGCACTGTTTGGGGGATATCCTAATGATTATAAGCAGCAGCATGGGAAGTGAATTCCCATTTTCATCGAAATGGAGTTGTTTTTTCTAAATTAACCTGGTTCTTTTTATCTGAGCACAAGGTACAACCTGGGCTTCATTATGGCTTGCATTTTTGTAAAAGCCTTTCAGATGTTTAGTTTGTATTATTACTGACATACTTGCTCATGTTTGGTAAATCCCTGATGATCAGACTCATCCTGATCTTTAGCCTTGCTCTTTTGTGGTCCCAGCCCAGGATGTCTGAGACTTTTTTTCAAATACTGCCTGTGGCTGTAAAGGAAAGTTCTGGTAAATGCTGTAACATCAATAAGGGAAAAGTTACATTTACCACATTCAGGAAAAACTGATGCCTGCAGTATGTTGGGACTGGCTTTGTGCTGTAAAGTGAAGACATTCAGCATCTTGATGATTCATGTTTCATTTTTTTCTGTCTTCTCCAGAGTCTCCACCAGCAGCAATGTCAAGAAATGGATACTTCTTTGAAGAGAGTGGCAAGTATTATTTGACTTTTTTGCACACACACCTTGTTGGAGGGAGGGCTGCATTGAGGGGTAGCTGCAAACCTGACATGGGTGATACAGAATCCATTTAGCTGAAGTGTGATGTGAAAACAGCCGGGTCTGGTGGTTGTGTAATCTTGCATTGGGAGCAGGCTCCGTGTTTTTAAATCCTGTAGATGTTTGAGATAGTCAGGCAGTAAATAATCAACTCCACATTGTCATCAGTGACTGTTCTGGGTGGCTCCTTGTTTTTCAAGTTCTTTCATGATGTTTTCCTGTCGTACAGCCTGGCAGGTGTATTTGCTTGTCTTTTTCTGGAGTGGGGATCATGTGTGGGTGTTGGATCCCTTTGGAGACATCCTGCCAAAGAGCATCAAGCAAAAGTTGGATGGCTCTGGCAGACACATCTTCTACTGCAAAGATTTTTTTTTTCCTTTGAAGCGAGATTAAATGGTGGCATTTGAAAACTTGGATCATCTGCCTCAACTTGGATCATCTGCCTCAAAGATGACTGAGATCTTGGAGATACTATGCTGATAAAGGAATAGTTGAAGCACAGTGAAGTTTCATCTTCTTTGCTGATTTTGGAGAAATATAATCATGGAAAAATTTTGGTTGGAAAAGACCTTAAAGATAATCTTGTTCCAACCCTCTGCCCTGTGTTTTCCCCCAAAACACCATGTATTTAGGGTATTGGGGAGAGATCTTCTGGAGAGTTCCAGCCTCTTCAGGAAGTAGTCCCTGAGGGCTTGGAGCTTCTTGCCCTTGGAAGTGCTGGAAATACTCAGCACTTCCAAATGGTGACGGGAAAAGACTAAAATTCTCTGGTTATTTAGGCCCTTAGATGCTTGTAGCTGTCACAAGGCTCATCTTTCTTGTTCCAGGGGTCCAAGCCTTAGGCTGACATCTGGAAGGGGAAGCTGAATGTCTGCCAGATGTCAGCTGATCCAGCACCACTCTTGACAGCATTTACTTTGGCACTGGCTCTCCCCTTCTTGTACAAAGAACAAATTTTGGGGTGTCAGAGGATGAAACTGGAGGCCAGTCCTCTCATCTCTAGCCAGAGGTGTTCTCTGGAGACTGGATTGAGTTGCAGAAAATAATGCCTGACCTCAGGGAGGCTTTCTGAGAGCATGTGGGGCATGGGGTCGGGGTGGCCCTGCTCCTTCCCTCCTTCCCACCTTGCTTGTGGGCTCTTGGGATGTGGTTGGTGCTTTCCTGAGGACTGGCAATGTGAAAGGGTGACCCAGGTTGGGACTTGGGGAGGTGACTGAGCCCCCAGCATCTGCCTGAGGGCTTGGGGAGGAACGCTGCTGGTTTTGGGGGCGGGACAGGCCCCTACTTCTTTCCAAACCCTTCTGCCACAGGGAACACAAGCCCAGCTGTCTGTCCTGACATCTTAGGTGGCTCTACATGTCCCCTTCCAGGACTCAGTCTTGCCTTCCTCAAACTATCCCCACAAACAACAAAAAAAAAACCCCAAAAGCAGATCTCTGAATGTTTTTTTTGTAGTTGTGGCATCCTCTGTGTGAATCTCTGAGAGAGGCTTCTTCTTTTGTCGGTGCCACGGCAGTGGGCATTTCTGCCCTGTGTTTGTGTTATTACTCATCTTCCTCCTTTGTATTGAGGAGGCAGCACCTTGGAGCTGCCTCTGAGGGCTTTGAGAAGCTGTGTGGTGCTTTCCTGTTGTGCTTCTGTGTGGTTTGGGGAAGGAGGGGACGTTGCTCACGAGTTCTTCCTCGGCCCGCGCGCAGCGCCGAGCGTCGCGTTATTTGTGACTGGAAATACAGCGGATTTCTTGGTTATTTCACTCTCAGAGCTGCTGTCACTCTTACTCCTCATTACAAACTGACCTTTTGGAAGAGTTCAGCTGCTGTGGAGTGATGAGTCACTTTCTGCTGCTTGACTGAACGAGGCCTTGGCGCGTATGGACAGCACATCCCGGAGGGTGCCGGTGTGAGTGCTCCCACCCCGCTGTGCTGCTTTGGTGATCTCTCTGCAGGACTTTGGTGCTCTCACATTCTCAGAGCCTTCACCCCAAAACGTCATCGGGGCTGGAGGAAACCACAGATAAAGTTGTTACCTTTTCACAGGGTTTCAAAACGGCTTGTTTTGAAACGGAGCTATGAAATCACCGAGCTGCTTCGTGGCACCACTCGTGGGGATGTGCCAGGCAAGAGATGCTCTTGTCCCACCTCTGAAACAATAAAAATTCCCAATCCCCTAATGCTGTGCTAGGAGAGGGCAAAGAAAAAAAGAAACCTCTTTAATTCTGTTTTTTGGACACATTCCTCCCTTTTCTCAGCAGAGCAACATCTTTTGGTACTCTTGCTCTGTGTAGAGTGGAGCTTTTTTCCTTATCTCCTCCTGGGATCTTGCATATACATATGGTTTTCTGTATTCTTAGTAATTAGGATGTTTTTGTTTCTGAGCATATCTGAGGCTCTGTTCGAAGCCTGGGTTTGTCTTTTGCCAGCTAACTTTTCTTTACCCTTCTTGTGCTCTCAGCAATGTTAAAATGTAAAAGTTGAAACCTCATTTTCAGTTGAAAGGGCTGTAGCGAGGGTGATCTTGGCTGCAGCACCAAAGCAGAGCTTTGGAAGAACCTCCTGGATGTTTACATCCATAAAAACTTCAAGTGTCTAGTAATTTGTAGCTCTGTTAATTACTGAGGAGCTGGGGAAAGCCCTGGAAGGACTTTCTAGTGGATTAGTATGTGATTATTTGGGAAGTTCAGTGGTTGTTATGGTCCCAACCGTCTCCCAGGCTAACTAGCTAAAAATCTGGAAAGTTCATCAAGGAGATCACGTCTTCAACTTTGAGTTCAACTTTTCCCTTATTTCTGGAAGAACTTGAAAGCCACTTTTGTGGCTTCTAGTGCCTTGCATGAGGTAAATACTTACAATGTAGCTGGGAAAATACCTGGTGAGTAGTTCGTTCTGTACAGGCAATATTAAGAGGAAAAAAAAAAGGAAAATAAATTTGTGCCTGCCCAGTTGGACATTTCTGATTGAGGGTGGTGGCAGCAGATGTGATGGCATCTGATGGCCATGGTCTGTTTTCAACCCATGTGTATTGTCAATTTTAACAGTTGTCCTCTGCCACCTTGCTGATGAAAATCCATGTTTTTACTCATTTTTTTGAGTCTCTGGAACAAGCCTCTTGCACAAACAAGGCTGGCAGGGCCTGGTGGTAATTGGTGTCCCCCTCCCTGCATGTTAAAGTCACTTAAGCCTTCTGTAAGGTTGTTTTGACAAATGAGTTTTCTTTCTGGTGCATGTGAGTGAGTAATGAGATGATTGTGTAGCCCCAATCCAAACCTGGGGATAATTGGAGTCCTGATGAAATGCAGCTCAGCAATCAGGGCTCAGAATTAACTCATCAAGCCCCCCATTGTCTCTTGTGAGCATCCTGCACCCTCCTCGTGGAGGTGGATGAGCTCTAAAGGTGCTGGAATCACCTGCAAGTGATTAAATTCTGCCAAAATTATCATGAGGTTTTTGACTGAGCCAAGAACTTTCCCTGATAAGACACAAACCCAGAAGTTTTCTGGTTCCTCTTGCAAAATCCAAGGGAAGGAATCCCAGTGCAGTGATGGGGATATCTGAATTGTTGCATTGTTTTAAAGCTGGCTCAACAGATCCTGCAGCATAAATTTATTTTTTTTTCTGGTCTTCCAGAGCAAATCCCTCACTGCTTGGTCTCCCTTGACTTATTAATTGGTTTTGCTGGCACAATAAATCACAGTTGTGTTGAAGGGCCCCAAGGCCCCAGTCTGGCTTGAGATGTTTGAATATATTTTATCTGCTTGTTTTTGTTTTTCAGTTTGCAGTTCAGCTTGGTATGTGTTCTGGGTCGGTGTTTCTCCTTTTCTTTTCTTTTCTTTTCTTTTCTTTTCTTTTCTTTTCTTTTCTTTTCTTTTCTTTTCTTTTCTTTTCTTTTCTTTTCTTTTCTTTTTATATTTGACTTTATCTATCTTGGAATTGTTTGCTTAAGTAGGAGATTAATTTAAATGTTTTTGCAAATCAAATCCTTCCACAATGGGTTTTTCCCCATGAGATGCCCAGTTTGCCAGCAGGAGATGAACTCCTGCTACCTGTGGGAGAGCACGAGGGGATGTCTCACAGATCTCTTGCACATTTTTATTTCTGGAATTATCAGGAGGCCTGTAATAAAATAGTGAAAGAAGCAGGAACACCTCTGATTTCTGAGGGTTCTGCTGTAAAACAGAAACTCCACGTGCTCCTGTATTCTGTAAAAACAAAACAGAAAACCCCAACAACACTCCACTGAATTACTTGGATTATTCACAACATTTCCTAGAAATCTGGCTGCAAAATACAATACTGGAATTAATTCAAAAGTGCCTGGGTGTTGTTTGTTTTGGGTTTTTTTTGTTTTGTTTTGGAGGGCTTTTTTTTGCAGCAGCAGCAGATCAGCTCTTGGAGTTCTGTTATGAATTATCACTGAAGTGGCAGGGGAAGCTTGACATTTTCATCTGGCTCGTCATGACAAAAGGCTGGAGTGGGGTTGGGGAGATGCAGCTGAGGTTATGGTCAGCCAGTGGTGCAGGGGTCTGGGAGAGCTCTGCTCCTGGTGACTCACCTGCTCTGCACTTCCTACCTCTGCTTTGGATTTTTTATTCCTTTCCAAGAGGAGGTTGTGGTTTAATCTGTGCTCTTGAGTTTAGGTGATGGATTGACATCATCGTAGCAGTGGTCATTGCTCCAGAAAATCTGTATCTGATGGGCTCCCAGGGAGTGCTGGGGAGCCAAGAAGCATCACCCAACACTTCTGGCTTGTAAGGTACCTGTGGAAGGTCTGGCATTGGGGGACACTTCTCTAAATCCCATTTACCTGATCTGAAGATCTGCCTGTGCCAACCCAAATTATTTGGCTTAAACCTGGAGTGATTTATTTGAGTTGGGACCCTAAAGACCATCTCTTCCACCCCTGCCATGGGCAGGGACACCTTCCACTTGACCAGGGTGCTCCAAGCTCTGTCCAGCCTGGCTTTGGACACTTCCAGGGATGAGGCAACCACAACTTCTCTGTGAATCTTAGTAAAGGAGTTTTTCTAACTGAGGTATTCAAGATAAGCTCTGGGTCCTCCTGGCCAATTAATTTTCAGCAGGAAATGCTCAGCAGTCCAACCATGAGGTCTGGGGACACCTCCAGCCCCCCAGTTGTCTCCTGGGCTGGCACAGTGTCCCTGTGGCTGCCAGGGGTAGATCTCCTGTGAGCCTTGCCAAGGACTCTCTCAGCTGTGAATGAAAGGAAAAGCTTAAAATCTTAGCAGGCATCCAGCTTTATTTAATCATTGTGACTTACAGTTTTAGTTGGGTGGGAGACAGCTTTGGGTGCTGCTGGCTGGCTGCAGCCTTGCTGTTGTTCTTGTCTCTGAAATGGAATAATTTGCTAGGAAGGAAGGGTTTTTTCATGACTCTTGTCATGCAAAACAAACCCCAAACTTTGCAGTTTAACCTCAGCAGGGATGTGTAAAATTTAGGTGTGTATTTACCCAAAAAATGTGGTTAGATCAATGTAATTGCTCTCATTTTATCTGAAAAAAAAAAAAAAGAGAATTATTTTGGTAAGTAGGTGATTATGCTGGAATCAGCCTGTGAGATGTGCCCACAAACTTGCTTTGGTTCCTGTGGGAGTAGGGTGCTGTTTAAACCCTTTTTTTCTGGAATGCTCTGGAGATTGGAGAACTGATAACACTTGCACAAAGTTCTTGCAGGTCTCTCCTGAATCCTCCAGTTGCTCTCTCCCTGCCTGGAAGGTTACCTAACCTATGGAGGCACCAGGAATTGCTGTTTTCTGTGCAGGGTGTAAAGGTCAGGATGGAGGTGGATGCTCCATTATTAATTGAGTTTCCTTTTGCATCCAAAGTTGGGGATTTGGGTGCTTTCCAAGTGTTCCAGTGAACTGAATCCTGCAGGGAGCAAAGCAAACCCTCTGAGAGCTGAGAGCTCAGGTTAATTAAAACTTCATGCTTTTCTTGAAAATTGGTGTCTGTTCTTGGCTAGAGCAAGTTAAAAATCCCCGAGGAGAAAAATTAGGTGAAGATGACTTTTTTTTTAACTTAATGCCAGTATTATCACCAGTTTTTAGGCAGATACAAGGCTTAAATCTCTCTTGAGTTCCTTAGTACTCTATTACAGCTGAGCACTGGGATGCTCAAAAGAGCCAGGCTGGATTTTAGAGTAATTCCCATGTCCCAGTTGATGCTCCTTTACCTTTAAAAGCTATTGAATATGCATTATTATCATTGATTCCTTTGACCTTCTGTACTTGACCTGTAATTCCTCTGAGAAAATGGATGCAAAAATGGTTCTCGGGCTCTTCCAAAACAATTTGCTGCCTTCTGTGCCTAAAAACTCACTTGAGAAATCTGAAATGGCTTTTAACGTGACAAGCTGATAGTGTTGGATTGCCAATCATAGGTCTAAAAGCCTCTTTTAACGTAGTTTGAGGTTCCTGGCTTTCTGAGGAGAGTTTTTTGGAGGGGTAGCTAGCACTTGTGAAGAGGAGAAGATGTAATTCCATGGTTCTGGAAGCCTGGAGCTTGGATTTGACAGAGGGAATAGGCACTGCTATAGATGAGAACAGGTTTTTGGTTTTTTTTTTGAGAACAGGCATGGAGAGGAGATTGCCTTGGAAATTGAGTGTAAAAATGAGTTGCTTCCAGAAAACTGCTCTGAGTTAGTGGCTTGTGCCTGCAGATGTTGGTTAAAGCTCCACAATTGGCTTTGTCACCTGAGACACCTCGAGAGGTTGTGCAGGGGCTGTGGCTGGAATAATTCCCATCACCTGGGGTGTGAGAGGATGTTTTTAGTAATAAAGCTACTTTTCTCCCAGGAAACTGAGCTTGATTAAGGTTTTTAGCTTTCCTGGAGAAGCCTGCAACCCTTGGGCTGGGAGTGCTGCTCCCACTTCAGCTTTTCCAGGGTATATATCTAATGTGGCTGAGGCTGAGCTTCCTGCTCACCACGACTCTGCTGATTTTACTGCCCCAGGTGCAGCTGCCAGGTGCCACCAGAGCAGCAGTGGGACAGTCAGTGCCACCTCTGATGGCAGCAGCTGCTGTCACTGCTGCTCCCTACAGAGCCCTGGGCACTAAAACTCAGCTCCAAAGTGAAATAGCTGCAGGGCAGGCACCTTGTCAGAGCTGTGAGAGGGCTGAGAGCAGCAGGAGCCAGGAGATGAAGTGGAGTTGAGAATGTGAGGAAAGAGAGAAGGCTGGGGACAGGATCATGGAATCCTAGAATTATTTGGGTTGGAAGGGACCTTAAAGATCATCCAGTTCCACCCTCTTGCCACAGGCAGGGACAGCTTCCATCAGACCAGGTTGCTCCAAGCCCCATCCAGCCTGATCTTGGGTGGATATTGGGATATTAGAGCATGGCAGGTCTGGGATGAACTACAGAGGAAGGGGTGATGCTTTGAGGGGAATATCCAGAGAAATCCTAATTTTTCCTTTTTTTTTTTTTTTTTTCCCAGCACCTGCATGAAACTTGGTCCATTTTCTGGTTATTCTGGTTTATGTTCATGTTGCATAGTATGGGGCTGAGGGAAGCCCTTAAGGTAAAGGAAGATTTAAGTTGAAAGCATCTGCTGCTTCTGGCTGCAGAGGGTGAGGAGGGGGTTTTGTTCCTGCAGCACTGAAGGATGCTGCTTGTTCTCCTTGACCTAATGCACTTCCCATATTTTTCCATTTCTTTGCCATGACATGAGTCCTGCAGGGTGGACTGAGGGGGATTATCCTGGCCACAGTTTGTTCTTCATGGTGCAGGAGGGCTGCACTAATCTGAGCCAGCTTTAACTGTATTCCAGCTCCTCCTCAGCCAAAACTCTCTTCTCCAGTGCTTTTAGACCATGTTTTGGGCTGAAGTGGCACTTTCTGTGCTCAGAGCTCTGACTGGCCCTGTCACCTAGCTCGTGGCACTTCAGCAAACGCTGCCTTCATCTGAAGGTGCCAACTTGCAGTGATGAAGATGGGGGGAACACCAATTTGGAGGTCTTAAACTCTCCCCCAGCAAATCTGATGCTGATGAAAAGGTGTTTAACTCTGCCCTCTGTCTCTGAAGCAACTGCTCCTGACAAAGCCTGTGAAGTGTTACTGGGACTTCTGTATGGAAACTTGATTGGTATCTGCACAAATTCTGCAACAGCCACATCAGATCCTGCTCTGAACTTCTGCAGAACACCCATCAAACTTCCAGAGGAGCTGAACAGCTTCTGCTGTCGCTTGTGGCATCTGCTGCCCTTCAAGCAGCGGGGTGGCACTGGGTGAACATCAGGGAATGGAGAGGGAAGCAGCTGCCAGGGCTGGAGCTCAGAGGGAAGGTGCATCTGCCAGGCACACAGCCTGTGTCACCTCGAGGTCACCCTGCATTTCACAGGTGTGAATTGCTCGTGGTTTCAAACTGGCAGACGAAATAGGCTGAAGGATTCCAAACAGGAGTGGTCTGAAGCCTGGAGGTGGTTCAGTGACAAAGCAGACACCTGTCTGGGAGTGCAGTTCCTGTCCAGCCCAGGTTGGGGATTATTTGGAAGCCAAGTGTTTTGTCCGTCCCTTGCCCAAGGGACACGAGGCTCGGCTGCCTTTTGTTCTGCTCTTTCCTCCCCTAAAGAGGGAGGAACAGAGGATGCTTCCCTTGCCAGAGTCCTCGCTGACCTCTGCCCAACCCTCTGATCCTACTCCACCCTTGCCCTTCTTCCAGCTCCTGGGCTGCTTCTGTCCTGTCTCCAGCCCTCTCTCTTTTTAGAGGCCACCACTGCCAGCCTCTTATCAAACCAGTTTCAGTGGCTGGGGAGGGGAATAAATAGTTTTCCCTGCTTGGCTTTTCCCTGTTTACACATCTAATTCCATTAGGACGGGGAGGAAAAGCTCAGCCACTGGGTGCTCAAATCATCCTTATGTGTCTCCCATCTGACCCAGTGAGTGGGAAGGTTGGAGGTGAAGCTCAAAGTTCCCTGAGGGTGCAATTCTGGATGTGGTTGAGATGGAAAAAGCCTTCCCCGGGCTGATTTTTTTTCCTTTGCAGGGCTGCCCAAACTCTCCTGGCACTGAGGGGAATGTCAGCACTGTGGGTGCTCAGCTTTGAGATGAGATTATGGTCTCCATCATGCATTTTGGAGGAACTAAACCCCAGCTTTGGGACTTAGTTTGGGATAGGGATGCTTGTGTGAGACTTTGTAGTGCTTCTGATGGCAGCAGGCACCTTGTCTGGCTGTTGTCCATCCCTCCAGGACATCCCTGCCACATCTGCCAGCAGAGATTCCGTATCTGGTGGTGCCCACAGCGTTCAGGTGTTTCCTGTGCTTTCCTCACCTCACTTTTTTCTGTCTGGATAGGTTTCCATCGTGCAGGGATGCAAACACCCTAAGCTCTGCCAGCAGCAGAGGCTGATATCCTTGGTGTGCTTTGCTGGATGGGGACAGCAGCACCCTGGGTGCTTTTTGAAGCCTTCAGAACACTTCAGACAGGGCTTATTCCCATTTATTCCTGTCAAGCTCTAAGGTGAAGGAGGCAGAGATCAGGAGTGGGGTTAATCTGAGGAGCTTTATCAGCTTTCCCACACCTTTGATAAGCAGTTTAGGAGTCATCTGGGGGCTTGAACCTCCTGCAGCCCCTTTGCACCCTCTGAGCCCTCTGGGGGGATGCTGAGCTCCATCAGCTCGTGGCAGGAAATGCTGCAGCCCCTGTCCTGTGTCACCGAGTTCCTGTTTGTGGCCTCGCTCCTCTGGGTTTGTGTTTTGTGGTGGAGAACTGTTGGCTCGATCCCTCAGAGGCAGCATGTGCTGCTTTCAGCTGCTGCCTCCACATTTGCTTATACGAGGCTTTAAAAAAAGCCATCAATATTTTAGTTTCCATTCAAGCCTCTGCCTTGAAGCTCCCCCTTTTCATTTCACTGTAGTGCCTAGAGCCAGCTAATGAAATATCTCCCTCCTGCTTCAAATTAGGCATAAAAGACTTGTTAGAAGATGAGGAGAAGCTGCTGAATAATCCTGGTAATGTAAAAATCGACGTTCTATAATGTCCCTAATTCTCCTAATTAAACATGATACATGAGTGTGCTACAAGAGTCCTCCAGCTGCTCCATAATGAGATGTTGCAGGGACCAGTTTGCTGTTGGATGAGGCTGGGTTAAACTCTAATTAAAACCTTGCAAAAGGCTAAGGAGTTGTCTGGTGTAATTAAGAAACTTGTCTCGCATTCTCAGTGCTGCCACCCCCAGTGACCTGCTCCTCTGCCCCGTGGGGAACTGTGGGTCTCTCTGTCCATATCAGGTGTCTCCTTGGAAACTTCTTTTATTTTTTTTTTTTTAATTTTTCCACCCGTAGTTTCAAATTGCCACGTCTCAAAACAGCTGCCTGGCCTTGGGTCGGTGGAGGTGTTGGCTTTGGGGCAGGCTGGGGCGCAGCTCTTGCTTTTGGTGGTGTTTTTATGCAGCGTTTCCATCCTGTGCTGCTTTTTACCTGAAGGGCAGCAAGGTGTTGGGGCTGGGCCTTGCTGCCCACACCGTTGGCATGAGGGAAGAGCCCCCGAAACCACCCCAAAACACGCCGGGGGCCATTCCTTGAACGCCCCCGGCCTCACGGGGGCTCAGAGCGGCCCCTCACAAGGCCCCGGCGGCCGCGGAGGCCTCGCCAGCCATGGACTCGGACTCGGAATCCACGGACACTTCCTCCCTGCCGGCGGAGGTGCCAGCGCTGCCCCAGGACAGCAAGCCCTCTCATGGCACCCCCATCTCGTTGTCAGGGTACCTCAAGTGCGACACGGACGATGCGAAGGAGGAAGGGGTGAGCGAGGAGCTCTTCGACGGCGTCAACTCCACCATCGTGTCCGGGGACAGCATCCGCTTCTTCGTCAACGTCAACCTCGAGGGCCCGCCCAGCGCCACCGGTGAGTGGCCCCAGGAAAACAGGGGTGGGAGGGGAGGTTGTTCCTGGTGGTGGGATTTCGTGGGATTACGGCGGGTTGGGTTGGAAGGGACCTTAAATGTCATTTCTTTAAGGGTAGGGACACCTTCCACTAGGCCAGGTTGCTCCAGGCCCCGTCCAAGCCATCCTTGAATCTTTGCTTCTGGCACAGGGTTTTAATATCCAGAGGTACTGCCTGTGATAAATGGTGAGGGAGGAAAATAGCCAAGCCCTTCACCAAAAACTTCTGTCGTTTTCTTTGTTTCGTTTCATACGTGATTTTGAACTTTTTTCCTTCTCCACAAAATCAAACATAATCCCTTTTGCTTAATTTCCCATAAAAACCAGCGCTGATGCTTAGTGAATCCTTTGAAAAATAAAGCTGGAAGAGGTAGAGAATACAGATCTAAACTGAGATCCCACGTGGTGCCAAACCAGGTCTGAGAAACAGAGGTTTTAGGAGAAGACAGAAATCAAGTCATACAGCTAAAGAGGTTTTTTTTGTGGCTATGACAATCTTGCTTAGCTATAGCAACCATTTTATTTATCTAGAGAATGTTTTCAGTTATAGTAAGATAAGTAGTTCTGAAGTTAGACAAAACTTAGCCTTCTTTATTCCCTGGATGTGTTCAAGGCCAGGTTGGACAGGGCTTGGAGCACCTGGCCTGGTGGAAGGTGTCCCTGCCCACGGAAAGGGGGTAGAACTGAATTATCTTTAAGATCCTTTCCCACCCATTTTATGAAAACTGGATTTTGTGGGATGTGCCTGGGAAAACACAGCTCTTGGACACAGCAGCAGCCTGGATTTGTCCCAGCAGCTGGAGCCTGCCTGTGTGGGTACTGGCTATTTTGGAGGTTAAATGCACAGGCTCTGGATTATTCTTGGTGTCACAGTGTCAGAGAGTCCTTTAAGTTTGTTAAAAGTTATTTTTAGGTTGCATTCAAATCCCAGTTGATCTGCAGCAAGCAGTTATGGGAGTGGTGATACAGATTAGGCATGGCCTGGGCCCCTGTTTGACTATGTTGGTGTTTGCTTTTTGACTCTGAGCAATGACTTGAACTTAGGAATAATATCCAGCAATTTCCAAGCCTGCAATTTTACAAATGCCATCTTAATTGAAAGATTTAAGGGAGCTGTGCTCTGCTATGACAAGTCAGGACTTAATGCCGTGGGGTGCATTGTTTGGGGATGAGGAATGCAAGTGCTGTGGATTCTTCTGCATCTGAAGAAGTTCACTTTCCTTGTGTGTCCTCCTGGGCTTTTTTTGTTTTCTCTTCCATGCAAAACAGGACAAAAAAGGCTTCCTTATTTCCCTGAAGCACTGCTGTTTGTGCTGGTCCTATTAGTTGTATCCCTTTTTTTCTTCACCTGAGATGTTCAGAATTTTGAAGGAAAAATGGATTTCTGGGGTGCTGGGGTCCTGTTTCAAGTGGAAGGCTGGAGATCTTTAAAATGCTGAAACATTTTAAAGTTTTGAAGATTTTTAAAGCCGAAACTTTCAATAATGGCATTTGTGAAAAAAGAGATTTTTTTTCCCCCCCCCATTACAACATCAAAGTGATCTAGGTAGCCAAAATCCATCTTTTTCACTGCTAGGCAAAGAATTCATCAGAGTCCAGGTGTTGGAGTCATCTGGGCTATCAATTCCTTTACAGAGATGGTTTTACTGGAGTTTCTTCCAGGCTGGATTTTACACACATCAAATCAGTCTGTGGCTGCACAGGGCACAGCTGATCCTCCTGGAGGGGTGACTTTTTGGGTGGCTGAGATGAGCCCCTGAAGCTCTTCCAAGAAAAATACCCTGAACTTCTGAAAAAAATACCCAATCCTCAATTATGCCAGAGCCAAGGTGTGTCTGGGAGTGAATTGTTCCCTGTACAGAAATTCCCTTCCATGGCTGCCCCTCTTTGGAAGCTTTGGGAGGTTTGTTTTTATACTCAGGCTTTGATTTCCTGGAACGAAGCTGGAGCTGAACCTTTGCATGGATTGTCCAGAGCAAGACAAGCTGGAAAGGAGAGGGAAATAAAAGCAGGATTTCTCCAGGTGATGCCAGAGGCCCCAAACACTTCATTTCCTACCCCTGGGGAGCTGGTTGCACCAGGATCCTACAAAATCCTCTGCTGCTCTGAAAACGCAGAGGAAAACCAAGAAAGAGAATGGAATATTTGCATCCTCATCTAATTTTCCTGTGTTCTCCAAGCTGGGTGAAACGTTTGAGTCAAAATGTGCTCTCTTGGCTGAATGTGGTGCCCAAACTCTCTCCTGCTGGAGATTTTTTTGGGTCAGCTGCTGTGAGGTTGCTGCCCACCTTAATATAGGGCTAAAAGATCCAAAATTCTCTTTTAGGGAGGGGATGAGTTGGAACCCTGGGATCCAGGTGCTGGCAGGCAGTGAAGGTGGAATTACAGATGCAGCGGCAGCTCTGCGTCATCCTGTTGAGCTGTTCCTCTCTCTGTGATGGGTGTGCAGCTCTCCATGAGCATAATTGGATGCTCTCCACTCTAATTCTGTTTTAGAAAGATCACTGTGTGGGATTAAGCTTTGAGCCAGCAAAACACAGCACATAAAACACCAACAATTGACCATTGACATAAAATATTGGGCTTTGTGCACAGGTGTGTGTAAAACAGGATGGCTTGAAGAAATCTGGCGTTCAAGGTATGGCCTGTCTTATTTTTAATTAATACTGGCTGCCTTTGCAGGGAATACTGAGCCCAAAGCAGTGCAGATGCCTGAGCACTAAAATGCTGCTCAGTGGTGACATTTGGGTCATTTCTCCTGGGTGTTTCAGTGCTTCCCTGCATTAACTGATGAAAGGTTTTTTTAAGTTCTCTTCTGCTTTTCATCCTTCTAACTTGGATTTTGGTGGTAACATTTGTTTTCAGCAAATGTTCGTAGCTCTAACGGGAAGGTGGGTGTTTATCTGAAGCTGGAGGCTTTTGGACCTGGGATCTGCATTTTTGGGGGAGGATCATGGTGGTTTTTAGGCTGAGGCTTTTTCTGAAGTCACAATAAATGTTTGCAAGTAAAATCACAGAATTGTTTGGGTGGGAAGTGACCTTTAAAGGTCATCTAGTCCAACCCCGCTGCAGTAAGCAGGAATGTTTTCCACTGTCCCAGTTTGCTCCAAGCCCCATCCAACCTGGCCTTGAACATTTCCAGGGATCCAGGGGCAGCCACAGCTTCTCTGGGCAACCTGGGCCTCACCACTCTCACTGTAAAAAAATTTCTTTTTCAGCTCTAATCTAAAAGTCCTCTCTGTCAGTGGGAAGCCATTCCCCCTTGTCCTGGCACTCCAGGTTTTTGTCCAGGAAAGCTTTATCTGCAGCACACCTGGAATTAAATCCCTGTAAATAAATACAGCAGTTTGGTTTAGGCTGGGCCTTAAATTTGATGGACAGGTGATGCAAGTGAGTCTTTGGAATATGTAGGGACACATCCTTGTCATCTGTCACAGCGTTCTTACCTCCTTGGCAGCTCCCTTAAATCAGCCAGGCAAATATTTTCATCATTTGGATCTCGTTTTTTTTCAATTTTAGGTTTTAAAACAATCATTTGGATCTTGTTCTTGTACTTTGGGCTTTTAAAGCAGTTCTTTGGATGATTTTTTTGTAGTTTGAGGTTCTGAAACAATTTACCTTCTCCTCACTCACATTGCAAGAGGGTTTGCACAGTATTTTCTTAAATTTAGGCCAAATTTATCAAGGAATTGTGGAGCTGTAGCTGCCTAACTTTTCCCCACTTGCAGCTGATGCTCAGACTGGTGATTTTAGAGGTGCCTCCAGCAGTTTTGAGGAGAGCAAGGCAAACTCCTGCCGGCAGCAAAAAGCCAATTGGAAAGCAGGATGTGGCTCTGCCGGGGTGTGGGGGGGAAGCAGCGGAACACCAATTACGCTTCAGGAGACATTAAAGGCCGTTCCACCCTGAGGACAATTGATCATTCCTAGATACAGAGAATCAACAGTTTCCTGTATCCCGCTCCAGAGGCACACACGTGCACGCCCGCCCGGCAAAACACGGCATCCAAGTCCTGGCCCAGCCCCTGCCCAGATGACTTTTTTCTTCAAGGGGACGAGGAGAAAAGCTGGATGCTGGCGCCAAGGATATTCCAGGGAGAGTAGCGTCCAGAGACAAGTGGTCTGGGCTTGAATGGGTATCACTCTGCACACAATAGTCACATTTCCTCACATTAATACCAAGGTCCTTTTTATGTCTCGAGGCACAATGCTGACCCACGCGTTCCATCTGATAACTCCTGTTTTAGCAGTTTGATGTCAGAGTGGGATGTTGGGCTCCCGAGGCTTCCTAGCCTCTAATGGAAAGTGGATATACCGATTGTGTGCCGGGGAGGGGACGGCCTCCCTCCGAATTTCCTGACCAGCGTGTTTTCAAAGCGCTGCTTAGGAAGCCGAGGGAGGTGTGGGGGGAGCACGGGTGGTTCTGCACGGAGGCAGCGGCCTCCCTTCTCCATGCTTCACCTTGGTCCTTTGGAGCAGCTTCCCATGGGATTTGGAGTGCGTGAAAAAAAATGCACATTTTCCCCCTGCCCCAAATTGATTGACAGAACCTGCCACAGGTGGGTTTTTTCATGAAATATTCAGCTTTTATAGCACATGGGTGTGACAAGTAACACCTTGCCCCTGATCAGTCTCTGTGCTGTCCCCTCTCTTCCCAGTTCCCCAGCCAGGAGTGTGAGGGATGGTTCTTCACCTGCCCTGCTGGTTTTGCTGCTCCAGAATCTTTATTCCCACCTGCCTTTGACCTGGGGTTTTGTGGGATGAACCCTGCTGACTTCAGACTCTTTGCCTCAGCTCAGCCCATCACCTGTTGTGGGAATGTGGGATAATGAAGGCACAGTTATTTGTCTAACAATATTTAACCAAAATTACTCAAATCTGATGGTGATTAGTCCATGCTTAGGACAACAAAGCAAAGAATGCCTCTGAGATCCTGTTTGTGCAATCCCTCACTGCCAGTGGTGTGTTAGAGGCGTCACCACTGCTGGTGACAAACTCCTGTCATGCCATGTGGTGATGGGGTTTTATTTAAATATTTTTAAGGCAGATTTGAAAAGCAGAACAGTTCTTTCTGCTTGTGGTGTGGTTCGCCCAAGTGGCTGAGTCTGGGCAGACCCCTGATAAAAAACAAAGACAACACAAATTTTTTTCTTTTTTTAGTAATAAGCCCTCAAAACCTTAAACGCTTCCACTCACACCAAGTCGTTGATATTTTTCAGGGAAAAACATGGAAGTGATAATACAGTATTCTGCTCTGATTTATTTTACAGTGCTTATATATATTTACCATAAAGATGCACCAGGGAGTGTTTGTAGATCTAAAGGAATGTGCACAGCTGAAAAACTCTTTTTCCCTAATTTCCACTCCTTTTATCCCAAAATAAAATACTGTCTTGAGATGCTGCAGACAGTCGGTGGTGGCTTTGCTCCAGGGGCTTTTGGATCTTCTCAGGTGTTAAGGGCAGCACTGGGGACCTGGATGAGGAAAAGGACAGAAAGGGATCCTGGGTGAAAGGAGATCTCTTAAGGCAAAAGGTGAAAAGCCTTAAACTTTGGTATTTGACTTTCAGGGGTTTGTTTTCAGGCTTGCGTGGCAGATGTTGTTACCTAAGACAGGGGGTGGAGTGGAAGCAAGGAGGGGATTTTTTTTCTCTGGGTTGCTCTCTGGGGTGTTATTAGGGCAGCTGGGATGAAACTGAGCAAATAAACTTCCAAGCATTAAATCTCCTCGTTCGTGTTGAAGTTGGATGGGGAGAATGGTGGGAAATAAAAAGGAGAGACAGAGCCCTGAGTGTGCCACGAGTTCTGATGTTGACAGTTCCTTGGTGTTGTCAGAACTGAGCTCCCTGGGAGTCGCTCGTGGCGTTCCCAGTAACGCTCCGTGCCTGTGTGCACGCATCCCAGAAATTCGGGATGCGCGTGGCGCCTTGATGTGCCTGCCAGGGGATGTCGGGGATGCGTCGCTGACTTTTTGGCTTTTCCCCTGGGCAGGACCTGGAGCAGAGCCCAACAGATAAGCTCGGCCACCCCTGGCAGCTCTCCCTCAGCTGTGTGTGAAGACACACAACAATGCCCCTTGCTCGCTGGCTTGCCTAAAATAGGCTTCTGCTGCCTGCTCTGTCCGGCAAGGAGGGCCACAAAAATAGACATGAAAATTTCACGTGGTCCCGACCTCCTCGTAGAGTTTCATTGTGCTTAATTGTGACGTTCAGGTGTGAAATCTCAGATTACTGAGATTTTCAAGTTACTGCTCTTGGTAGTAAGACTTGGCTGAGGAGATTGATGGGGAGTTTTTTGTAGGGTGAATCCAGGGTTTTCTGTATCCATGTCATCCCCATGAAGGGCTCCTCTGTGGAGGTGCAAGGGCCAAGGGTGTTGACTCTTTTTACCCCCTTCTTGGCTCCCTTCTTTACCTCCCTTGGCTCCCACCCTTGGAGGGAGGCAGGGATGGTGCTATGGAGGAGGAGAAAATGAGTGGCAGGCTGGTGGTGGTTGCACTTGAGCTTTGGATGTGTCATGAGCAACGTCCTGCAGGGTTTGACCCCACATTGCCCAGCAGGAAATAAATGGATATTTAATGCCAAGCAAGCCAGAAGAGCCCTTGAGAAGTCTCTGTGTATTTTTCCTTTCCCTTTGTCATGTTCCAGTGGATTTGCTGCTATCTCTGAGTGATGTTGTAGCACTCCAGTGAGCGTTTAAGATGCCAGCTCAGAACTGGGATGGCCATATCCATCCATCTCCCTGCCTGGATTAAATCTGAGCCTTGTGTTGTTGGGATGAATGATGAATGAGGCTCTGGGCTTTCCAAAGCACCACCTCTGTACCCAGAGCAGCTTTTTTGAGAAGTTTGAAAGATCCTGCTCCAACAGATGTAATGAGATGTTTTTTGCTTGTGTTGATAAAGCAGCACTTGGTGCTCCTCCAGCTGGGTACGTGAGAGAGCTGTCAGCCAAGATTGATACATCGTGAAAATGATAAGAGGAACCAAGAGTTGCTGCCTGATAAAAGCACAACAAGAATTTCTGTTCCATTTCCATGTATCCATGAGGACAGGCTGCAGCTCTCTCTTCAGCATGTGCCTGCTATTGTTCAGGATTGTGGGTGTTTTTTGTCTCTCCCGAAATATTTCTTGCAAAAGCAGATAAACCAAAACACGTTTTCTCCTCAATGAATATTTATGGACTTCCAAATCTCCCCACATACTTCTGCATGTGTAATTAGGCTGGAAGTTGGGTAAGTGAGCATTGGAGAACTACAGATGTGAGAGCCTGGGGAAAATGCTTGATGTTTCTGGTTTATTTGGGTGCTTGCTTTTTAATAATAAATTGCACTTTTTAGATGAAACAGCTTGTATTTTCCAAAAGGCGCATCAAAAGCAGGAATAATTGGGGCTGTTGCAGCAGCAGACATGTCTGGTTAAGTGATGCTTTTAATCACATGTGCAGTATCCAAGTGAAATTTGGGAGAAGTTGGGTGATGTAACCAAAGCCTCTGAACCACCTCATTTTGTTTAGGGGGAGATGAAGTCAATCCTTTCCCTCTTTTCTACAGCTCTGCTCCCACTTTGAGTTGGAGCCTTTGAACCCCATCGAGGGCAAGACTCAAATTTCTGTTTGATCAGCGATGATTTTGTTTAAAGTAGCTTTCTGCATGCAAAAGATAATTGCTTTTTTTCTGGAGTTCTGGAGTTTTAACGTGAGTTGCACCCTCAGCTTATTTTTTGAAGAGTGGCAGGGCTTGGCTTGAAGGTGCGTGGCCAAGTCATGGGATTGCAGCAGCTCTTATAGGTTAGGATTTGGAAGTAGAGATCTGGAAAGGAAGCAAAACCCTCATCTAAAAAACTGTAACTCCGTGTTACATCTCTGTAGTTTTCCACAGCTTGGCCTCTGGAAAAGTTTTGGTCTTCAGTGGGTTTTTTCCATGCTGCTGCTGCACTCATTCGAATTAAAGCTGTTCATGTGTTTCATTTTGGTAGCAGCTCAGGCTTGGGAGTTTTTTTGGAGAACTTAAGGAGAAGGATGCCAGGCTGGAAGTGTTCAAGGCTAGGTTGGATGGGGCTTGGAGCAACCTGCTCAAGTGGAAGGTGACCTCAGTGGTCTTTAAGGTCCCTTCCAACCCAAACCATTCCATGATCCTCTGCACAAAAAGTACCTGTGGGACAAATAATTCCACAGAGAGGCTGCCTCGGCTGCAAGGAGTGAGCTTTTGGCAAATACAGCGTGGTTTTGGTTTGGTTTGGTTTGGTTTGTAGCTGATACCCAAAAAATGCTTCGTTGTTACTCTAAGAAAATGTTGTTGTTGGCACTTGGAGATTTGAAGTGGGAATTTCCCGGGTTCCCCCATCCTGTGTATTCAGTAACATTTACTAGTCCCTAAACAGCAGTTTTCTTTCCCAAGAGCTGTGTTGCTTTCTCCTCAGATTTATGGAGGCAGCGTGGTGAGTTGACAGGACATTAATGTGCTCATCTTGGAGTCACTGCCTGCAATCCCTTGGAAGTGCCTGGCTGTTATTGTTGACTCCTTAACGAGGACAAGGAGGGTTTCCAAACGAGTGTGACTCATGAAATCGTAGCCTCAATCTATCAAACAACGATGCATTGGATTAAATGATTACTTCAAGGATTAGGAATTAGATTTTTGAGGAGGTGGAGAGGGAGGAAGAGAAGGGAAGAGTAAAAATACATCAGAGTTACAAAAACCCAGCCAAAAAAAGCTGCAAGACACAATCCCCTAGTGATCAGATAATGCCAATCCTGCACTTGGTTCACGCTTCCAAAATGGGAGATGTTGTAAAAACTGAATCTCTGCTTTTCTCTAGAGATCATCCCCTGCCAAGAGAGTGATGCTTCACCTCCTCCTGAGCCTCCTGCTCGGCTCCTGCTGCCTGTCAGGTACCTCTGATAGTAACACTCTTCTGATGTGGTTTTTTTTCCCTCTTTCCAGCTGAAAGTGAAGGTGCTGGCTGCGTGTTACTGCACACATCAAGGAAGGTAAGTAGAGGTGCTATGTGACCAATTTGGTTTTTTCATCATCCAGAAGTACAGAAAAGGATCATGAAAGACACTGAGGGGCTGCTTGTCACTGGCTTAAGCAAAAGGCATTTAAATGCTTCTTCTCTTGAATTCCGCTCCCTTTCTTTAAACCTAAAAAGCCACATGCTGCTCATTCTCCAAACAATTTCTCTGTAGTTCTGATTGTTCCACTTCTTTTTGTCCCAGACAATTCCTTGACATGTTAATTCATCACTTTCTCTTCTGCAGCTGCCTCCACAGGGATCCAAGTGTGTGCTGTAGAGGTCCTGGCTGCTGAGCTCCTTGGGAGCTGGAAGCAGAGACACCCAGCAGACATGGCTGGGATTTGGTTCCCTCTTTATTCCAGCTATCAGTCATCCTTCACGAGGTTCAACAGGAGTGAAATCCCTGGAAACTAGCAGGCTAGGAGGAGGATTAGGAGCCCACACTTAGTTTACACTTGTTCCTGAGACTGTAACTCACTAATGATAAGTGAAACTGCAAAAAAACCTGTATAGGCTTTGTTATTCCAAACCTCCAGCTGTGGAAGGGCACAGAAAGTACTCAGGGAGGAATTGGGTTGGTATTTTAATAACTTCCCTGTGAGGGTGATGAGGCCCTGGCACAGGGTGCCCAGAGAAGCTGTGGCTGCCCCTGGATCCTTGGAAATGTCCAAGGCCAGGCTGGACAGGGTTTGGAGCAGCCTGCCTGTGGCAGGGGTTGGAACTGGCTGATCTTTGAGGTCCCTTTCAACTCAACCCATTCTTTATTTCTCTGAGTCTGTATTTAGTACCACGTGACATTTTGTCTTTAGGATTGTGAGGCTTGTGGTGCATGAAGCTGTCTTGACTTCTTGCCTGAGGGCTGGAAGGAGTGGGTGTTGTCCTGGGAACTTGTAGCATCACTGATCCTGGTAAATCACAGAATCATTTAGGTTGGAAAACCCTCTAAGGTCACCAAATCCAACCATTTCCCCAGCACTGCCAAGGCCACCACTGACATGTCCCCAAGTGCCACATCCACAGGGGTTTTAAATCCCTCCAGGGATGGGGACTCCAACACTGCCCTGGGCAGCTGTGCCAGCGCCTGAGATCTTAGATTTCAGGCTTTGTTGCAGGTTGGGACTTGAGGTTTTATTTGTGTAGCCTTGTAGGCTTTGGGGGCTTTTTAGGGAATCCCAGAGAGCTCTTTAATTCTGCTTTGCTTTAGGCCTCTAAGACAGCTCAAATCCTGAAAAGATATTTCAGAAAGCTGAATTAGTAGTGGGAGGAAAATGTGTGATAGCTTTAGAAACCTTTTCCCCAAGTTAACAAAACACCCCAAAGCAAATAAATACCAAAGAAAACACTACCCAAAACAAAGCCACCAGCAAAAAAAATTTTAAACATTGTTTGGTATAGAATCATGGAAAGTTAAAATAAGCAATTCCATGCTCAGGAATGAAAATGTCTTTATCCCTAATTTGTCTTGTCTAATCCCAGTGCCAAGGTTCTCAGTCATACACACTTGACTGAAAGTAACCTGAGAACTTAATCACTTAAAAGTGCAAATTCTAAGCCCAAATGCAGGATCTGCCTCTGATAAGAAATAGTTGGAAACTGCTAACTCAGAAGTGTCTCTTCTATTTTGTTTTTCCTTTTCAGAGCTGTAGGATTCTTGCTTTTTCTGGCCTACAGTTCATGCTTGTGCATTTTAGTGTGCTGTGGAGCCACAAATACCAGAGAGCTTTAGCAGGGCTTGAGAAAAAGATACTTTTGCCAGTTTTTCCCTCTGGGGAGGATGAGTGGAAATTTTGTGCTTCAAATGCAAAGGAAATTGGGACCTGACTCATGGAGGAGGTGGCTCCAAGTGTCTGGGAAGGGGGAATCACCAGCAGAGAAGTGAGAAGTTTTGTCTGGAGAGGTGTCCCTGTAGGTTATTCCTGTCTCTGCTGGAAGCCTGGGGTTCTGGAAGGGCAGTTTGTGTCTCAGGCAAGTTGCTACCTAGCAGGGCACTTAGTGGGCAGGAATAAAGGTTCTTAACACAGACTGAGCTGTTTAATCACCATCACAGAGTGGTTCTGAGAGAGTTGGCCCAAAGGACCATGGCAGCAGCCCAGGCAGAGCTCTGCTCAGGAGAATGGGGTTTTTTGGACACCACAAAAAATTTGCCAGTGGCTCTAAGTGAAGGTGTCTCCCGAGCAGCCAGCCAGGAGAGAGCTTGCATTCTGAGCCTTGGTGATGAGTTAGAATGTGTGATTTTGGCCTGTCTGAAGTTAGGAGAGGCTGTTCCAGTGTTTCCCCCCTTTTTTGGCACAACAGCCTCTGTTCCTGTCTCAGTGCAACGTGGAGCTTTGCAATCAAGGATGTCCAGAGCTGTTCAAATGGCTCTTGGGTAGCTGACTTGGGTTTCTTCCTTAGCAGTTTCCAGCATCGAGTTTCCAGCATCAAGTTTCCTGGTGTGACTTGACTATCCAGCTAAAAATATTAGTGAGGGAGCATTCATTAATCTCCCCTGAACCCAGTGGGGGTCCTGGCTGGAACAGTTGTGCCTGAGCTGTTGCTGAGGCTTTGCTGTGCCAGTGCTTCCAGTAATTTGATTTTGGTGTGTCTCAGGGAGTGATGGATTTCTCTCCTTTCATGGTGGCTGCCTGCCTTGTGATGTTTAATGTGCATAAAGTCTCTTTAAGCTCAGAGAGTAGATTCAGATTGGGAGTTAGAGATGCTCCCTTGTGAGGGTGATGAGGCCCTGGCACAGGGTGCCCAGAGCAGCTGTGGCTGCCCCTGGATCCCTGGAAATGTCCAAGGCCAGGCTGGATGAGGCTTGGAGCACCCTGGGTTAATGGAAGGTGTCCCTGCCCATGGCAGGGGTTGGAACTGGATGAGCTTTGAGACCCCCTCCAGCCCAAACCATTCCATGGCTCTATAATGCCTTCCCTAATCTTAGGGAGTGATAATAATGATAAATGGGTGATAAATATGAGTCTTCCCCCTATTTCCTATAAAGGACCAACAGCAGGGAAATGAAACAGCAGTGAGGCATGGAAGGTTATTTTCCCAAGGCATTGCTTGAAGCCTGTGGCTCAGCTGGAGCTGAATCCTCCTGCCTTGCAGTGAGCTGCTGCTGGTGCTGTCAAGCACAGCTCAGTGTTGATTGAGATGAACTGGAGCCTTCCAGGACCTGAAGGCAGCTACAAGAAAGATTGGAAGATTTAAAAAAAAAAAGATTTAAAATAGTCTGGAGTGACAGGACAAGGGGAAATGGCTTCAGACTGAGAGAGTAGGTTTAGACTGGATATTAGGAAAAAAACTCTTTCTCATGGAGATGGTGAAGCCCTGGCACAGGGTGCCCAGAGAAGCTGTGCCTGCCCCACCCTGGAAGTGTCCAAGGCCAGGTTGGATGGTGCTGTGAACAACCTGTGGTAGTGGAAGATGTCCCTGCCCATGGCCAGGGTTGGAACTGCATAATTTTTAAGGTCCCTTCAACCCAAACCATTCTATGATTCTGTGATCTGGGCAGATAACCCACATATGAATGCCTTTGATTAATTTTTTGCTCTCCCTCGACTTTCTCCTTCTGCTGTTCTACTTCTGGTTGCTTCTCTGGTGCAGGAGTTTGTGACACAAAGCCACCTTTGCTATTTTGAAAACTCTTGTTACAGGTATGTGTTAATCTGCTCTCAGTTTGACTCACTGCTTGCACTTCTGAGGTGGAGTTGTAGCTGTGTCACCGTCTTGTAGCTGTGTCACTGTCTCCTCTCCTACGAGCAGATGGTTCCAAAGCCTTGGGGGTGGGAGCTGAAATGCTTCAGAGAATCCTCCCTCTCAAGGATGCTGTGGAAAGAGTGATTGATGCAAAGTAAAACAGTGCTAATTGCAATGGATGTGTACTGACAACTTGATAGTTGCTGTGATAATTACAGTAATTAGGGAGATGTTAGCTTTTTTTTTTGCCTGTGTCTATAAATGGAAAAGGTAAGAGAGAGTGTGCATGGCAGGAGAGGACCCATGAGTCAGGCTGTGGGATGGACCTGTACCCTGGGGGAACGTGGCATGGTCCTGGCTGTGCAGGTAGCTGGGACCAGATTTGTAAAAGCAATTGAGAGTTTGGTTTTTCCTGAGCTGGGGGGGAAGTGAGGGTTTCGATGTCTCTTGACAGTCTGGTTCTGAGCATCACGAATTCAGCCTGGCAGCTTTCCCATCAGAAGGGAGATCCATAGAACAGTGCAGTTCCCATTTCGTCTCTGTCTTGGTTTGAGAAGCCAGGTGTCTGCTAAGGAAGGCAGGAGCCTCCCTTGAAATGGAAAATGTAAACCCCCTCCCTCTGAATTATTATAATTTTGAAATTAAGGGGCTCTCGGGCAAAGATATGGGAATAGGAATAACAGTTCTTTATTAGGAAAATTAAAAATACAACTGCAATAGTACATATAAAAGAAAATAAAACCACTGCCAGAGTCAGAGCAGGAGCTGACCCCTGTGGGTCAGGGTGTTGGTGGCAGTGCCATTCCATGGTGGCTGCTCCTCCTGCAGTGACAGATGTGGCTCTGCTGGAGCAGGGATCCTGGACAAGGCTGGAGTTTTCCTCTGAAGCTCCAGGGCTGGTGGAGCTGGGCCTGCTCTTCCTCTGGGAATGCAGAGGAGAAGAAAGCTGCTCCTCTGGGAATGCAGTGGGAAAAGGCTCCTGTGGTGTTCCCAGCCTCAGATTGTATCCAGGTAGGAATGCTTGGCTGCTCCCCCTGGGCAGAGCCTCTCCCAGTGGGATGATGGAATTTTATCAGCCATGCAGTGACACTCAATGGCCATGGACAGAAGATAATTAATAATTAATGGCCCATGAACAGAAGATATCTCCTGGAGGGTGGATTGGTTGTGGAAGAGATAAGAAAACTGCCCAATGAACAGCAGATAACTGCCCCAGCTCTGACAGATGGGAACAGCAGATAACTGCCCCACTCTGACAGATGGGAATAGAACACACACCCCAGGCACAGCTTGTAACCTAAGACAGTCACTCAGGCTGTTGAAGGAGAGAGCCAGCACTGCCAGCCCTCTTTGTCCAATGCTCTGTGTGTGGATTTCCAAGGGCTATGCAATGGGAATGAGGCATTTGTAGTTTGATCACTCTCTTAATCACCTTCACAGATGACAGGTACAGAAAGGAGTTGAGGTTCTGGAACACGTGTCGCAGACAGGTAGAAAAATTATAAAGGAAAGCCTCATAAAATCAGCCTGCTATACTAAATTAATAGCTGGCCTATCACTTCTTCTAAGTGCAGCTAAGTACTTTGCAAGTTCTCATGCAAAAACATCTTGAAAATGGGAGTTGGTTAACACAACAATCTATTTCTAGGGTAAAAAACAAGTGCACCTATATAAATAATAAGATCTGTCCCATAAGAGTCAGTGAAGAAAATATGTAAGCAATTCAAGAACAGTGAGATTTGATAGACAAGTAAAATACATTTTACTGATCAATTGAGTAATTAGCAAGAAAGCTATTAACCAATTGAAGTTGCTCATGAGGGCTGTAAAAACTGTATAAAACTAGTTGTGTGAGTAAAGAATTAACTTTTCCTGCATGAAGAAACTGAGTCCTGCCTGACTTGTTGCAACAAACACACTGGGGCTGTCTCTTCCATCTCAAGGCCAGTAAGTCTGGAACAGCAGAAGGAACCAGCAGAGAGCTGGGATAGTTTCAGCCTCTGCTGTCTTTTTTTCATTGTTGCTTTAGAGCTAAATCCACAAAGGATCCACTATCTGTGGAAGTGGAAAGAACAGAAATTTAGCAAATGACAGAAAAGGTGATGGGCTGGATGGGATTCCCCACCTCCCACTTCAGACTCCCTAACTGGGAGCACTGGGGACAGATGGTTCCCAGTGTGAGGACAGCTGGGTTGATTTGGCCCTGAGATTCATACAGGTAATTTTTCATGCTGCTGAGCTCAGTGTCCATTTCTCCCAAATAACTTTCCCATGTTTTTTCAAACTTCCTGAATTACTTGAACCTAAAGAAGATTTTAAATGCTACCTTAAGTATTTTTGCTTTTAGACCGACTTATCCTACTTTATTCTAGGCTATAAAAAAACCCCAACCACAAAAAAACCCTTTTTTAAAAATTCTGCTTTCTGTGTCAGGGTATAAATGGTACCTGGGCATTCACCTATGGGCACACTGTTAGGATAAGCCTTGAAAATGCAGTCCTTCAATCATTAATGCATAAAATGCCTTTTCTGCTGTGATCTGAACGGCCAATAAAATCTTTGCTTGGGTTGTAACCTCAGCAAAACTGTTTGTGAAGGACCCATATTGCTGTGGTTTGTGCAGTGACAAAGGACTCTTGGTAATAATATCAGAAGGTTAAATATGATTTATTAACATGATTTTATAATTCAAAGAATTGGGCTGTTATCTGCCCAGTCCGGAGCAATCGAAGCTGCTGCTCCCAGCTCCGTCCAAGGAATGCCAGAATAGCTCACACAGTCAGAGATAACAACTTTTCACCTCATAGACTGAAAGAAGAAAAAAACTTCATCTCCTATTATCAGGAGACAGGTTAAAGAAACCTCTGTCTTTAAAACACAACTCAGAGATTTGTTTATCTTATACAGAGTAAGAAGACGCTTTCTCATATAAAAAAATTTTCTACAAGCTTACATGCAAGAAAAGTTAGAGTATGTTCACACAACAGACCCAGATTCTACTTTGGTGGCATTGTGTACAGCTGTCTCATGCTCTGACCTTTTCTCAACACAGTACCTGAAATTAAAGAATTTTGAGGAGGAGGTCAGAGCCCAGCGAGACCTGGATGGCTTCTTGGCCAGAGCCAGCATCATCCTGGATGAAACAGCCACGTCCTTGGACGATGTTCTCCGGGAGATGCTGAAACACTTCGCCGAGGATCCTGAGAACATGGAGCCCAGCTGCAACTTCGAAAAAATCATGAACACTTTATTCACAGATTCAGGGACCCCACGGGAAGGGAACGGTAATCAGCTCTGGGTTTGCTTTGGCTGGTGGGCTGCTGTTCATTTGCCATCCTTGCCGTGGTGGGGTGCCGGACACTCACTGTGTGGTCCCCAGGCTTGCACGCTGCATGTTACCCCGTGGGTTGATTTGGTTTTTTTCCATGTCACTCATAGTGAAGGGCCTCATTTCTCCAGGGTTTTTGTGTTTTGATGGAGTCTTGCCCCTGTTTCATTAAGATCACCCATTGTGGTGCTCTCGGGGGTGAGGAGTCAGCAGCACTGGGGTGTCTTGTCTGCGTGGACCCTTTTGGTTTGCTCGTCCTCGGACAGCGCTGTTCAGCCAAGAGACTCTTGCTGGTGTCTCTTCAGCAATGACTCCTTTGCCTTGTGATTCTCCACCTGAATTCACACAGGCTGGGGAATTTTGCCTGCTTTGGATGAATAACTGGGGAGGGTTGATCCGTTGTGTCACTCCCAGCCCATTGGAGGAGATCAGAAGACACTTGATTTTCCTCCAGAAGCTCAACTGGGGCAGCCCTAGCCAAGGTTGTTGGCTCTGGTGTCACCTTAAGCTATCAACAAATGTTGTAGTGTAGTCTAAAAACGCTGCCTTTTAGCCCAAGATGTGAAGAAGCTTAACTGAGCATTGTTTCTCTGTAGGCACCCCTGATGGTTCAGAGTCTACAGGAATGAATGTACAAACATGTCCATCGCACCTCAAATGTAACTGTCACAGCCTGAGTGAATTTGTTTAACAGATATGTCAAGTCCTGAGCATGTAGTAAGCATGTTCATGCTTTGGTTACTTCTTGCTACCTGTCTTAGAGCTTCGCATTTGTAATCCCTTTAATTTAGGCTTTCTGCCAATAAAGAACAAAAAGTAAGTAGTGCCATAAAATAGTGTGAGAGCAGTAGCTGGGAAGAGGGGGAGAGAGGGCAGGGGATTGGGAAGGTGACACCCCTCCCAGTCCTGTCTCTGTGTGTGTGGTGGATAATGCTAATCTAATAACCCAGTACTGCAGTAGGATGATGTTGGGAGGAGAAAGCAGCTGCCTTTCTAAGCTGTGAATAGTTTAAGGACACAGTTCAAAAGCAGCAGGACAAATGTTTCCATCTCTCTCTGTCAGCCCCCACCCCTGCATCAGTACACTGGGCAGATAGGAATGCTTGGGATTAATAGTCAGCTTCCTTGTAGAAGGAAATGTTATTTACAGCTGCAGAATAATGAAGACAGCCTGTGATGTTTCCCTCTCTTCTCTTCCCAGTTCACCTCTTATCAGACACAATTCAAGGGGTCACAGCCACAGTCACGGGGGTGCAGTATCAGCAGTCCTGGCTCTGTATCATGTAAGTACCTGGGCTGGATGAGCAAAGTCACTGACATCCAAACCTTTTCCTGCTGCTGGGAGGAGCAGAGGTTCAGAATGTGCCCTTTTGGGTTAAGATGGTGGTGCTTGTTCCATCCATCCTGTGGGATCTGTCTCTCTCTGGGCTGCTCCTCTTTGCAAACACATGCAGTAGGTGACCACAGCCCCTCCAGGGCATTCAGCTCTTGGATGTTATAGAAATCTGCTGTTAACAAGCTAAGAATGCTGAAAAAACCAGCCAGAAAATGCTAATTACTGAGAAATGCTAATAAAGAGCTTCTCAAAGGGACAAGCAAACTGGTTCATGGACTGCTTTCCCTGCCAAAGTCTGGGAGCCTGGACCAAAAGATTTCTTAGGTCCTTTGATGGAACCATCCAAACTTTGTAGCTGAAAATTGAAGTCAGACATTCCACGCTATTTAGACACTGATTACTTTGTCTGACAATTAATTTGGATGCTGATTAATTGTCAACACTGTTAAACATTGGAGGAGCAGGCCTTTAAGACAGTAAGAACTCTGTCACCTGGGATTTATGAGATGTGGTGGCTTCACCCCAGCTTGCACTTGACCAGAACTGGGGTTTGAAGTTATTGTCTCCAAGTCAGGCCTGTGGGGTGAGCCAGGCCCCACACAGGGGACAGAACAGGGGACAGAACCTGAGTCCCTGAGCCAACCAAGGCAGTGCCTTTTTGACTCTCTTGCTTTATTCCTCTGCAGTCTTAAAGTCAAGTTGTCAAGAAATATGTTAATTTCCAGGGAAATGGCTGGGATATGTGGGATAGGTGCCTAAAGGCATGCACATATTTTAGCCTTCACAGCCAGTTTGCTGGGACAACTGTCACAATAGTTTTCCTTCTGCTTGCACTTCTCCTGCCTTCTGCTTATGGCTGGGGAAAATGGAGAGAAATAGAGGATTAAAAAAAATCAAAAAGGAGACGACACAAACAACAAACAAGGAAAAATCTCCCCCTTGTTTTGAATCTCTTATGAAAGAGAAGGATGTGATCTCAAGGTGAAAAAGAAGTGATTGCATCTCAGGGCTGTGTCCTGAGAGAGGAGAGAGCTGGATGATGTTTTGTGCTTTGTGTGCTACTTTTTTATACCTGGCACGTACAGAGCAGGACCACGAAGAATAAATTGAGTTTATGAAGTAAAATGGTGTCAACCAAGAGGACCTTTGGGCAGTTTTCTCCACTTTGAATGCCACAGGAAGGGTAACAGCAGTAAGGATATGTAGGTGCTGCTGATGCAGAGGATGGAAGTTTCTCTTGTGAGACAGCTCTGTGGAGGGTTTTGGGGAGTGTTGCCTTAACACCAAAGCATTTTAAAGGTCGTGATACAAATGCTGTGATTACATACATGAGACTGAAAAGGGTGGGTTCAGCCTGTTAGGAAAGTGAGCCAGAGCTTTAAATGCATCCATGTGAGTAATCCTGGCTTCCATGACAAGAGATGATTTGAAAAATAAGCTCACAGCCTGAAGGTGTCTTGTGCAAAACTTTCCTTGTTTCTTCCTTTTGTTGCTCTGAAGAGGGAGAAGAAAGTGGTGGGAAAGCAATGATGAGTTATTAACTATAATTATCTAATTATTGCACTGTATTTCTGCTGGAGTTATTGTGCAACAGATTGTGAACCATATTTTTAGATCTTACATTTTTCTTGAAGTCAGATTGCAAAACAGCTTCCAAACCTCTGAAGTAAAAGGAATTTGTTGATGAAAAATTTTTCCATATGAGTGGGAAGAACCTTTAAGATATCTGCTATTCTTTATCCTTGCATTTGGTCTATACTCTTTGCTAAATTTTAAATTAACACTGCTGGGTTGGTGCACCTTAACCAACTTTTAATTCCTGGTGGATGAGATAGAATTGAGTATCATAATAAGATTATACTAATGAGGAAGAGCAGCTCAGAGATAAGGTTTTGGTGGTGTTGCTTCTGCATAGATGATGAGGGGAAATATTAACAGCTCAAATTAGCTTGGGGTGAGAAAGGAAGGAATTTTGGAGGGTATTCACTGAGTTGTGCAGAGCCTAGCTGCAGAAGAACATTCCTAATGGAGACAAAAATGTGTTTCCCTCTCCTTTGTGCTGGAAAGAAGGCTCTTATTTCTTACCTAATTTATCCTCAGTGAGAAGAGCAGTGGGGAAAACCTGGGGTTGAAATAGTTGTTCTGCTTCTGTTGGATTTGGTGCTTTCCTGATGGTTTCAGGTCTGGGGAAGCTCCAGCAAGGTCAGACATTCCATATGGATCTGGGCTTCAGCCACAGGGCAGAACAAACCCTCGAGGAACTGAAGATCTCAAGGTTTCAATGTTCCAGTGAAGTCCAGGAAAACAATTGAATTCTGATTCACTGCAGGCTTTAGGGCTGGTTTTGTCAGGAATGACCAAAATCTGATCTTGCTGAGGCCATACCAGGATAGCTTATGGAAAACTTGGGATTAAAATGAGAGCTGAGAGTATCAAAGCCTTTCATGCCCCAGTGACCAGCAGGGTCCAGCTCTGGAGGAACGAAGGTTTCTATTTGTGTACATGATCATTTCCTAACTAGAAGGCAAATCTTGAGAGTTATAGATGAGCTTCATCAGCCCAGGAGAAGATCTCAAACCTTTGAAACCATGGGCACAACTCTTTTTTTCCTCCTATTCCAGCATTTGCCAGAGCAGGAAGACACAAAGTGGCACAGAGATCTGCTGCTGCTTCCCTGGGAAGCTGCTGCTGGTTGTTTCCTTGGAGAACCTGGGATGAGGGATGGTGCTGTCCCAGAGTGGGGAGTGCTGCACTGTTTTCCTCAGTTATTTAAGTTACTTTAATTTCCTCAGTTAAGTTGCTTTAATTTCCTCAGTTATTTAAGTGGGGAAGCTCAGCTGCTGGTGGGACCTGCAGCATGGAATGGCTGAAGCAGGCAGAGGTGCTGCCAGGAGGGTGCTTGGAGCTCCCCCTGAACCACCCAGGCCTGCCATGATCCCAGCACAGAGGGCTAAACTGGATGCTTTCCATGTCTGGACTGGGAAAAATGGGCAAGAAGCTCCAAGTGGGAGCTGCTGGTTTTGGTGTTGCAGTTTTGTGCCTCAGAAAGGCCAAGAAACCCCTCCTTATCCCATGAAGAAGTGATCCTACCACAAGCCAAGTCCTATCACACCCCATTCCTTCTTTAACTGCCTGAGAAATTAAGATTAAAATGCCTGATTTTTAATTTTTTCCTCTTGGAGTGAAGGATATATGATTTTAAAACGGCTTAACTGGGTGCTGATGGATTTTTCTCCCTCATGTCCTGCTAGGAGAAACATCAGCTGGGTGGCTTATGGAACAAATGTCCCTGAGCTGATGGAACTCCCCAGGCATTCCAGCTTCTAGGCTGTATTCTCCTTGCCAGCAGATCGATATAACTGCTGATTTCCAGAGCTGAATCCTTAGAAAAACATGAAATCAAGCTGCTCCATAGTCTGGATGGAGTAGTTGTAGAGCCATTTCTTCTGGCTGGATTACTAAGGCACGTGGGCTGGGCATTAAAAAGCTAAATTTCCTAAAGCTATTTTAACATGCAAAGCAGAGGAAAAAAAAGCCTCTCTGCAAGAAAAGAGTGGTTCAGTGGTTTGTGTGCTCTGTGTTGCTGTAGGATTTCTGCCTTTGATGTAGCCTGTCGTGGCAGTGACTCCTGTGGAGGAGTTTAATTCAGAAAAACCCAGGTAGCCTCTCAAAAATAGGTATTGTAAGATGATACTGGATAACCAGCAAAGCTGCTGTTGAGATAATCAAAATTTGAGGAGTAATACTCCAAATTTGATGTATTACTGTGTGAAAGATGTGACTGGTGTCCCTCTCAACAGAAGTAATGCAAGTCCATTTTGTGTATTTCAGGATTTTTCTAGACCCAGAGGTCTGTGGGTTTCTAGAAAAGTCACATTGTCTCTGATTTAGCTGTTGAATAGATTGCAAATAGAGATGCTTCAGTCTCTTCCTCAGATTATTCTTTTTAAAGGGCAAAATGGGAAATTAAAACAGTTGGACTGCTTAAAACAAATATTTTCATTTAGAGGAATGATTACAAGATTTGGAGCCTTGTAAGCAAGAGCCTCTTCTCCAGAATTTACAACCATCATCTCTCAAGTGTTCTTTGGGCTCAGAGAATCATATACTTTTTTTAAAGGCCTCTCCACCCTTTTTGGGTTTTCCCAGATTATGCTGGAGAGCTGAAGCTCTTGCAGGTGCTGTTTTATGAAAAGAAAACCTCAGATTCAAAGTCTACATTAGGAGTTTGGGTCCTGAAGAAGAAAGATGGCTTGTGTTGCTACCTGCAGGGTCTGTACAGGGATGAGATGTCTCCTTCTAGAACCATGAAGGTTGGAAAAGTCCAACCATTAATGCAGCACCACCATGTTCACCTCTAAACCATGTCCCAGGTGCCACAGCCAACATCTGGCAAGTGTTCTTTGAATTCAGAGAACCAGTTAATTTTCTTTTAAGGGCCTCTCCCCTCCATGCTGGGCCATCCCAGATGGTGCTGGAGAGCTCCTGCAGGTGCTGTGTGCTGGAAAGGAGTTCTCAATACTCACTGACCTAGAGAAAATCCTTCCCCCTGGAGAGGATGAGCCTTCCTGGAGCCCAGCAAGGTGCATTTCCCAGGCCAAAAGGACTTTTCCAGCCTGGAGTGGGGATGTTGTGGCTGAGACCAGCCCGTGCCAAGCTGTGGGTGAGCTGCCTGGCCTGGCCACAGCTCTGTTCCTCACTTGCAGATCCTGGTTTCTCAAAGCTGGTGCCTGGAGCTGCTCAGCAAAGGAAGATTTATTGGCTGTGGTTGAGAACAAGAAGTGTCATTGTTGTTCTGTGTGGGGACAGGAAAAGGCTGGCTGGCTGATTACCTCTGCTGGGCACTTTTTCATACTGCAAGGGATAATTTGTTTCTGAATTAACTTCCTTTCTTGCCCTTTTAAAAGAGGGTTTCTGTTTCTCTTAGGTCTCCATAATTTGACCCTTTTTATGAGTTGGTTGAGCAATGTGTTATTACTCTGATAACATCTTGGGTGTGGGGCAGACCTGGGGCACGTGGGACTCGGTGGATCTGGGATTTTGGTGCCAGTTCTCACCATCCCAGTGCCACCCTCAGCACCACCAGAGGCAGAGAGGAGCACAGGGAAGCAGAATTTGTGCTATAATTTAAATGCCTTTTTTACAAGCTCAGTTATTGGGTGATCAAGATAAAACTGCTGAGAACACAACCTGGCATCTCATTAAATCATAGTCCAGCATTTCCTGGGGTGACTAATACTGGGTGAAAATAGAGTTTTCAGCTTTCTGGCCAAACGAAGGGAGAATCAAATGTAACTCAACTCAAACCAAAAAAGAACTTGGAGGCTTTGACAAAACCAGACTTGATTTAGAGTCAGCTGAAAATGTCTTGCTAGTTCTCAGGTTTTTTGGGACTTTGGCTATTTACCCTCCAGCTTTTTTCTTTTTTCGTAGTGGGAATTTGTTTAAGTGCTACTTTAAAAAAAAAGTTGTTTCATTTTGGAAGTGACTTTCTTCTTGGCCTGAGCTGTGCTGACTTTTACCTGCAGTCCTGCTTGACTTGGGATTTCTCCATGTGAACCAAGGAACTTTTTTTTTTTTTTGTATTTTGTATGTCTTTTACAAATATTTGCACAATTCTAGTTGGGACTGCAGTTTTGGTTTGTACTGTATTTGTATCTGGATTCTGGAATTAAAACAAAAGTGGAATCTGTAAGTGCTACACCAGGGAAGAGGATTTGAGTCAGCTAAATAATGGCTTAAATTTGAAGAAAAGCTTGAGCTGCTGAATGATGCATGGGCAGGAGTGACTTGGCCTTGCACTGGAAGTATTGAAACACCATTTTTTCACCAAATAAATGGATATAACAGAGGGAGAGCAGACTCAGATGAGGCTGCATTCTGCACTGTTGCTCCTCTCCATGCAGCAAGGCTCAGGTACATCCCATCTTCTCTGTGGCACACGTTTAAATCTGCTTTTAATCAGGTTTGTCCTCACTAAATCAACTCCAGCCTGATTTGTAAAGTTGTTATTGATCTGAATTATTTGTACATTGATCTAAGTGTTGGAAATTCTCAATTTTACTGGTGTGATATTGGGATTTAGATCCATGTGTCAATGTCCATGGAGTTCCTTACAGAGAAGCTGGAGGAGACTCTCAGAAGTGTGAGAAACCTCAAACTCCAGCACTCTGGATAAAACTATTTCAGATTAAAAGGGTTGATGATGACAGTGAAATTCTTGGTGTCTTGTAAATGTGCTCTGTGGGAAATCTTTTAGTACTGTGGGATCCTCTTCTTGCCCAGTCCCTTAGCTTAAGGAAACAGTGAACTCCTGACTAAGAGAAACAAATTTTTGGTGGCTGCCAGAAAAATGATCTTGTACGTAAGAAAGACCCAATAGCAAAGCTCAGTTTTTACAGTCCAGTTTTCCCCTCTGTACCCATGAAGCTCTTGAGCTGAAGTGGGATTGTGGCACTGCTGGCAGGACCCCTTTCTCTGGAAAACACAGTCCTAGAGACAATTCATGGAGCTGAAACATAACCCTGTCATGCCAGGGAGAAAGAAAACTCCAGAACATGTGGCTTGCTTCATTATTGCACTTTATAATAGGCTTTTCCAAATTGCTTTGTATTTTCAGTGATTTCTGGCTTGGTCAGGTCCTGCCTGGTGCACATGGTAGGGAAGGGATGTCTGGGAAGTCTGGTACAGCTCTGTGAGCCACAGATGCTGATACCTGCTTCTGGCCACGTCTGGGATAGAAATTATCTCCGAAATACCCAACAAACCTTCCTTTTCAAAACTGATTAATCGATGAGCTCAGCAGCTGAGGCATGGAAATGCTGAGAACCGAGCTCAGAATTAATGCTGATGGTGCAGTAATCCTTCACTGCTGGTGACCAGGTGGGTGAAGGTGAGAGAACTGAAGGTGTTGGGCCACTTGAAGGTTCTCCAGTTGGTCCAAAGCCCAGAGTTCATGTCCCCTCTGGCTTGTTGAGCTGTAACACAAGGAGACTTGTCTGCTGTCCAGCCACAGCTGGATTGCAACCAGGGGCTTGGCTTTGGTTGTGAAAACAAGTGTAGCTTGCACTCTATTTTCAATTACTTCAAAAGATATTTATTCCTCACCTTAGGACCTGCCTTGATCTTTCTCTCTTCCGAAGCTGAGTCAAGTACAAAAGGAACAAGAGGCTGTGGTGAAGGGAGATTAGGAAATAAATGAAACAGTGTCATCTTTCTCATGGCCTGTATTGTTTTAATTAAGCTGTTTGGTTGCTCTCAGACAAGTGCCTCTTTGAGATTAATTTATAGAAGCAGGCTGCTTCCAGTCTGAAATCAGGGAGTCAAACTCAGTAAGAAAATGCTTGATGGTGTGATTTAATTTTTTTTTTTTAATGCAAATAGTGAAGAACTTGATAGAAAATACAACGTGGTCTGGACTAGGACAGCTCCAGCCAAAGATCTTGTTAATGGAGCAGCCCTCAGGATGTATGGGGGTGAGAATAGATCTTAAAAGGAAAGAAATAACATGGGATTATGGAGGAGAAATTAGAGAAATAAATCCTCCTGTTGGAGGACTGTGATGGGTGCTTGTTAGATGAGCAAAAGGGAGCAAGCAGTTTAAATAACTTTGAACTAGCTAAAAGGAGGGGAAAATAACTCTGAGGTAGGAAAACACTTCCATTCCTCTCCCAGGTGTCTGTAGGCAAACCCTGTGGGCATTTTTCAGCAGTGCTTTACAGAAGGCTTGGGAGGTGGTTGGTGGCTTTAAAGGGAACAGGAGAGCTGCATGCCAGGCTGGCATTACCCACCTGCTGCCCCTGCAGCAAACCCCAAAGTTTCCCAGCAGGAAAAGTGACAGATAAGCAGGTCCCAGCTCTGTTTAAATATCCCAGAGTGGAGACAGACCTGGTCTTTCACAGCCTCTGGAGATGATCCCTGTGTTTATTCCACACAACTTTTTTTTGCTAGTCTTGGTTCTGGAAGTCAAACATCCATCCCATCCCCTGGATCACTGCCAAGGATTTCCCTCCAGCACTAATCCTGTCTCTGTGGATCTTGAGCAGGGAGGTCAGCCTGGTTTCTTTAAGACTTGTGAGCCAGAAAGGGGAAAACAACAGCTGGGAGCAAATGGGGAAAGCCATTACAAGAGAGAGGTCTGCCTGAGGCAGAAGTGGGAATATATTGGCTTGGCATTTTGCCTTAGTGTTTCCAGAAGCACTTTGGGAGATCAGGTGAAATGAAGTGTAATCTGCTTTCCAATAATGCAGGTGTTTTTTAATAAGAGGCTTTTTTTTGTGTGTGTAGAAGCTTCTGTAGCTCTGCAAGTACTCAGTATGTTGCGCTCTCTGTCATTTGTTTTCTTGGCTGTTAAAAAGCAGCTGGAGGAAAAGGCAGAATACACCTTGAAAGGTATTTCCCATAAAAATATGAATGTCAAATTGTACCAAAGGGAGCAGAACTGGGCTAATAGTAACTAAAAGTTTAAGACTTCAGAAGTCTTCGACCAACAACATCACGTGTTTCTCAAAGGTGAAATGTGTTTTTATACCTTGTACACCATGCCTGGTATTGTGGGACCCAGTCTAACGATCCCATTTTCCCTGGCAGTTGCACTATAAAGTCCCTTCAGCGACGTCACGTTTGCATCAGCCGCCTGGAGAGGCCTCAGAACTGGGGTGAGAACTCCTGTGAAGTCAGATTTGTGATACTGGTCCTGGCCCCTCCCAAGATGGTGAGTTTTGTCTTCTTGCTCCACAACTTCAGGGGGTTCTCCTGAGTTTGCTTTTCCTTGGGCTTCTCCTCCATGGCTTAATAAATGGTGTTTTTAAAACACAAGGGGATGTGAAAAGGCCTGAGGTCTTCTCAGCAGCTGCCAAGATGAGTTATCCTGTCAGTGAGGGGTGGATTAGTGGGCTGTGTCCTTGTCTCATGGCCTGTATCCTGATGGGGAGGAGAACACTGTGTAGTCCCCATACACACCTGGGATGGCCTTAGCACTCCATGGATTCCCCTCTCCAGCTGGAGCTGCTATTTTTAGAAGTAAGAAATGCAGTTCCTTGCTAAAGCCAAGCTTTTGAAAGGCCCTTGTGAGCCTACAGCTGGTGCCCCAGGGCAAAGGTCTGGGTTGCTTCCCAACAGACTTCCCTGATGGGGCTGACATTTACCCTGCACGTGTGGCTGCAGCAGCTGGAGGTGATGTAGCCAAGGGGAAGATGATTCTTTTTTGAGCTCTGTTGCAGTGAGGGTGAGACTTTCTGGGAGCTGAGGTGCCTTTAAGGTCAGCCTGTCCCTGAGGCTCTTTGGGCAAGATGTTGACAAGAATGGCACAGTAGAACACTTTTACTGTAATCAGAATATCCTGAGTTGGAAGGGACCCACAAGGATCATCCTGGTCTGACTCTGATACCATGGGGTGCATCAAGGTTAATTGGGGATCACCATCCTGTCTTCCTAGAAAGCACTGGCCTGACCAAGGTGGTTCTCCCAGCTGATGGCTGAATGGTTCAAAGCTCAAGACCTTTTCACAGCTCCAGCTGGCTGTTTACACCTTGGAGCTGCTGGGTCTGTGCTCCTGGGAGGTGTTGGAGAGGCTGGGGACCTTTTCTGGGACAGGATATGTCCTGATTCAGTTTCCTGCTCTTCAATGCTATCTGTGTGACCTTGGGACCTGCTGGTCTGGCCTGTCTCCTCCCCCCTTCACCACCACCCTCGTTTAAATGGGAATACTGGTGTTTCCTTCTTTCCCAGGATTTCTGGCAGGTCTTTCCCAACTGATGCTTTTGGCATCGACCTCGAAGCCAACAGGCTGAAAACATATTGATGTTCCTTGTGAAAAGCAGGAGGGAGAACAGCTGGAGCTGTGTGCAGCTCCATGGATCTCTCCCTCATTGTTATCTGGGGCCAGCTACGTGCAAAGCACCCGGCGAACGGCTCCGCATCCGCTCGGATCCCGAGAGTTCGCAATTCCAACGGTCAGCACCGAATTAAGGGAAGGGAGTGGAGGCCAACAGAGCTCACACTTGCCAATGTTGCTTTTTTATTTTAAATGGGTTGGTGGAGCCAGCCCCAAGTGCGCATTTCTGGTGCAGCAGTTAAAATAATTAACCTGCTGGCAGCAACACATTCAGCGGGCCTTGCTGGGGGTGAGGGGAAGTCCACAAAATGGGCATTTGTTGTGCTGGGAATCCAGATCCTTGGCCTTGCTAATATGGAGGAAGGGAAAAAATGGAGTTTTCCTGCAAATATCTCTAAACTGTTCATCTCCTTGGTAAAGGGAAAATGGGAAGAGCTTTGGGAATGTTGAAGCAGCATCCAGCCCAAGGATTGTTGCTGCTTAGAGGTGAAAGGTGGAGCCTCCCCTGTGATGGCAAATCCCAGCTGGTTCACAGACTCTAAAAGCAAGTCCCAGGGAAAACCCTTCACTTAAATCCAAACCCCTCCCTAGAAACTTAAATTGAATGTGCCCTAATGAGTGTTTGAAGGGACATTCCTGGTGATGGAATCCCAGAATGGTTTGGGTTGGGAGGGACATTTAAAATAATGTCATTCCAACCCTCTGCCATGTTCAGAGACACCTTCCGCTATCCCAGCTTGCTCCAAGCCCTATCCAACCTGGCCTTGAGCACTTCAGGGATGGGGCAGCCACAATTTTTCTGAGCAAATGGAAGAGAGGAGGGTGATGTGAGTGATGGAGGAAGGGCAGCGTTAGCAATGACTCTGGGACCAGCTCAGTGCCACCCACGCCTGCGCTTCTGCGTCACCCACACTGAATTATGTGGTTGTGTCCGTGGAGAAATTGTTCATCTGTTGGGCTGTGAATCATGAGAAGCAATTGGGATCAATCACAGATGCTCACTCTTCTTTTCACAGCAGTGTGAGGAGCTTGGAGGTTCTCCAGGGCTGGGGAGTGTTTGGGTGTCTCTGGTAGCTGCTGCCTGATGAGTGTGGAGTGTAGAAGAGGTGGGTGGGTTAAAACTTGGCATCAGAAGGAGCTTTTAATGAGCTGTGATTCTGTGTAATTTGGTCTTGGCAAGTATCTTACCTGTCCTGGCCACAGTAGGAGCAGGGTGAGCAGGTCAGGGCCTGGAGAGCTTGGATTTGGTGGGTTTGTGCAGGGATGGGGACCTCAGCCTCCTTTACTCTTCCCTTTGCATTTAATTTCCTGCAGTAGGAAAGCAGCTTGGGTTCTGTTGGAAGCTGGACTCCCACAGATCAGGCCTGTGTCTCACAGAAATACTAAATCCTGAAAATAAGCACTTCTTTCATGTGTGCAAGACTCCTGTCCAAATGTTCCAAACATTTAGTGAAGACGGACAAGAGCTCCTTGTGTGTGCACTCAGCTGTTTTTTCCCATCCTTTCCTCTGTGCCAGTGGTTACTTGAGCTGAGAGCTCTCAATCTCCACTTGTGCTGCCAGAATTGCCCCAGAGTGGCCAAAGGAATTGAGTTTTAATGCCCACAAAATAGGAATCAGATGAGCACAATAATCTCAGTCTTTCAGATAAGACATGAGTACCTGCAGAAACCTTGACTGCAGCACCTTTCCACCCCAGGAGCAGCAATGCTGAGGTGCTGTAAAGTAGCAAAGATTTTTGTTTGTCTTGTCTTGAAGGGAAACCAGGGATAAAATGCACGCTCAGCATGATTCAGCTTTGGGTTGGTTTCTGGGAAGTTGATCAAGTAAAGATCAATCAGGGCTTCAGGACCTGTGTTGGTGCCTCCACAGGATTCTGCTGTGGATGTGTGTTCATCTACAACAGCTTCCATATGTGCCCTCCTCCCTCAGGTCTCTCTGGATTCCTGGGAGCTGGGCAGGTTCCTCTTCAGAGGGATAAATTACGGGGTTTACCATTCAGAAGTGAAATTAAATGATTTTACAAGCACTTTTTCTGTCTTTTTTTTTTTTTCCCCTGCTTAGAAAAGCACCAAAACAGCCACAGAAGTGGGCAGGACCTTTGCCACGATGTTTTCAGACATAACCTTCCGACAGAAGCTTCTGGAAACTAAAACTGAGGAGGAGTTCAAGGAGGCCTTGGTGCACCAACGCCACTTGCTGACAGTGGCAAATCAGAGACCCTCAGGAATGAAAGATGGGCACAAGTCACACGGTAACAAACAACTCAAGGTAAGGCTTGGCCAGCACCTCTGCCATGCCCCTGGTGTCCAAATCCATCAGTCCAAGGGGATTTGGGGTGAGGAGGTGAACACTTGAGGCCAGTGGATGCAGCAGCATTCCCAGCAAGCTCCCAGCACCGAAGCTTCCCCAAACTTCTGCTGTGTGCACATCCACCTTCCTCAGATTCTGCTGTAAATCTCCAAAAAGCCACTTTAAAGAGGCAGGTGCTGAAGGGATGCAGAGCACTTGGGGGTTGAAATGGTTACAGGACCTTGATTCCAGATGCTTAGTCGAGGGTGGGATTAATGGATCCCTGCTCCTTGTCAGTCCAAGGTACTTAATTCTTACAATCAGAAGGCTCTGAAGGAAGCTGCTGCTTGTCTTTCCTGCAGCCAAAAGGCTTCTTGGCCATCTCTGCACGGTAATTTCACTTAAAAGTTGCCTGTCAGTATTTGGCCTGAATTCTCCCTGTTTGATCTGTAGCTCTGTAAAACATTACTTGCTTTGTACTTTAAAGTTCGAGGGAAGTGCTGTAACTCAGCTTTCTTTTCTGGAATTTCCTGTGTGTTGCTCATTGCTTTGTTTTTCCGTTCAGAAATCCATTCTTTAAGCAGACAGCATACCTGAAAAACAAACTGTGCCATCTCCAGCGTGCTGCTCCTGTCCCTGCATTACAAATAACCCCAAAGCTTTGGGTTGCTTATATTGCAGGAGCTGCTTCACTTATCACTTTTTTTTTTTTTTACTCCTGGAATAGATTTAAGGGGTTTGATCTGCACATCTGGAAATGAGCAAAGCTCATGTTTTTCCTGCGGAATCCCCTTGCTTATAGGTAGTGCTTTGGACTTTGCTAGACCCCATACCTGCTCTCAACTTTGCAGAACAAGTCCTGAAACCTTCTTTAAACCCAGATCATGCAAGGCAAGGATATTTGGAGTGGTAATTTAGGTAAACCTAAAGTAGGTTTAACCCTCTACACCTGGCCTTTCAAATGTTTTTTTTGTTGGAGCAGTTGAAGTGTCTGACTTGGTCTTTTGCTAAAAATAGCCAAAAAAAAAAATGTCTCCAGAGGGTTTTCTGCTCTGTGGTTTGGTGAGGAGGGCTGGATGAGACACTGAGCTTGTAGATTTTGGCCCTGAGACTGGTGATTCCTGCTGGCCTGCTTGGAAAAGCAGCCTTGGCCAGGCAGAGTCCTGATTTCTCCAAGGCAGTGCTGTAGAGAGTGACACTTCTTCCTTCAGCTTCTGCTTTTGGCATTGACAGTTGTGGACCTGGATTTGCTGAAGTGTTGTTTTTTTAAAACCATTTTATCCTTGAGCTCTTGGGAGATGCAGCCTCTGTATCCCCACCTCACCCTGCCAGCCCAAAGAGCTGGGAAAGGAGATTCCCTGACAAGCCAAGGTTTGCCTGGAGAAGTGAGGTTGACTTGAGCCCCTAGGCTGGGTTCCTCAGCTCCTGAGAGCCATCTCCAGCATCTCCTCCCCTTGTGGAGAGGAAGCATTTAATATGAGCACAGGAGTGGAATTTCAACCTGCCAGCCGCCCCCAGAGAAATAAACACCCTCACTGGAGCCCCCATGACAAGTGAGCTCTCAGGAAGGTGTAAAGTCTCTGGGTGACATGAAAATCTGGCCTCCTGGGTCCTGCAGTGATGGGAGAGGAAACAGCCCTTAAATTCTGGGTGTGAGTGGGATTTTTGCAAGTGCTTGTTTTTACCTCTGCTGAAATACTGAGGGGGATGTGACAGTCACATTCCCTGCTGTGCCTACAGCACTGTCACTTTGCCTTGGCTCATCTCAGAGGATTATTTAGGCAAGGCTATGTACTCAATCATAATTAAGTCAGCCTGAAATCCTCTTGTTTACTGAGGCATCTAATTGTGATTTTGTTCATGGAGGAGCCCCTAACAGCTGTGATGTTTTTCTGGCTGTGATTTTATGTCCTGTGTGGATTTGCTGAGGGGGCTGTGTGTGCTCAGCATCAGCAGGAGGGAGGATACAGAGGATGCAGTGGTTTTGCACAGACTCATGTCCCTGATCTCTGTAAAATACTCCTGCAGCCCCCCAGCACTTTTGTGCAGGGCTGAGGAAGGGTCAGAGTTGTTGGAGCAGATTTTTTCTGTTTGGCTTTGTAGCTTCTAAGTGCTGGCTTAGCCTCTTCCTCTAACCCAAATAATGCCAAGAAGCTGGGAGGGATTTGTAGAATGCAAAGTGGAAAAATTCATGAACTTCGTCTATTTGGATAGGTTGGGGGATAAAAGTGAAACCAAAAAGGGCTGTAACTTTGGAGGCCAGTAAATTTGGTCTTTTACATTTTTTTTTTTAATCTCTTGTAACTCAGTCTTTTAGCAGCCTCCTACTGGAAGGAGGCCTGCAGGAGGGCTGGAGAGGGACTTCTTGCAAGGGTGTGGAGTGACAGGAGAGGGGGGAATGTCATCAAGCTGAAAGAGGTAGATTTAGATGGGATATTGGGAAGAAATCCTTCCCTGTGAGAGTGCTGAGGCCCTGGCACAGGGTGCCCAGAGGAGCTGTGGCTGCCCCTGGGTCTTTGGAAATGTCCAAGGCCAGGCTGGACGGGGCTTGGAGCACCCTGGGCTAGTGGAAGGTGTCCCTGCCCATGGCAGGGGGTGGCACTGGGTGGGCTTTGAGGTCCCTTCCAGCCCAAACCATTCTGTGATTGTGTGATATCTCTGGTGCAACCCAGGTTGAGTCTGAGGGTAGGAGAGCAGAGAGGAAAGCTCACAGGAGGATCAGCCCAACAGAAGGAACAGCTTTTCCTACTGGTGAGGTTCCACTGACACCCCCTACCCTCGTTTAACTCAAGACACACAAGAAATAAGTGCATGAAGAAATCAGGGCGGGCCTTAAACATAACCCTCATGCCTTGTGGGATGAGTTAGGCAGTGTTTTCCTCCTCTGCACACTCCCAGCTGCCTGAACAGGCTCTGTGCCCCAGAGTCCCCTCCCTCCTGCCCCAGGAGCAGCCGTGCTCCTCCTTCCCTGGAAGATGAGACACCCCGAGCATCCTTTTCCCCGTGTTCACTGCAGCATGATAAGTAAACATCCCAGTCTGAGGCCATTGTGATTCTCTGGCTGACTCATGCCTTCAGGAATCTCTTTCTGGGGGGAAAAATTAAATTGCTTTTTGAGTGCATCTGGCTTTGATGTCCAACTCCGCCACCAAATATGGCTGAAGCGCAGAGATTTTTTGGAAGTGCTTAAAATGCAGATGCTTTGCTGGTGTCTGCTGGCAGCACATCTGTCTGCTCATCCTGGTTGTTCAGGTTAGAGTTGAAACTGTCCTAAAGTTTGAAAAGTCCTACAGGTGTATTGGCAAATTGCAATGGAATTGACTTAAATAGCTGAAATCTGAGACGATTCAGTCACTCATAAAGGAGCTGGTCCTCTTTTGCACCCCAAACCCAGTGATTGCTGTGCCCAGTGTATTCCTTCTAAAGGAGAAGGTTCCCTTCTTTATTTTGTTTGTGGTTCTGATTTTCCAGGTGCTGCAAACAGGTGAGTCCCAGGAGAGAAGGCAAAGCTGTGTGTAGTCCATTAAGTGAGCACTGTACCTTTCTAAAGCAGTCATTTTTATCAGTTTCCACATGAACCAGCCAAAGGAAGAGCTCCCTGCTGCTTTGAGATGATCTGTGTAAATTTTGTGTCTGTGATTTTTATTTTCCCCCCTTCCACTCCCTAGCAGAGGTTATAAGTCTTCTGTGCCTGGTTCTGCAACAAATACATGAAATGTTTTAGCTGAGGCAGCTGGGGTTGTTATCACTGCATAAAGGTGCATTTGATTTTCAGAGTGGTTGGTGTGCTCTGAGAATAACAGGAAAAAATCTGACAGGTGCCTCATTTGTAAGTGTTGCCTACCCTGATGCTTTCCATGTGCTTTCCATACAGAAGGAGTTGGGAGGATTGGGAGGCTGAGAGTCAATAGCAGCTGTCACATATTCCTGACAAGCTCCTCATTGCCTGTGCTGAGCAGCAGATCCTGTCAGCAATCCCACTGCAGCTCGCAGGCCCCCAAACCAGGAATAAAAGGGAACATGTTGGATTTTTGGAACCCTTCCCCAGTGTTTTTATTGTGTTTTAATGGGCAGAAATTATGGCTTAATTGTGTGGATTTATTCAAGCTTTTCCCTGTTGATGGAGTTTGAGGTGCAGACAGTCTGAATTCCCTCACATCTCTTTGAGGTCTCCCTTTGTCATGGCAATGCCAAGGAAGAAGCACTTGCTGGGGATCCTCTTTCAGAGGTTTCATGTGGATTTAAGGGAATTTTTGTGCTGGCATCTAAAGGAAAATTTGTGTGGAGGGATGAGGAAGGCACCTCAGATGTGTTTAACCCCAGGGCACCCAAGGTCTGATCCTTCCAGTGGATCCTCAGCTCCCTCACCTGCAAAACAGGGATGCAGATAGGAATGGGAGGGGGGAAAAGGGAAGGAAGGGAGGAAAACAGGGTGGTCTGGGGGATTTTCTCTTTTACAATGCTGTGAGGATATAAATTGAATCCCGGTGAGTTTATTTTTATTATCATGACAAGATGGGATTTGAATGCCCTATTCAAAATGAGCCCTCTCGCTCCTATCAGGGTTGAATAAGGAGCTTAATCTCTTTAACAATGCATGAGCCTTTACACTGACACAGCACTTCCTTCCTTTCTTCAGCTGCACGACTTTCTCAATATTGGCAAGGGGATTTCTGATGACATTGCACGAAGATTCCCAGTGTACGCGCTGGATTTCACCGATGGTACGTTGGCCAGTGTTTATGGGAGCTCTGCCCCGATTGGGGATTTTTTTTTTGTGATGTGATGTCCTGTTTACAGTGTGCATTCAATGTGTGCTTTGATATGTGTAACAGCTCTCCTGGCCCTTGTTTAGAAGGGTGTTTTGGCAAAAGCCTGTGAATGGGCAGCATGGAGCACTAGAGGTGAGGCTCCTGCAGTGTTTCCTTAATGAGGGTGCTGGCTGTGTGCTGATGAGGATTTTAATTTTTATTAAGCAGTGATTAAATGGATCGATTATTGCCGTGTGTAGACTCAGATCAACTCCTTGCAATCTAATTACTCAGCGCTGGCCTGATAGGCCCTTTCTGCTGCCTCTGCAAGCTAGCTCCACACTAATTATAGTGATGCTGTGGGAGTTGAGAATGCTTAAACAAAATGTGAGCTGCAGTAACTTCAGCCTGGTGTTGTGAAAAACAGGATACAGCTCGTCCGCTGCCGCCAGATCACAGGAGCAGCACGCAGAGTTTGTAGTGAGCCTCAGCTTTCAGGCTTGATGCAGCTCCCACAGTGGCCTTGAGGTTTTTAAGATTTGTTTTCTCCCTTTTCACTCACAGACTTTCACTTTCTTGAAGGCTGGGAGGAATCTTCAGGGCAAAGAGGGGTTACAGAGCCCCAGCCTGACATCGAAACGTGTTTCTTGCAGCTTGTTGGGGAGCTGGTTAATATATTCAGTATCATACCCAGAAAGTTCAGATAAAACAGAGAATTAAAGTATAGACAGGGAGAACCTTGGAGATGTTATATCTGGAATTTATCCCTTCCTGCTGTTAAATCCACCTTAGCTCAAGTGTGTGTCCCTGCCTTCCTCAGTGCACAAGTGCTGTGAAGGCTCATGAGGGTGATCTTCCTTGGATTAGGCATAAAAAAACCAAGATGCCCACCCAAACCCCAATTTTCAGAGCCTTCTCTTGCAAAGCCACCATCCACAGGCAGCTTAAGCTTCAGAGAAGCCTGGCCAAGGCTGTGGATGTGTGTCCTCACTCCCTTCCAGCCAGCAGAGGAACGTGAACGAGATGTTGGCTTAGCACAGGGGCTGAGTGCTGGGTGCTTTCTCCAGGTGCTTTGGCACTGCTGGGATGAAACTATGTTCAGGAGATTTGGTGTGATGGGAGGACTAATGCTGATTTCTCTGGGGATTTGAGGGTGTTTTGAGGTGGATGGGAGATACAAAATTATTTTCAGGGGTGCAGCAAGGATTCAGATGAAACAGAAACAATTTTTGGCATGTGCATCACAGGCATCAGGTCTGGCAGGGAACTTCAGCTCCTAATCTGAACACTTCATCCCTTTGGCTGTTGCTTTCTAGAGCTGTCAAAGGCTCATTTTTCATTATAAAGGGATGTTGAAGCACTTGAGAAGGAAACTGCTGCAGAAGTGCCTTGTGGGGACCCATGTTCACCTCAAGACAGAGCAGTGTCTGCTGTGGCTGTCTGAGCACAGCAGGCAGAAAAACATCAGATTTTGGTCCTGCAGCCAATTCTGGCTATCAGCAGACTTGGAAACCCCCTTCAGGGTCCATCTTGTGGCTCTGACTGCATCCAAATGACCCTGTGGGTGCTGCCTCACCTCTGGGCTCTTGGCTGTAAGCTCTGCAGGCTTTGCACACATTGGTGTGCATAAATTGGGATAAAATGCAACCACAGGTTAAAAAGTGTCAGTGTTTTGTTATACAGCTTCTGGAGAGTGGAAGAGAGCCCAGTGAAACTCCAGAACTACTTCAGCTCAAATGGGAGGTTCTCACCTTAGGAGTAGTTGTGCCCTTTCAATAGGAAATGGGGGGAAAGGGATTTTCTGAAAAGCAGTGTGTATTAGTATGGCCATTTCTTCCGAAAAACCAGAAATTAGGATGAATTCTTTAAGGAACTGCTTGAAATGAAAAGCAGATGGAGCATGAAGCATCTGCCATAAACCACTGAGACTGAAGGTGATCAGGAATGTGGAATTCCTGGAGCATCTCAAAGCAGTGGTGCATCAGAACATGAGGGATTTGAACTATCCGAGTATCTGCACTCCAGACAGCCACATGTGCACCATCAAAGAGCTCTGAATTACAAAGATGCTGGGTTTTGAATGGTTGGAGTCTCTAAATCCTCAGTCTGAGAAGCATCCTGGGGTTTGGGGTTAGATGGATAAACCCATCAGGGGCAGGGTGATAAATAACACGGCTTTTGTAGGACCAGCAAATGTTTGGCCACTTGGAGTTTTGTGGGATTGGTCCTCTTCACACACTGCACAAATTATCCTTAAAGGAAAAGTCTTTCTCTTTTTTTTTTTTTTCCCCTTTTACTCCAGATTAGGAGCTCATCAACTTTGTTTTGTGGCAAAGTCTTGTGCATTTTACTGAATGGGTTAAAGGATCAAGGAAGAGTTTTCAAAACTTTTGCTCCAGGATTTTGGTGATAAAGATGGGTTTTTATAGATGTCTTCCAGCATAAGCATCTGAAGATGAAAAATTGCGTTATGCTGAGCCTGAGAACTCCTGTAGTTTTCCTTTAAACTGGAATTTACTTCATTTGGCATGTGACTGTGAATTTTGTGTGTAGGATTCTATCCTAAAAAACTGTGTCACTGAACTTCATCCTGATCCTGTCAAATTGGCTCAAAGCACTTGTGTGTCAATTTTATTACTCTTTAAGCCTCAAACTGGAGCTTCCAGAAATTTCTTTATATTGAGGCTAGTTTGAGTGAAAGGGGATTCTGCCTGGACTCAGATACAAGATTTCTGAAACTCCTGAAAGCTGCTGTCCTCATTCTCCAGTGTTATTTTCTGGTACAACACAGAGGAACAAACACAATTGCAGTGCCTGAAGTGCCCAGTGGGAAATCTGAGGTGCCTGAGATTTTTATGGTGAGCTTTGATGCTGTGTTCTTACATATCCCTTCACCTCCTGGGGAGGCAAAATGAAGGGAAAAGAGAAGAACTGAGGTTTGTTCTCTTTCTCCCTGGTTTTTCTGGGCCTGTGTCTTCGATATCTGGCTGTGGTGGGTGGGTAGTTCTGCTGGAAGTGTGGATTTCTCCCTGTCCTTGGTCCTGCAGAGGGTCTCTAACTGTCACTCTCACTTTTCAGCCTTCTGATGTTTTCATTCTTGTGATAGAGTTTCTCACGCTGTTTTTGTAAACATGCACATGTTTTTCTAACTGTTTTTTTGTTTTTCATTCCTTCTCCTAGGAGGAGAAAGGTTTGATGGACTTTGTCACTGACCAGTATGGTTGGAGAGGTGGTAACTTCACCTTCCAATCGATGGTCGTTTCCAGAACCCTATATAATGGGAAAACCAAAATAAAGTTTCTCTCTTCTTTGCCTTCTCTCAGGTGTGGCTGCGTTTGTCTCTGCGTTTCGTGTTGCTCGATAGAGTGACATCTAACCAGCTGCTGAGGTCTGCTGGCAGCATCCTTGGGATTTGCTGTGGTGTTTTGCAGGAGGGAGATCTCCAAAGCTCTCTGCAATGTGGGCATGCTTAGATGGAAGGCTTGGAAACGTTGGAGAAATGGGATTTGAAAGAGAACTTTGTTTTGCTGGCTGTCAGAGCTTAAACCTTGATCTGAACCCAGAGCTGAAATGTTGACCACGGATTGGCTTTGGCGTGTGCCAAATCCTCCTCAGCTTTCCTGCCTGCCTGCCTTGGCCACCTTGTCTGTCAGGATCCCATTCCTGAGGAAGGAGGGGAAATAAAGGGATTGCAGAGAGGCTTTTCCCCTTTCTTCCATTCCTCTCCTGCCCTACATCAGCTATGAGGGACCTCTTGCATCACTCTGCAGCCCTTCATCCCTAAATATCACCTGGGTACCAAAGTTTAACATCCTGAACTTGTCATGATTCCCTAAAACATCCAACCTGGGTTGCTTTGGGGGTCTCTTTGTGGCAGTGGTGGATGGGAATGTTCTAAAAATGCATAAAAGCATTGTATATTGTCTATGGGTGTTTCCTTCCAAGAGACCCAGGATTTCCTGGGAAATGGGCTGAAGGAAGGGAGATAGAAAGGGAAAGGTCTGAGCCTTGGTCTGATTTTTCATGCCTCTGCTCTCAGCATATGCTTGGCTTCTGCTCCAAACTCCCTGAGTGGATTTCCTTTTCCAGTTGAGTTCTTACTCCCACTTGTTCTGTGATTTACTCTTCCCAGGACTTCAGGGAAGATTCATCCTCACAACATTGCGCAGAGTCCAGCAACCATCACATAAATGAAAGCCCACCTTGGGGGCACTGGGAGAAGTTTGTAATTCTGAGTTTTACAGTGTTTTTAATATGAAAATGTGATTTTTTTTTTTAATTAGGGCTTTAATAAGCACATCCTTGCTGCTGTGCTTCAGGTCAATGTAATTAAGCTTTCTTTGCGTGGGATATTTCAGAGAATTGGGAAGAAACATTAACAGGCAGTTCAGAGGATGTCCATCAGTTCTGATTTTGATTTAGTAAACATGCAATTAATAGACTTCAGGAGCTGTAAACCCAGTTTTTAGGGCTGCTGGTCGTTAACCTACTGCTGTGAAATCCCAAGCAAAGTGATGCTGGAATTGCTGCAGTTTCCCCTGAAACTGTAACCTTGCCTCTACAAACTGTGACATTTCAGAAATCCAGGCAGGTAGAACGGAACTGTCACGTTGATGAGCATAATTGCTCCCCATTCCAGTGTGTAGCTATACCTTAATTTCAGGGGAATGCTCCTGTAATAATCAGCTACTCAAATTCCACAGCTGGACCAAGAGTTGGTTTTTCTGCAGTAAATTTCCGTGATGCAGGTGGAGTGACATGTTTTTCAGTGGCTTTATGAGCCTGTCACAGATGAAATGCCATCATAATGCAGCTCACCTTCTTCTGAATGGAGCCATGGCAGTCCATGGGCTGAAGAATATCTGGCTTTAGAAAGGCAGAAAGGTAAATGGTGGTTGATGCTGGATTTCAGTGCCTGTGGCAGGTGGATCTGTACCAGGAGAGGCAGTGTTTGGTCGTGACTGCAATTAAAGAGTGAGCAATCAGCTTTGGGAAGGAGTGTGTTTAATCTGGTGTAATTATTGGCTCCATTACAAAGTGAATTTCGCTCCCCACCAGATGGATTCTTGATCCTAGAATCTTACCTAGCTGATTATGGATTAAAGAAAGTGCTTGGAGAGAGACGTCTTGGACCCAGCCAGGATGAATCACAGAATCTCTGAAGTTGGAAAAAACCTCCAAGATTGAGTCCAAGCTGTGCCAAATCCCCACCTTGTCACAAGCCCAGAGCACTCAGTGCGACCTCCAGTCCTTCCTTGGACAGCTCCAGGGGTGGGCACTCACTGCCTCCCTGGACAGCCCATTCCAGTGTTTAACAACCCTTTCCACGAGGAAATTCCTCCTGATGTCCAACTGAACCTCCCTTGGTGCAGCTTGAGGCCACTTCCTTATGCATAAGGACCTCCATGACCAGCAAGGGCTCCTTTGCCAGGATTGAAACTGAAAATGAGCTTTTGTGATGCTCTTCAAAGTTTCTTCCTTCTGCCCTCTCATACTATGGTTTAACTACCAGAACCTTTTTAAAAAAGATACTATTTGCTTCTCTGGACCTGGTTGTCCTTTCAGAAATTATTTCAAGGCTTCCAGGCATCGTTGCCCTGACCTTTCTTATTGGAAAGACTCCCTTGTCCAAAAAGCAGTGTTTTGGAGTGACAGAGAATCCTCTGGACCAGGGTGTGACTGTGTCTACTCATGGAACCACCCCTCAGCCCTGTTTGTCTTGCAAACTCCTTCCTTTCCTCTAAAGGTCTCGAGCAGTTTGGAGTGTGAGGTACGAGCCTGCAGCTGCTGGACTCAGGATCACAGGAAGTCTTCATCTGTGAGAATTAAATTCCAGGCCCTTTGGGTTGCCAGGAGTGGCCAGGAATGTGACCTGTGGTTTCTGGATCTTCCCAATAAATGGAAAGGAATTTGCCTGGGAACAGCTGGTCTGATGACTCCCAAAAGGTCAAGCTCATATTTGCATGCTTGAGGTGTCTCTTGTCAGGTTTTAGCCTGGAGTTTGAGGCTGCTGAGCATCAGAAAGTGCTGTTTGTGTCTGTTCCTCTCCTGCCTGCAAGCAGGCACCTCACAAGGTGTCCTTTATTCATGTGGCTGCCTGTTCATTACACATCACCTTTGATTTTTGGATTTTTACCTCTTCCATCCTTATCTCTGCCCTGCAAATGGTGCAGAAAGCAGATGTTAGATAAGATCCCAAAGTCATCGAGAGAATTTTGTTGTTTTCATTCTGGTGATAAAGATTTTCAGTGTGGCACCAATAACCTCGAAAGCCAAGCCCTCCTTTATCTGATCCAGCTCATTGAGTTTTACTTCTCTCAGCAAGGGACTGATGCTCCAAAAGCTTAGGTGAGCATTTGAGAGCTCAGGACAGATTCCTGTGTGGGAATTCTCTGCTCTGGAGCCTTCCAGAAAGAGGAATTGGGCAGCTCCAAGCTGTTCCAGCTGTCTCAGAGGAAGAGCACCATCAAGGCTGGAGGCTGAGACTTTCTCCAGTTCATCCTCTCTGTTCTGTGGAAAAACTTGTGTTCTCCTGGAGCAATATCAGCTGCTGTCATCTCATCCCTTCTCTTGTGCATCCCCAGTGAGCTCATATCAACATCAGCCTGAAAACAGGAAGGGGAAGGGAAGCTACTTCAGAGGCTCTTAAATTCATATTCTGACACTTTAATTCTCTTTCTGGCTGCTTTGTGTTTTGGCCTGGTGTGTTTTTTCCGATGGAGATGAGAGGGGTGAGTGGATGGAAAAGAGAGAGGCTGTTCTTTCAGCAGGCTTGTTAAAGCAAATCTCAGTGTAGCCATTCCTGACCTCTGGGGCTGTTTTTGTGTCCTGCTGCCATTTTTTGGCTCAGGGTAGCATATTACTGAGTCAAATCTACAGCCTTAGACTTCTGTCTAGGGGAAAATGAAGTGCTTCATTTTCCTGCCCAAGATGAGAATAAGGAAGACAAGAGGTTGTCATGAAGCTTATTAGGGACACAGTCCAGAATGCCTGCAAAGTTGGTGTTAAAAAGGCAGGGGTGGGGATTTATGAACCCTAAACTTACAGTTTCTGCCTTGATCCTCTTTTAAGCTCTGAGGACTGGCAAAACTGAGCAGAAAGCTTCTTGTATTTCCTGTTTTGATGATGTAAAAAAAAGTCTGGTGGCAATTTTGGTGCTACTTCTGGTCCCAGATGAACAGAACAGTGTGTGTGGAATTTCCCCCATGGATCTCCTGATGGGGAGACCCCTAAAAAGTTCTGTGCCAGGATTGAGAGACGAATGGGACTTCTGGTTTTTTTCGGTCTTCAAGTTGTTGCTTATTTCTTTTCTTATGAAAAGTTCTACACACCATACTTAGCATATAAAGAGGCACCAAAAAGTCACAAGACACACGGGTTTAAGGTATTTTAAAACTATTTTGTCCAATTAACTCTTAGAACATATTTTATTTCTACCCCTCTACCAATAACTAATTATTTGTCTGTTCACACAACATCTGCATTGTGGTTCTTTCTAACCAATCACTCTGTGCTACCAACTGCAGAATATGGAGCAGATGAAGAAGATCAGACACCCAAAATCCTCCATCTTGTCTTCTATCTACCTCCATACTAAAACCCCAAAACTCTAAGTTCTTCACTCTGTGATAAACTATACTATTGCCTATTTCACACACTCGTAGATTCCAATTCATCCCAAAGTCTTGGAAGCTTTCTCCATGAACAAAGGTTAAAAGCAGTGTTCTCTTGGGGATCAGGACTTCTCAGGACAGGCAAAGAAACATTCCCTGTGCCCTGGATTCCAGCAAGTGTGGGTTGTGCAGAATCAAATATTAACAATTTGGTTACGTGTTTAAAATGTGAACTGAATTTCTGCTTCTCAAGATGAGCTAACGGTGCCTGTGACTGATGTGAAAAGGTTTTTCAGTGCTTTACCAACGTGATTTTTGTCGTGGTTTGCCCCAGGTATTATTGGGAACAACAAAGCTATAGGGAAATACATCACGACCATGATCTTTCTGTACTTTGCCTGCCTCCTTCCATCCATTGCCTTTGGGTCCCTCAATGATGAAAATACCCGAGGAGCTATTGGTGAGTTCATCAGTTTTGTGCTTCTTAAACTGAGCAGTTTTGTGCATTCAGTGCCATGTGTTAAAAATGTCTTTCTGGTCACAGAAAGTTCTGATAGTTTTTATTTACAAGGGGAAAACAAACCCAAAACCACGAATGAAGGATTTTTTTTCTAATTAAGTTCATTACTTTTGTTGAAAACCAGAAAAACTGAACACTGCTTTGCGTGTTATCATCTGACTTGGACTGATACAGATGTATGCTACTGTATTTTTGAATTATGCTGACTTAATGTAATTATTTGCACATTTTTCTTGGTACAAGCTCCTGTGCTTTTGACCTGGATTTGATTGCCAGTATTGAAATCCCTGGGACGGAGCTAAACATCATCCTTTATCCCAGTTGTAGAAGCAGTTTGTGCTGCAGTCACAGTTCAAACAAGCACTGTTTATGTCTTATAGATGTTAAAACAAAATAAATATATTTTAAATGTATATATAAAATATAACAATATACAGAAAAATTTCCAGAGTCCACCAATTAGCTGAGCATCTGGAAGCCTAAATTATGGGTACGAATAAAGGGTCACTTTTTGATTTATGAGTGTGTCACCTCTGCACTCTTTAAACATTTCTTCTACTCATTAGTGGTTGGTTTCTCTGCCCTGTGAATGCTCCTGGATGAGGGAGGGATTGACCCAAATCCCTGGTTTTGTTTTTTTGTTTCCACCCTCCCCAACTGCAGATGTGCGGAAGACAATTTTCGGGCAGTGCATTGGAGGGCTGCTCTACGCCCTCTTCTCGGGGCAGCCCCTGGTGGTGCTGCTGACCACAGCTCCCTTGGCCCTCTACATCAATGGTGAGTCTCCTCCAGGTCTGCAGCAGGGGATTGAGGGATTTTGGGTGAGAGCTTTGTAGAGCTGGAGTTGTGTTTGTTTGATAAATTGATATTTAATGGCTGCTGTCAGGGAAAGGTTCTCCCCCCAGAGGCTGGTGGGACACAGGAACAAGCTCCCCTGGGAAGTTACAGGGCTCAAAGTCAAGGAATGCTTGGACAAGGCTCTCAGGTACATCCTGGGATTGTTGGGGTGTCCTGTGTGGGGCCAGGAGTTGGATCAGTGATCCTGGGGGATCCCTTCCAGTTCAGGATGTTCTGGGATGCTGCAAAACCTGAATCAAATTCCTCCCCTTTCCATCACAATCAGAATATCCTAAGTTGGAAGGGACCCACAGGGATCATCGAGGGAGAACAACTCCTGGTTTAGTTCAAATTGTTTTTCTAAAGAAATCATTTTGCAGAGAAAAAACTTCCTGAAAATAAGCATTTCTTCAGCTTCAGTGAGGAAATCTGTTTCACTAATGGCTTTCTCATGTGGCTGCATTTAACCAGCTTGAGACAAAGTTTATTTGGTTTGTTGAGTTTTGATGTTTTTTAATCAATATTTTAAAGTCTGATCAGCAGCTTTCCGGGTACTGCAAGCTGATCTCAATGCAGCAGAGATCAGCCAAAGGAACAAGCTCAGTGTCTGTGGGGATAATCAGAGGGTGGGCTATGACCAGCTGGAAAGAGCAGCTGTGAGACCCCTTGCTCAACAGCATCCCAAAATGTCAGCAAGAGCAAATTCCAACTGCTGCTGTGGCCTCAATCCCTAGGAAAAATGCTTTGAGCAGTGTGGGGGGGATATTTTTCCAAGTGTCTCTCTCCATTTCTCGTGATGGAAGGGGAGAACAGTTTGTGTTGCTCCAGTGTCCCTCTGGAAGTGCAGGAATATGGATTTAATGGTATTTGTAATAAATGCATTGGGGTGAAGTCTTGAAATGGGTTCTTTTTGACCTGGAGCAGATGGGAATCACTGGGTGGCAGTGACAGGAGTTGATTGTGACACATGAATGCTTCACTTTTGCAGTCATCCAAGGAATTTGTGATGACTACAACTTGGATTTCAGTGCTTTCTATGCCTGGATTGGACTCTGGAACAGCTTTTTCCTTGTGATCTACTCCCTCTTTAATTTCAGCCTCCTGATGAAGCTCTTTAAAAGGTAGCTATTTTCAAGAAGTCATATTTTGATCAGATTATTCTTCAAATGGAAAAATTACACATTCCACTAGCTCCTTAATTATGAACTTGATGCAAAATGTATTTTGTGGGATGAGGAAAGTATCATTTTTGGCTTATTGTTCCAGCTTGAAAGAAGTTCTCTGATTTACTGGGTTTTGTTTCTAAGTTGGAGCCTAACTCAAATTGGTATATTTTCATGTAAATTGATGAATATGCTGATTTTTCTTTGAACAGAGTTGAATGCAGCTCTATTAATTCCTGGGCTTTTTCCACAGGTCAACAGAAGAAATAATTGCACTTTTTATATCCATCACATTTGTGCTTGATGCCATCAAAGGCATTGTTAAAGGTAAGTCTTGCAGCAGTGTTTTTCAGAGCAGATCTCTGCTTTGCTGCCTTGTCAAAGGCAAGCACAAGGCTGCAAAAATGTGTGATGTTTGCTTGTTCTGTGTTCAAAGTCTTCAGGGAAAAAAAGCAAATCAGTGTGTGTGAGATAGAAGCAGCCCTTTGTCAGCAGTTTACACGGGTGTGCAGAATTTTTAGCAGCTCTAATTTCTGTTGGTTGAGACAGAATTGGTTCCTAAACTTTCACCAAATGGAGAAACCATGATGTTTTTGATGTGAGAGCCTTCTCCTGATTCCAGTTTGGTTTTGAATGGTCCTGGCAAAAAAAAAAAAAAAAA
>VXAX01002200.1:87363-114425 GCA_013399835.1 Leptocoma aspasia
AAAAGAAGTCCAATTTAAATGCAGTGTATGGAGTCCTTATTCCTTGACAGTTATTAAGACTCTGGGGAGGGGAAGTGAAAGATGGGTTGAGATTTCCTGGTTTTCCCTGAGCTCTGAGACCCTTCTTTAATGGCAGTACAAGGACTGCAGTGCCTCCAGCACCTTCCTAAAGCTCCTCTGCTCTTTCCAGCCACTTGGTTTTCCCATTTCTGGGTTAAATTCTAAGTCTCCATGGGGAGCCTTGGGGTTTAACAGATTCCCCTGACACTTCTCTCCCTCCCCACAGGGATTGCCAGGAGGTATTTGAGAAGGTGAAATACCTTTTGAGTGGCAGCATTTCTGTTCATCCCAGTGAGGAGCTGGACAATGCTCCCATTCCTTGATTTTTATGGCCTGTTGTCCAACATCCCAAAGTTTGGGCTATCCTTTGAAATCCTTCAGGATACACCCAAGCACACTGCTTGTTTTTAAGACACTCAGGCTTGCAAGGGAATGCTTTCCAAGAGATTTGACACTGCAGAGCAATTTGAAGTGAGATACTTTCTTGCTTCACTGGGAATCCTTAATTTGCTTTGTGTGCTTTGATTGTGCCATCAGAGTTTGGGTTTTTTTTCCTTTTCTGTAGAACACCTGCATCTTTTAAATCTTAGAGCTTGGTGAGGGAGAGGTTTTTCTGGGATAGTTGTTGACTCTGTGAGCTTTGCTGAGTGTGTGCTGTCAGTGCCCTGTCCTGGAGGCATGGGACAGTCTCCAGGTGGTCCTCAACAGAACATTCAGCAGCTCTGTAAAAGTTACCAAATATTCACAAAGTTTCTGTAGCCCAGAGCTGATCTCCCATAGCAAAGGTGTGGGGTGCAGGTTAAAAGTGCAGGAAGCATCCACTGGTCTTGTCTGCCAGACTTCCAGGAATATGCAAGTAAATCCTTGGAGTGTTGCAGTGAGAATAGGAGAAGATCCTCTAAGACAAAGGGCAGCAGCCTTACTGACAGAAACCAGGTTTAGATTGGATATTAGGAAGAAATTCTTCCCTGTGAGGGTGGGGAGGCCCTGGCACAGGGTGCCCAGAGAAGCTGTGGCTGCCCCTGGATCCCTGGAAGTGTCCAAGGCCAGGCTGGACAGGGCTTGGAGCAACCTGGGATAGTGGAAGGTGTCCCTGCCCATGGAAGGAGGTGGAACAAGATGAGCTTAAAGGTCCCTTCCAACCCAACACATTCTGTGATTTTATATGTGATTAGTGAACCAGTTGAATTCTCTTTGTACTTGTGAAGGGATGAATTTGTAGGAATGATGGGAATAAAGTCACACCAACACTCCTTTGCCAGCTCATGATGGCTTCATCTGCACCTGGGAGTGTTGAGGGCATCCTCAGGTGGGACCAAAGCTGTTTCCAGATCCAGGAGGGCACCAGTGCTGGCAGGCACAGAATTTATCCCTAACCTTCTTAGAACCCATATTTAAAAACCTGACACCAGTGCAGCTCATGGCCACAGGCTCATCTTTGTTCTTCCCCTCCTGTTTTCGAGGAGATGATAGTTCACTGCTGCCACCTCCTCCTCCTCCCACTCAAAATTTTGGTTGAGCACTTCAGTAGGAAGTGAAAGTTGGTATTTTCTCCATGCTGTTTAAACATGTCCTGGTAGTGCCTTATCCAGCTGGCATCAACTCTGGGCTTCCTGAGTGCTAGGGGACAATGTCACCTCTGCCCAGATGTTTTCCAGCCCATTCACGGCCTTGATTTTTTGCAAGGTACACATGCAGGAAAGGAGGGGAGGGCCCTGCCCTGCAGAGGAACCAAAGCCATGAGCGTTCACGCTGTCCTGGTGACACTTTGTTTTCACTGCCTGGCCCAGCCACGGAGGCTGTGTTTGTTTGATCCTGACATCTGCACTGGGCAGGAAATGGTGGTGAGGCAGAGGAAAACAAAGCCAGCTCGTGTTGTTGGAGGCTGGAGAAGGGCTCGGCTTCAGCCAGGGCACCCCTGGCTCTGCTGCTCTCTCTGGGTGTTGGCAATGAGGTTTGCTGAGCTCTGGTGTGAAAACAAACTAGAAATGGTCAGGAATCAAATCCTTCCCAGCAAGGTGGTACAGGGTGAAGGCCTCCACTCTCTATCTTGGTGTGTTCTTGTTGCTTGAATTAAAATACAAGAGTAAAGCAAGTTTTTTTCCTCTATCCAGAAGGGACTGGAGCAATCCTGCCTGGGGTGGTGCACATAAATTGAATTGCAGCCTCAGAGATGGATTGTGGAGTCATGTAGTCAAGCTGAGTACAGGGCACCAAAGACCAGCCCCAAATATATTATTGCAATATATCCCAGCCCTAAATATAGTATTGCAATATAGCCATCTGTGGGAGCTTGAGAAAATCTACAAGACCCAAATCAAAGTCACTCGTTTGTTACTCATTCCAGTCCAGATCTTAATCCAGAGGAATGCAAATACATTCTCTGTAGTTCCTGGCTTGTTTGTGCTGCTGGTTTCTCTGATGCTCACATGTGTCTCTGGGACTCAGCAGCACTTAGGGTGAGCAGGCTTTTCTCCCTGGCCAGCTGTGAATTCCCAGGAAATGCTGCCAGAATCATTTTTGTCAGGACAAAAGCGTCCCTTGGCGTTCAGAGACAGAAGGTGCAAGTCTTCTAACGACCCATACTGTGCCAGGCTGTGGGTCCTGGCAGTGCCCTGGGCCCCAGTTTTACCTGTTTGCAGAGCAGGTGTGTGTGTCCTGCCAGGGCTGAGGCAGCTGGAGCACATAAATTGGAGGAAATGAAGGAGAGCAGAGCCTCTTCCATAGCACGTGGTGGGGACCGGGGTCAGGATGGGATTGCTCCTCACTGGGGGAACATTTCTGGGGCTTTAAGGTGATCTCCTCACTCCTGGCTGCTCTTGGTGCAGTTTGAGAGGTTAAATTTTGAACTGTAAACCTTCTGTGATGTTTAAATTTATGTACAGATGTATTGAATGTGAGGCAGTCTTGTCTCTTGTGGCCTACGTGCCACGCTGACTTCATCCACTTGTGGAATGCCCAGATTCCTTTTAAAGCACCTTTAAATCCTTCCAAAGATGGTGCAAGAAAGATCATTACTGCATTTCAAATGGCTTCTTGGCTGAACTCGGGGCATTTTACACTGGGGTGAGCTCCAAACCAGCAGTAACACAACCTGGGCTTCAGCCAGAGTCAAGGTGGTTGCAAATTCTTGGTGCTGCACAAGAACACTCAAAGTTTCTTTTCAAATATTCAGAGTTAGTTCATCTTCCCTGCTTTCCCTGTGGCCACTGCAGATGGAAAAGCTGAAATGTTTGGGGCTTTCAGAACGTGGATTATTATTTGAGGGCGAGGGAAATGTTAGGAGGTGCATTTTAGCCTAAACTTCAGGTGGTTTTGGTTTTGCCTAGAGAGGATGGTCATGCCCTGAAGTTCTCTATGCAAAGTTTGAAGGGGTATTTTGACTAAAATGAAGAAAGGTAGTGGGACTGCAAAGCTCTGGCGTGGTGGTTTCCATGCTCTTGTGTTTCCCATGGGTACAGGGAAGTGTGGATGCTGCATGTTGCCATTTGAGCAGATATTGTGGGAACACTGAGGCTGCAAAGCCCAATTCCCATCTTCTGGTTTTACTTGCTCCTGCAGGTTGTTCTTCCCCAAAGAGGTTAAATGATCCCAAAACCATATTTATAAACTTGGAGGCAGCCAGTGACACAGAAATGGGAGCACAGTAAATGCTCAAGAGCAAGAGGATCTTTACAGCTGTCCATTCCTTATATAAATGCCTTTGAGTTGATCTAAAACATTTATGGACAGTTCCAGGGGCTTTACTGGGTGTTTTGCTTTTGCAGGTTTACTTCAGGTGCCCTGTGAGTCTAATGTGCATTGTAAATTTAAATGTTCTGCCAGGTTTTGCATATCATCAACACTTATTTCTAAAGTCTGGACTAGCCTTTGAAGAAGAGTAATTACTGTACACTGTGTAATCCACTTAAGGATCTGTGCAGCCTGGCTGCTCTTAGTGTTTCCAGAGAATCCTGATGGAATTTGTTTGCCAGGCTGCTGAAAGCAGGTGTCTAGATAGAAATATTTATATGTATATCCAACAGCAGTGCTTCCAGTCTTGGGAACAAAACCACATAATTAGCACTGCGAGTCCTTACAGTGTTGCTTTATAGATTAATTTAACTCTTACCTGTTAAAATAAGTGAAAAAATCAATTTGTGAAGCACTGGCTTCCTAAGAGCAACAGCTCTGATTTCTTTCTGCAGGCTTGAGAGGCAGAGCTGGTGAAGCATAACGTTAATACTTCCTGATCAAGCAAGAAACCCACTTAATTTTACTTACTTTGATTGTCACACTCCTCTCCTAACGCTCGCCTGTTGGTTGTTTGTGCAGTTTTTAAGAAATATTATGACGGGGATACAGGAGGGGGAAAAGCACAGGCTGATGCTATCCCAGGCCTTGGCATCAACACCACCTTCTTGATGAACTCCTCAGTGAGTGAGAACCAGACTTGCACTCACGATGGGCACAACGGGCGTGAGACCGCCGTCCTCAGCCTCATGCTGATGTTGGGAACCCTTTGGCTCGGCCACACGCTCTATCAGTTCAAGAAAAGGTGAGTTGTTCAGAGCTCAGACTGCTGATTATTTCATGTTCTCTCTCAGGGAGTCATTAACAGCTTAGATCTTAATACTGCAACCCAGGAAAATCAAGTGGAAGCCAAAGGTAGAGATGAACTTGCCAGGGCCACCTGGAAAATATTCCCAGCAGAACAAACTGTTCGCTCCGTGGACGATGCCCTTCCGTCTTCGGTTTGGCCTCACAAGTGGCTTTCTAAAAAAGCTTTGGGTTCCTGATTCATGTTGGGATCCCTGTATCTCCCTCCAAACAGGCATTGAACCATTTTGCTGGGTAAAAATTCCTGATGGTGCAGGAAGGTCTACTGGGAATGTACCTTCAGTGTGCTCCTGGGAGTCAAACACCGGCTCTAATTTGGGGTCTGCTCTTACTGCTCTTAAAACTCTTCATTTGAGATGCAGGAAGCAATTAAAGCAAAGTGGAAATGAGACACAAATTGGTGCTTGAAGGCCTTTTTTTTTTCTAGCTTGCATCTTATTTTCTTGTTTCTTTGTGTTTTGCTTCTGCACTCATCAACCTCCAAAGGCTGTAGGTTCCAGAAGATTTAGGGCTGAGTGAAAGACTTAATTCGTCACTCCAAGTATCTCTTCAGAACTGCAGGATGGGACTGAATTTTCACTTCTGAAGCATTAAATGTTGTCTGGACTGAGTGGTTGTCCTGACAGTGGGGTGTTGATGGGAATTTTTTGCCTTTTTTGCAGCCCATATTTGCATGCGAGGGTACGTGAAATTCTGTCCGACTGTGCCTTACCCATTTCAGTCCTGACCTTCTCTGTTGTGGGTTCCTATATCTTCAATGAAATTGAAAGTAAGTTGTGGTTTTGTTCTTTGAAATACTGGAGTTCATGAAAGAGAGAAGTGAAATCCTAGAAAAGTTTTGCTAAAAAATAAAGTTCTTCCATATAATTTCACAGATACTGCGTATACCTCCCACCAAGAGCTCAGATTTCCTCACCATTAGATTTATGTCATTCAAAACCCTGATTAAATGAGGCTGGGGCAAGAAACATTATCCAGATGTGTCTTTTCAATGAGTTTGAGGTGTGTGTCACAGTAAGGGAGATGAACAATTTCTGGCGAAGATCAAAGAGCAGAGTAATCAGCAGGCAGGAAGGGTTGTTGCCAGTCATATCAACATGGAGTTGGTCATCCCAGTTTGTCCTCTTTGTCTCCAGTTTGTTTTCCTAATTTAGGTGAAATGGTGCAGAGCATCTGGGCAGCTCTAAGTTACACAAGGAAATCTAAAAATGAGACACCATTCATTGGCCAGATAGATCAACTTTTCCATATCAGGAAGTGGTAATGGGGACAGGAATTGCTTTGTCCTGCAGTGACGTGAGTGGGTGATGTGAGGAAATGTATGGAAACAAATAAGAAATGGCTTTTTTTTTTTATTGTGATGGCCATTCCATCCAGTTGGATTGCAAAATGATGCGTGGCCATGTGTGATTTATCCCTAGCCATGGATTGCTTCCAATGGCAGCAGAGTTTTGATTTAGATTTTGTACTAAAATTCCTTGCACAGCTTGTTGGACATGAGGAAGTTTTCAAATGCGTCTGTGGGTTGATGAGCTGAGCATTATGGTGCTGGTTAGAAATCAGGCTTCCTCATCTAAAATCACCCTGCATCTGTGGAAAACAAGTTTCCCTCTTTTGTTTTGCTCCAATATCTGTAATGCCTCGCTAGGACTAGCAGTGGTCTGTCCCATCAGGATGGCAGCCAAGTCCTAAGTGGATGGAGGAAAAAAACAAACCAAACCAGCCAGATGGACCCATCTTCCATGGCCTCCAGGCTCCCACATGCCAGAGCATCACGCCTGCTTTCCTGCATGCTTCCCAGGACTTGGTGGTGTGGGTAAAACATCGATGGTTGCACAAGAAGGTGCCTCCTAACACCCTTTCCCTCCTCTTTGCAGTGTCCAAATTTAACTACAACGCCTCTGACAGCTTGTTTGTGCTGGCCCCTGTGCAGTCCCTGTCCATAGGGTCGGTGATGAGTGCCATGGGACTGGGGTTTCTCCTCTCCATGCTCTTCTTCATCGAGCAGAACATCGTCGCATCCCTCACCAACGCCCCGGAGAACAGGTAACGCCTCTGCTGCTGCTTTTCTCTCTCTGGAGGGATGTCCCTGCTTGTCTGAACATCAGAAAATGTATTCAGGATGTCTTCTTAAGAATTCCTGTTGTCACAGGTGGAGGTGACTCTGCTGCTTAACTCCTCACCACCCCCAAAGCCCGGTGTCATGGCAGCGAGCCAAAACCACAAATCCTCAGCGAGCTCATCACCTCAACCTGTTTCTTCTTTACTCTCTGCCCCACACCATCGTTTGTCACCTAAAACTCTCAAGGCATTTTTCAGGAAGGCTTTAGGAGACAAAAGGTGGCATAGTGAATGTCAAGTGGATATTTTGTATAGTTTGAGGTCTTTGGATGCACCTCAAGATATTTAGGGAGTGTCTGACACATGTGGACACTTGCACTGCTCTTGCAGTGCAGAGAATTGGTTGAAAATAAGAAGTCAATGACCTACATAAATGTTGTAGCAAATGTTGTAGCACAACATGCTGCAGCTGAGCATCAGGAGTGTTCGGAGCTGGTAAATTCCAACTGAAAAAAAGGTGGAAGTGCAATAAAACAATATGTCCAATGTCTAATAATTCTCACTTATATGCAAACTTGGGATGTTGCACTATTAAAGTATTCCCTCTGATGTTTTGTGCCAACTGCAATCAGATGTGGTGTCAATAATGAATGTGGATGACTTTTTTCCAGGGAAACTACCTCGTCTCTGAGGATTTTTTGCTAATGTGATGCGTGGGAGGGTTCTCTCCTTGCATAATATCCATTAGCATTCTCCATGTTGTAGCTGGAGTGACACAGTATTAGGAGAGAAGAGACAAGCTCAAATTCAGCTACACTAATTTAGTTTCCTTTGACCACCTCTTACCTCTATTATATCCCTTTAAGTGTTGCATAAATCTGTATGTAAGTGGGTCATCTCTTGGCTAATATGAATTTCATCTAAACTTTTGGTATTTTCCACTAGAAGTCTTTAGGGAATGTAAAATATTCCTTGGAGTTTTTCAGAGTGTTTTTCAGAGCACCTCTGTACAGGGCAGAGCTGATCAGGTGTTGGGGCAGGGATTTTTAGAGATGTAAAAACTAGGACTTGACACCATGTCTTTGTGGTGCCATCACAGACACCTTGCACTATCCCAGGTTGCTCCAACCCCCATCCAATGTGGCCTTGGACACTTCCAGGGATGGAGCAGCCACAGCTTCTCTGGGCAATCTGTGCCAGGGCCTCACCACCCATATAGAGAGGGATTATTTTTTAATATCTCATCTAAACCTACTCTTTGTCTGCTTGAGTCCATTCCTCCTTGTCCTGTCACTCCAGGCCCTTGTAAAGTCTCTCCCCATCATTCTTGTAGCTCCCTTCAGGTCCTGGAAGGCTGCAGTTAGGTCACCCCAAAGCCTTTTCTTCTCCAGGCTGAACAATCCCAATTCTCTCAGCCTTTCCTCAGAGCAGAGGTGCTCCGTCCCTCTGATAATCTTGGTGGCCTCCTCTGGATTCATTCCAACAGGTTGATGTCCTTAAAGCCTTCTGAAGAGAATGGAGAGGACAATAAACAGTGACCCTGAGGGTGCTGAAGGTGCCTTTGCTCAGAGAAAGCAGCACGTGAGCAGGGGCTGTGTTTCCAAAGCGTGAGCCAGCGCAGGAAGCGCGTTTGCAATCCCACCCTTCCTGCCAGCACCTTCCAGAGGCATTGCAGGGTAGACACCTAACTGACCCACTCACCCCACAGCCTCCTCAGCCATTGGAGGGGGACACTCCCAGTGGGACCAGGCTTTTGTCCCAAAACAAGCCCCACCCAAGATTTCTGCTGCCCAAACAATCTTTGATCTTCATGTGCTGGGTCAGCTCTACCAGCTCCATGTGCTTCATGTCCAGGAGTATCTTGGGTGGCTCCAAGTCTGTGCTGAGGTGTTCAGTGGAGCTTGTTTGGGTGGCATTGACACATCTAAATGATGCTCCCTTCCCAGCTGGTGGTGCCCAGAGAGAATTCAGCTGATCCCTCACATTGTGTGAGGATGCCAAGTGATACAGCCTTAGACCTTTCAGTGAGGGTTTAAAATCTGAGAGCTGAATCCTTCCCCAGCTTTTTTCCTAAACTTTACTCATAATATCTCTGCAGTTGGTTCAAGATAGGAATATTCAGGAAAGGGGTAGACCTTGGAAAAAATGGCAAAGTTAAAGTAGATGTGAGTTCAGTCTTGGTGTGCTTTTTGCACAGTCCTGGCAAAGTGGGTGTGCTCATACTCCTCAGTGAAGGCTGTCAGATTCCCCATCCCCTAAAAAATAAACCAGAGAGGCTCTGCAGCATTTGATGAACTTAGGAGCAAATCTCCTTGGTTAGCTACCAACCCTTTGGAATGTGTTGCCCAGAGAAGCTGTGGCTGTCCCATCCCTGGAAGTGCCCAAGGACAGGTAGGATGGGGTTTGGAGCAACCTGGGGTAGTGAAACCCCCATGGCAGGGGGTTGGAACTGGATGATCTTGAAGGTTCCTTCCAACCCAAACCATTCTGTGATCCATTCCGTGATTCTGTGACTACCAAGGAGGAGCTGAAGTTTAATGAATTCCTGTCCCATTTTCTTATCATGCAGTAGCAATTACATAATTAGGGGATTACTGCAGCATACCGAGCACGTGTTCTGCTCGTGGGGAAGGAGGGAGATCAGGGTTACAAACAAGAAACTTCAGTGTCAGTACTTTGACAACAAATGCTCAGGATTTTATCCACTCCCTGTGTGGACTCTGAGCAAAAACACACATGGATTTTGTGTAGACTCTGCAATAAATGTATGAGAAAAACGCTGATGAAATTTTCATGGGCTGTTACTTCAGTGGGCTGCCTTTCTGCTCAGAGTTGTTCTTCCCAGATGACAACAGCTTTGGGAGCAAACCACCACATTTCACTACCTTTACCCTTCACACCGTGCACACGGTAAATCCAGAGATGTGCAATCTCTGTGTGTGTATGTGTGAGTGTTCAATGAAGGTAGCCTGTAGAAAGGTAGCCTGTAGGGTTTGCCTGGTGTAACTGCTGTCCCCAACCCCTTGTTGCAGGCTGGTGAAGGGCACAGCCTATCACTGGGACCTGCTGCTGGTGGCACTGATCAACACGGGGCTGTCAGTGTTCGGCCTGCCCTGGATCCACGCGGCCTTCCCGCATTCCCCCATGCACGTCCGGGCCCTGGCCTACGTGGAGGAGAGGGTGGAGAGTGGACACATCTATGAGACGTAAGTAGATCTCTCTGGATTCATTTGTGGCTTCCCAATCCTTTGGGAACACTGGGTTTGCGTGGTTGGGGTGTTGGCTGTTGTGTTCCAGATTTGAAAATGATGGAAAGATGCACCCAGTGAACCTTGATTTGGCTTCATCCCCTTCACTCAAGCACTCAAATTCATGCTCTGGCCAGTGGCAGCATCCTGCAGGGATCCCACCCACTCCATTGCAAATTCTCCTCTGGAAAAGTCAGCCAAGGCCATTCTCAGTTTCAGGCTTGTGGAAAGCTGAGGAGATGCTTTGGCCGGATCTCTCCGGATGCTTTCCCCAGAAAGAATCCAAAGCTGATTCACTGCCTGAAACCTGTCTGGTGGTTATTACGAAGGGGAGGAAAAATGCACCATTATTTCAGAGCTCCCATAACATCTCCCACCACATTTTGGGAAGGAGATGCTTAAATTCTCTGGGTTTTAAACAAAAACAAGTGTGAAGCCATGGCTGGGTCATGGGTTTCTATTTAAGACCAACTGTTCTGCTGCTTTGAGTTGAGCAACACATTCTTATCACAGACCTATTAAAAAAAATTAAAAATCATTTTCTCATGAAGCAATCTCTGCTCTGGAGCAGATCTGGCCCATTTGATCTCAGTCTGTTGCAGTTGAGTGCTTTTACCACAGGAGTGGTAATTTCCATTCACATACCATTAGTTTTAATTATCCTGCCTTGGTTTCCATTTTCTGAGTTGCCACTTACCAAAAGTGAGGCTAAGTGATCATTGACTTTGTGGATGGAGTGGGTCTGTCTTAATCTCAGTCTTGCCTTCATGCTTGTTTTGGTGCCAATTGGCCCAGCCCAGCCAGGCACAGATGATTTTTGGGTCAGGGATGGACAGATTGCACCTTCAACATCTGGAAACTGCTGAGTTCTGCTGCTCCCTGTAACTCTTCTACAGATCTTTTCCTGGGAGGTCAGTCCCTTGGGTTTGTACTCCCATTAGGATATGTTGCTATTGGTTGTTTCCACAACTATATCTCTCTTGAATAAACGCTAAACCTTATTTAAAGAAAAAATCAACTTTGAAATTCGAGTTCTGTAGGGTTTTAATCCATGCCCTTGCTCCTTGTGTCCATGGTCTGCTCTGGGATACCTCCACTCTCTGTTTCTTTGAGAGATGCAGAACTCACACTTTGAAGCCCACGTGCCAAACCTCCCTCCTGTGTCTCCTGTTGTCACTTTTAATATCCACGTGCCTCTCTTTCCTGTTTTTTCCACTGTCATGATTCTGTATTCTGGCTTTGCCTTGACAAAGTCAAGTCCCCTGCCTGAACTAAGGACTAATTCCTGTAGTTGTCCTCTCCTCCTCCAGAACCAGCCCAAAAAAAAAAAAAAAAAAGCACCAGAGAGGCCTTTTTGGCCACTCTGACCTAGATAGAGCTCCAGTGATTCTCCTGGAAGGGCTGAGGGCTGCCCTGATCTCCCTGAGTGTGTTCCCTCATGGCACAGCTCTGCTCTGCTGGAGGCAAATCGGTGCTGGGAACTGGATATTGGGAGTGAAAAAGGGAATGAGGGTTTCCTAGTGCTTTGAACTCCCTTTGAGACCAAAGCTTTTTGTTCTCTGCAAAGCACTGGGGCTAGAACAGGAGGCTCCAAGCAATGTAGTCATCTTTTTTTTTCTTTTCTTTTTTTCCCCCCTCTTAGCCAGCTCTGCTGAAAAAGAAATGAAGCTCAATTAGAAAATCAGCTCTGTCTCCCTTGGCAGGCTCCTTCCCTGCACTCAAATCAAAGCTCCCAGAGGATGATGATATAAACAAGGATAAAGATCTGTCACAGTGAAAGCAAAATTTTCTTCTCCCCTGCAGAGAAACGATTTAAGTTTCCTGTGGCAATCTGCAAACAGGCTCTTGTTGCTTACTTGGAGAAGTTCAGGAATGGCTAATCCCATGCTAACCATATTTAGAGGATTTTGGGGAAATGAGCCTGGATTATGCTCTTTAATCTCCATTAATTACTTTATTTCCATCACAGCACAGACTGTCTGGAGCTGTTTCCTCAAGGGCCAAACCAGATTCTGAACACACGAAAATCAAGGATTCCTCTGTTGACTTAATGTGACTGTGATGTTCTTATTCTGGAAATGAGGTGCTGGAATTAGCAGAAAACCAATCTAAGGCTGGGAACATTAGTTTTGAAAATATCATGTTTGGCCAATTATGAGCAATTCTAGCAATGTTCTGATAAAATATTCCCAACTAATAAGTGGCATTAGCAGGAGTGGGCAGCAATTGCAGCACATCTTGGCTTGTGATCAAACACGGTGCAGTGATTGCTGCATCCCTCAGAGATGGCTGTAGAAAATTCCATGAACTTCAGAAATCTCTTACCAAAGGGCTGCCTCTCTGAGCTTGTACTTGCAGCCTTGCATCTGACCGAAATGTGGTTTTGTAGCTCGTTTTGTTCCTGAGCTCTTCCATTTGCGTGACTTCCCTTGCAGACCTGTGTGTGCTTGCAGGGCAGGAGCCTCCCCAGCAGGAGGGGAGATCTCTGAAACAGCAGAAATTCTTCCTCTGTGGCTGATCTGGTGCTGGAGGAGCTCTTGCTGTACCTGGATGAGGTTAAATCAGTGCATCCTTAAACTCCTGCTTCTCACAGAGGCTCATGGTGCTTCTGGCAGCTCTGCAGTGGCCAGATTCTGGAATTACTCTGGCACAGCAATTCCAGTTGCACTTGAAGCTGCTTGGCTCTGTTCATCTCCAGCACTTCTGTGGTGGTCCAGACCTGGAGGCAGTGGGAAAGATGTCAAACTCTGTCCATTTAGGTGATGTCCCAGTTCCACCAGAGCTGGCAAGAGTGAAGCACTCTGTTCTCCCTCAGCTTCTCTAGGCACTGGCAGGGCCACTTGGACGTAGGAGACTTGCAAGAGGATCCAACAAAATCTGTTTGGAAGGAGAAAAGCTGTGGTTTAACCCTGTTGGAAGGTTACTTAAAGGTTAACACCTCTGCATCCTGTCCTGATAATCCTGGATGATTTGTAGGACCTGCCCCACAACTCACAGAAGAGTTCCAGTGTTGTTCTCAGGACTTTGTGTGCTGTTTGTGGTACCTGTTGTTCCTTAGGTCTCATGACTGCTGGTGTTAATTCTGCCTTGTTGTCCAAATCCTCAGAGCAATTTTTGGGCTGTCACCCTTTCCCTCCCTCTCCAAATACAGGTGTGGAAGGTTCCTTCATCCCCTCAGCTTCATTTTGCTCCTTGAAGGTATAAACAGATTTGAAGTTCAACCTGACCTTACTTCTAAGCAAAATTCTCCAACTTAATATTGCAATAATTCAATCTTCTTTAGGACAGAAGGGATTATGAAATCCCAGCAGTGCATGTGCAAAGGAGGGAAGTGTGTTTTGATAGATCTTTGGTGTTAATTCTCAGAGAAATTTGTGTACAGGGTTAATTCAGAATTTGAGGGGTCTTATCCAGGGAATGAGGTCATTAAATGACACCAAAACAGTCTATGGACAAAAATTTTCCCTCATAATAGGGGGATTTATTCACTGGCTTATCCACTGAATTGTTGGATTTATCTTAAAAAAAAAAATTAGGATTCCCCTTTTTCTCTCCTTGTAACTAGTCTTGACAGATGTGGGTTTTCTTTCCTCCTGTTGTTTCTGGTGATTTTTCTCAGACTGGGAGGAGATGCTCACAGGTTTAGCTGTGCAAAGAAAAGAAGTGCAAAGGAAACACAGCAGCCTCCCCTCGAGTGGGTTGCTAAAGCTGCTGCCTGCTTTCCTGTCAGTCTTCCCCTCAAAAAGCTCAATTTGTGGCCTGTCAGCTCTGGAAAATTTGCATTAATTAATGACATGTTTTGCATGGTAATAGGCAATTGCCCACAGCAGGATTGAATCTCTGTGTGGTGCTCTCAACATTCCCTTCCATGTAAACAGGGAGATCCTCATATCCATCAAAAATGCTGACTCGCTGTCAGGAGACTGCTGACTTTCTCTTGTTTTGTTTTTTTTTTTTTTTCCCTCCAAGACGTTCCTTAGTTCCTGGAGAAGTCAATCAGTTTTCTTTGGGACAGAAGCCAGTTGCATGTGCCCAGGGTAAAGCAAGGGAAGGATTACTGCACAGAAAGAGGATTCTTGGCTGGTTTGTTTTTTTTTTTTTTTTCCTGCATTGTGCTAAACAGAATCAGTTTCGAGGGCAATTTAGTTCAGGATAGGATCTGTAGAGCTTTACAGAAGGGGAATTTGGCACTTCTCCAGCTGCTCTGTTTGAGCTGTGGATTAAGTGCCTGGCCTGGCTCCAGCCAGGCTCTGCCTCCTCAGTGTCAGCACAGGGCCAAAGTGCTGATTTCAGTGCGGTGGGGATGAGTTTCCCTTTCCCTGGTGGCACGTGTCCTGCTCCTCCACGGAGCAGCCACTGGGATAAACACGTCTGGATCTCGGGGTGTTTCCCATCTCCTAACCCCTCTTCTGCTGCTCCCAGGATTGTCAGTGTGAAGGAGACCCGGCTGACAAGTCTGATGGCCAATGTCCTGGTGGGACTGTCACTGCTGCTCCTGCCATTCCCTCTGCAGTGGATCCCAAAGCCAGTCCTGTTTGGCCTCTTCCTCTACATCGCCCTGACCTCCATTGATGGCAACCAGCTCTTTGAAAGGGTGGCTCTGCTGCTCAAGGAACAGGTACCTGCAGTTGTGTTCACAGCCTGAGCACACAGCTGTTCCAGCTGTTGCTCTCTCGGTGTGGGATTTTTTTGTGAGGTGTTTTTAACCCCCCTGCGCTGTCGTGTCATCTGCAGAGTACATGCATTTAAAAAAGTAATAATATAAAATATAAAAGCACAACATCGGGAAATTATGATCTTTGATTTCTCCAACAAAGCTTCAGGCAGAGTTTTTTGGTGCTGTTTTAGACTTCCATTTTGTGTGAAATACAGCAAGATGGGATTTTAAACTCAAAATGAAATTACTTGTGTTATTGAAACCTCTGTGATGTGGGCTGAAAACAAACCTGGAAGATGTTTTTTAAATCTGTCTCTGTTACAGGTGCTAAAATTTTGTTGTTTGGAAGTGTAGGTGGTACCTGGAGCAATCTCCAGCTCACCTTCTCTTACATAACAAGGGTCAAGGGCTTAATAAGCCCAACATTTGGCTCTGCATCTCTGCTAATCTGTCTTGATCTCCAGTATTACATCCCAGAGGTTAAAACTGTGAAATTCGGGTAAAGATTACATTTGTCATGTCATGTCAATTTTTGAACAGCTGCTGATGTACGTGACTTATTACTTCTGGTTTTAGTGGGAATTATGTGTGGAATTTTCCAGGTTTTGGCGTGAAAAATTAAAAAGCATTCTCAAATATGGAAAACGCTCTTTTGTGGAAACCTTTTAATGAGTCATGGCACAATCTGAAAGCCACTGAGGCTGTGCTGGTGCCAGCAGACAGTCGCTCATCCCTCTTCATTGATGTATAGACAGTGAGTCAAAGCCTGTGCTCAGACATGAGCAAGGAACTGTCAGAAGAAACCATCATATTTAGCCTATTAATGTCATTTTTTCCCCCCTTACTTCTCAAAAATGGGTGGCTTATAAGAGCTGCGAAAATCCCTGCAGTCTGAGCACAGCCTCTTCCCACACTTCCCTCATCTCCTGGTCTTCCCCTAATGGGGTTCAGCCAACAGATGGGAGCACCAGGGACAAGCCTGGAGCCTTGCAAGGCTATAAAATAATGAGCTGGGTGTCAGGTGGAGGAACAACACCTAGATGCATCTTCTCTCCTTCCCCCTGCACACCCCCACAGGCACCTCTGGCTGTGGAGCCCTGACAATCCCAATCCTCCTCAGGGAATCTCATTACTGCACTCCCCAAGGTGTTCCATTGCACTCCAGATGTTCCCAGAGGCAGTCCTGGCCCTGAGGGGTGTCCTGTCTTCTTTCCAGAGTGCTCCCTCATCCTCTGGGTCTTGCTGCCCATGCTGTGGTTTCAGGCACTGGAATTAACCCTACAAATCCCATGTTCAGCTGCTGAACCTTTTAGGGACCCTGATGGTGATGCATTGCTTGTACAAATTGATGACTTCCCTCAAACCCTGCTGTCCCAAAGCCCCATTCTGCTGTCACAAGTCCTGGTCCCTGTGTGTCTAACATGTGGTTCTTCTCTTCCCAGACTGCTTATCCTCCGACCCATTACATCCGCAGAGTTCCCCAGAGGAAGATCCACTATTTCACAGGCCTGCAGGTCCTGCAGCTCCTCATCCTCTGTGGCTTTGGAATGTCACCCCTGCCTTACATGAAGATGATCTTCCCCCTCATCATGATAGGGATGATCCCCATCAGGTAGGAAGCTTGGCTGGCTGTTTTTCCCTGTCTCCCACACCTTGTGTCTTCAGGCTTGGATTGCTGGAAGTCTGAGGAGAGGAGAAACTGGGAGCTGGGCTTGTTTAGTCTGGAAAAGAGAAGAGTGAGAGGGGATCTCACCAATCCATATAAGTATCTCCAGGATGGTGCCAGACTCTCTCCAGTGGTGCCCAGCAACAGGACAAGGACTAAAGGCGACAAACTAGAACACAAGAGCTTTCAGCTCAACATGAGGAAGAACTTCTTTATGTTGCGGGTGGCAGAGCGCTGAAACAGCTGCCCAGGGAGGCCGTGGAGTCTCCCTCTCTGGAGACATTCCAAACCCACCTGGACACATTCCCACGTGCTCCAGGGGGATTGGACTGGGTGATCTCCAGAGGTCCCTTCCAATCCCAACTATTGCATGAAGTGTGAGTGGTTCAGGAGGGTTTTCTGCATTTTCCAGCTCCTGGAAGTGGGTAATGATGAGGGTTTTTTACCAGCTGCTCAGGCCTGAGGAGGAATCCGGATTTCACCGCTGCTGGGAGTTGTGCAAAGGGTTCTGGGCTGGCAAGTGCCCTTCTTCCAGCTTCCCAGGAGGCAACAACTCTCTTTTTAGTGCCTGTGAGATGCCTGATCTTCCTGAGAAGCCATAGTCCAAACCTCTAGGTGGTATTTGATAATGTTCCTTATCACTTTGCAATTTGATTTTCTCAGGTCAGTGCTCACAGCAGAGCTGGAAACTTTTCCTAAGAGGAGCCCTTATCTCTTACCCAGTGCTGTGGTGACCTCACAGACCTCCTGCACTGCTGGATGCCCCCGTCAATGATCAGTTGGGTGAAACTGGCCACATTTAGACTTCAAATGTATGGTCAAAGCTAGGAAGACCCCACAATATCCTACAGTCTTGAGAGAGAATCGTTAAGAAATTTAACTAATTTCTTTCTTGGGGTTCATTAGCAGCCACTGCCCATCATTCCCCAGTTAAATCATTCATGCTCTCAGTACTCTGGATATAATGAGAGGCCATAATAAGATCTTGGAAGGAACAGATCAAGTTTTCAGTCCACTTGATTATTTTTAGGCCAGCATGGTACCAATGATATCTGCTTGACTTTGAGCTTGCAGTCCCAGAGATTTTCCCTGTGATCCCAAAGCTCAGGGCTGCCAGTTTGCTAATCTGCACCACCTGCTGTGGTGTTTTCCTTGGCTGATAGAGATGGGTCCAGTTCTTTCTGAAACAAAAGCAAATGTCAGAGCTACCATGGCTTTCAACAGGATCATGGCAGAGCCATTTGGGCTGGATTTTCAAAGATAAACAGGCTTGGAAAACACAGAAATTATTGTTCCTCTGGTAGTAATGCCTCACCTGCCCTTCACACTGGTGCACTTGGGGTGCCTGGATGAGTGGCTGGTAAATATTGCAGCTGTGAGCAGTGCTGGATGAGTGGCTCTTGTGGGAATTGCAGCTTTGCACACAGGGCAGCTCAGTGCAGAACAGAAAACGTGGGGCACACTCTGCCAAATTCAGGTATTGGACATGGTACAAAAAACTAAATTAGTGTGGAGGGAATGCAGTCAAAAAACCTGATTTTGTACTAAGAGCTAAACACTAATATGTAAATATATCTTCTTTTCAGTAAATAAGATGCTGTCACTTTATACCCTCTGTGTTGCTAACTCATTTCTCTTTCCAGGGCAGTTTTTTCTCAGCAGCTGGATAATCAGCCCTGCTGCCAAGGGGAAGATGCTGCTGCCTGGCACAGCATGGAAATTTGCCCTTGGCTTTCCTTCCTCTGATTTCTTTTGCCTTCATGTAGTTTCTGTGGCCTCCAGCCAAGAAGGCAGCACCATGATCCATGAGCTCTGTAGTTAATGACTTTTTCCCAAAGATTTGGCACTCTAAACAGATGAGGCAGTTGAAGAAATTTAATATCTTTTCTCCTTTTTTTTTTTTAAGAAGTGAAGGGAGAAAGAGGACATGGGACAGTAGCCAGGGGGCAAATTCAAGAATCAAACACAAATGAGTGAGGCATGGCTTGGTGTCCCATCCAGAACACAGCCACGTCCCAAAGCCACATTTCCATCAGCCCAGCAGCTTTAGAAACATGATTTGTGTTGTCATTAGTGAGGGATCACTGGTGTGGTCTTAGACAGATCCTGAGAAGCCACTGAAATCCATTATTGCAGTGGAAAACAGCCTGTTGGAAGAAAACTTGATCTCTATGGGTATTCCCAGTTCCTGGCTTAGATTCAGAACTTTGGGATGGTGAGTTTTTGGTTGTCCACAGACGAATCTTCTCTCCAAGTTGTCTCTTATCTGGGCTCCCGTGGCTCTCAAGCATTTTATTCTATGATGAGTCTATTTGAGGAGTTCCTGGTATTTCTCATTAATAAGTGATACTTGGGATCTCTTGCACAGCTGTTGAAATCTGAAACTGATTTTTTGGTGCTTTATGAGTTATTTTAACAGCTGAAGAGTCGCTTCCTTGTTAAACAAGAGGGAAATGCCACATAAATGTGCACTGGGATTTTCAAGAGCAACTTCACAGTACCCTTCTAACCCAAATGTATTCATTTGTGAGGATGTTCTTGCAAAAAATCATATTAAAAATTTTTTTAAAGTAAGGGAATCCCTGTCTCCATGTGGAGAAGCCAGACACCAGGCTGGGATGGTCTTGTTTGGAGTCATGGCTCTTCACCTCTGTATTTTTGTCACCCTGAGGACTTGGTGGTGACAGAGCTCTAGGAAGGTGACTTTCCTCCTGTGAGGATGAGGATGTTTTCTTTTCTTTCCAGCTGAAAGGAGGAGGCTCTTCCAGAGGGAGCCTGGCACTGCTGTTCCTGTAAACACTGTGTTTACTTGCAGGATTGGTTGGCTTTGCTGTCCCCAACTTTGTGTCCCCCTCAGGGGGTGAATGTCACGGCCAAGTGACACCTCATGGGTGAATGTCACAGGCAGACTCACGTGGGAGCTTTGGGACAGAGAGAAAAATGCTGCATGAACAGGGAGTGACTGCCTCTCTCTGCCTTAGGTACAACCTGCTCCCCAGGATCATCGAGGCCAAGTACCTGGATGCAATGGATGCAGAGTACTGAGGGGTGCCTGGCCTGCAGAGCAGCAGACACGACTCCTTTGGGGCTGGACAAGGCGTGGGACCATCTCCTGCAGTTTCCTTTCACCACTTTCTTCCTGCTCTGACCTTGGCAATGCACTCCTGTCACAGCTCCACGGGGCCTGTGCCAGACCAAGGGAGCCTTGGACTTGAGAGGACGATGCTCTCTGGAGCTGGGAGGAGAACAAGCTTTATGGAAAATGCTCCTTTCCACATCCCCAACCACACAAACCCCAAAGATCAGCCTGGCTACACGGTTGGAGCATCCAGAGCTGTCCTGTGTTCCCTTGTTTGAGGGTGGGGGGGCTTTTTTAATGCACCACATCCTTCTCTTCCCCGACACTAAGAACAGCAACTGACCCGTGTTTTATAGAATGACAGCCCTGTCCTGGCCTTTGAATCCAATTCCCTGTGCACCCAGTATTCCCAAATTGGTGTTCTGGGTGGGATGGCCTCTAAATCAGTGCTAAAGCACTGATGTCAGGAGAGATGGTGGCTGCTTTCTCAGATTAATGGGTTTGGAAGCTGTTGCAATGTGTACTGCTCCAACCCACAGCTTTGGATGAATTTTTAATTCCTGCAAATGAGTTTGGAACATTCAGAGGCTGGGCTCACATGGCCCTATGGATGAAACCCCTTCTGGGTTTGAGCTGTTTGGGCATTAGTTTGGATCTTTCTCCCATTTCTCCTGGGTAATCAAACACAGAATTGTAGGTTTCTGCACAACTGCAGCATTTTTTGCTTGCACCCAGAGGGCAGTTGTGTGAGTTTGCATATAGATATGTACAGTAGTGCCTATGTGTACATATATACATATGGAGTTGTGTATATATTTTGCATAGATATACAAATAGGCCTGGTTCTTTCCAAATTCACAAGTGTTTTGTGCAGTCAGTGTTACCCACCGTGTCCTGACCATATACTTGTTCTCTGCTTCAGTGCTGCTTTTTCTCATTTGAGATATGGTCACTTTTATTCCTTTGGAAGCTGCTCAGTTACTGGTTTTGTTCACGTGTTGCTTTATTCAAAGTGTCTTCTTTGCTTTCTCTTTCCTGTGGCTTGAGACCTTCATCATTCTGTCTCCAGGCTCCAACATGTGAATTTTTCATTTAATTTTGATGTACAGAATGCAATGAAAGTTTTCCTCTTTTCACCTAATCAATACTTGTTGCTCATTTCATTGTTTCTGTTGTGTAGCTGATTTCCAGTTTCCCCCCACTCCCAGACGTTATATTATATTCCTGGATGAATCTTAACTTCTGCTGTCTTTTATATTTCAGTTTATTTAATTTTGCTTGTACTATGGTCAGTTTTCTTATTTGGAGTACTGTGAAACAAGCTGCCCTTTAGTTCAGTGCTTGGCCAATCACAGGTCACAGCTAAAAATGTTCAGAAAATTGTGGACCTCGATGATGAACTTTCAAAAGAGTAGAAATGAGGGAAGAAGAGGAATGTAAAATACGAATTTATCAGCACAGAGAAGTGTTTCTTACCAGTTGCTTGCCCAGTAAATGGTGCAGAGTTTTTTCCTCCCACCCCAGCATGGTGAGGGAGAAAAACCCAGCCATGAGGAAGGAAGGCTTTGGGTGCAAAGCTCCTGTGCTGACGCTAAGCCAGGCTCAAGCCACTGCAGATTTGGTGTATTTGCACTAAAGATCAGAAGGGTTTTAATCTTTGTGAAGCTGCCCACAGCTCTCGAACACGTGTGCAGAACTAATTTTTTCATTTTCTTACTGAACCCTTTGTACTGAGGCTCAAGGGAGGAGAGCAATGAGAGTTCCTCTATCCATGGTTTTATATCCCTGAGAGAATTGTAGGGGAAAGCCCTCAGCTTAGCAAGCAAAACAACATTATAGATAGCAAAACCACAACCTTCATGTGGCACCAAGCTGATCTGGGAAGTCTCAGGGTCAGGGTGACCACCCCAGTGCATCAAGGCAGGGAATTTGGCTTCCAGCAGCCTCGGGAGAAGCTCCTGCCACGTCTGACAAGAGCAGGTACCAACCCAAACGTGGTTTCTGACCGCTTTCCCCAAGATTCCCGGGCTTTTGAGTCATTCCTGTGCCAGGATCACTCAGAGCTGTTAGCAAGGGCTGCATGTAGGAACAGGGGCAGACAGGATTTCAGAGGTGGCAGAACTCTGTCTGATCTTCAGTCAACAGCAAAAGGGCAGGTGACAGGCAGCAGTTCAGGACCTGCTGGGAGCCAGGGAGTGCAGAGGGCTGCTGAGGCTGAAATAACATGTTTTTCCCACAGATGTCAAAAGATTTAAGCAAAGCTGCAATCAGAGGTGTCATCCTCTGGCTGAGTAAAGCTGTAACACGACACGTGTCCTGTGGGTGGATTCCTGGTGTCTCCACGGGAAAAAGTCATCTTGTGGGGTGGTGTAAGTGATAGTTTGGGTGCTGTGGCTGGGGGAAGGACAGGATGTGCCCAAGGGAACGTGGCTTTGGTCCTCTTTGGGGCTCTGGGTGGGATTTCCTCAGGCACAGAGCCATAGTGGGGTGGACTGGCCTGCAGGTCTTGCCAGGCAAAATAGTTTTGAGATGCACCCTCCATCCCCCATTTAGAAGGGCCAGAAATGTCCCCATTTAAAGCCTTTTTGAAAGATCAATTTCAGAAGGTGTCAAATGTTGCAGAGAGAATTTAAAATCCAGGCAGCAGGGAGGGTTAAATATCGACCACAACTCTTGTTTGTATCATCTTTTATTTTCCTTCACCGGTGTGACTTCAGTGTTTGTATTTTCTTTGTAGCATCAGTAGGATTCTGTTCTGCAGGGTTTTTGTTCTTACAGAAGTCAGGGGCCAAAGAATCAGCTGATGGGAAATCAGCACAGCTTGAAGGGGGGGGTAAAAAAAGCTGTGCTGGCTTGGACTGGTTGAACATTTGGACCTATGTCTCAATATTTGGGTAGAAGGGAGACTCGAGGCCTTTTGTCTCAAAAGGGGTTTTCATGATCCTGCAGAGGATTTATTTTATTTTTCCATGCCTTTTCTCTTCTTGTTTGCTTCTGGTTTTGCTGACTTAAGTGCAGGCGTTTCCAGGAAGTAGCTGACTAGGGAAGGAGGGTTTGTTTGGAGTTGATTGAGCACTTTAATACTTCTGTGAAGGTTTAAGACAATTAGAATGTAAAAGAAGTTTTATTATAAGCTCTTTATATACGCACAATGCTCTGTATAACTGTTGCCAAAGAACTGAGTCTGAAAGGTGTCAAGAGCTGTTGGGACAGTCCGTGGGGTTCACCTGGCATTGCAGGTAGGGAAAAGCTTCTGAAACTGAATGGATTTTGGAAGTTGCTGTTTGACAGCTGCCAAAACGATCAGAAACTGGGGATAGAATAAAATTCTACTCTCAGACTTGCAGTTTTTGATCCTTGCGTTGAATGTAGGAGCTAGAAGTGAGCTTGACAATTAAAATTGGATTTGTACCTGACTGGTTTTGTTGGTCTGAGACTTTATTTTGATGCTTTTGAAGATGTCCTTGCCATGCTGTGTGTGGGATTTGATGTGTTTGTCCATGTCAGTGAAGGGAAGTTGGTGAAAAGGTGGGACCTGCTGGACGAGCAGTGCAGCACTTTTGGGATTGCTGAGGAGGAGCAGCTGACAACTGCACTGCAACAACCCCAAACTCCCTGGCACCAACATTTGAAGTTATTCCATAAATGTCAAGCTCCACTTGGATGTGCTGCAGAAGGATGGGGATGGAGTAAAGGGATTCAGCTGCTTTGGCTCAGAGCTGCTGCTGGTGAAGTGGTGCAAGATGAGCCCCAGCACTGTGGGACACAACACGAGCTTCCTGATGATCCAGGGAATGGGATGCTCTGGAAAGAAACAGGGTAGATGGACACACTTATGTACAGTTGTAGGTTCTTCCCCAAAATTCCACATCCCCAGCTGCACCCAGAGATTGAGACTTTGCAAACTTCTGCTCATGAAATTTGGCTGCTTTAGGAGCTGCTGCTGGACTCTGCTCTGTGGACACTCCTGGGAGGAACAGAAAGTTGCCCCAAAGTTGGATAGAGATGGAGAATGTTCAGAGGTGGGAGGGAAGGGGTTGGTTTGGGGGGTTTTTTGTGGAGTTCTCAGCAACAAGAAAAGGACCTGAGATGTCACATTGCCAGAAGCAGCTCCTGTTTTCCAGTGTGTCCCACCAGGCACCTGCACCATCGTTGTTCATGTTATTCCTTTCCAACCTTTTTTTATTGTTTGTTGCATTCTGAATCTGCCCTTTGCAGATTCAGGTTTTTACCTGCCTGGAATGTTGATGGGCAGAGCCAGGGGTGGCTCAAGCACCTCTGTTGGGTCTGTACCCCCAAAACTCAGTGCAAGCTGTTTGCTGTCATCTCCTGACCCAGCTCTCTGCTTCCCCAGCCCATTCTAGAAGCTGGCTCTGGAATTTCCACTCTGGAAATGCTGCCCAGGTGCTGAGTGGGAATTTTTCCTGGAGAACCTGAGCCTGTGTCTGGCAGTGGCTGCTCCTTGGGGCTCTTTTGCCAGAGAAGCAATGATGAAGGATCCATAACTCCAGCAGCTGCACCTCCTTATCTCTTCAGAAATCTCCTTTGTGGCCCCTGTTCCAGTTGGGGTGTCCTCCTTTCATCTGCCAAGCTTCCAAAACAACCTAAATAGACATCGTGGGATGGGGTTGGGTTGTTGTCTGTATTGAGGCCTGTGAATGTTAGAAGAGAACCAATTAGAACTTCTCTAATTGTTTCCCTAATTAAGGCACTGAAGGACCAAACCCTGGCCATTCCACTCGTGGCTGCAGCGCTGCGTGCAAAGAGCAAACCATCAATGTTGTGAGCAGAGCAGAGGAGAAGGAGATGTTGCAGTGCAAGCTTTAGAATCACAAATCAGCACTTCCCTCTTTGGCTTTTGGGTGTTTTCCTTTCACACTTCCCTGGCTGTGTCTTTCTTTGCCTTGTACAAAACGCTGCATGAGCTGGGATCGCTGGGCTCTGCTCTGATGTCACATTAAATATTGAAGAGCCTGTCCTGGGGGAGCTGCTGCCTTCTGCTCCCCATCTGCCTCTCCTGCAAGGAGCTGCTCACTTGGACTCTTCATCCATGACACAAATTCCTGCTGCTGCAGGAGCAGTGCCCCTTCCTCAGCCACAGAAGGGGAGCAAAAGGCAAAGAGTTGGGGAAAAAACGCTTGAAAATAAAGTCTCCCCCTCCTGATCTGAGTGATGCTGGCACTTACTAGCTTGTGGGGAGAAGCAGGAGCTCTGCAGCAGTGAGGTGTTTGTGATGTGATCAGGGGCCTGCAGGAAATCCTCCTTACCAAATTCAACACGTGGGAGGCTGATTTCAGTGCTGGGGAGGCTTTTGGCAGGGCTGGGAGCAGTTCTCATCTGCCCAGCAGCAAGAGTTGGTGTCCTGGAACGCTTGTTTTAGGTAAGTTTTCCACGGCTGGGTGACCTGGGTGGTTCTGCAGTGTCTGTGGGAGTGAGAGCAGAGTGGGGGGAGCCAAGGGGCAGCCCTGGGTGCCCTGAGCTCTTTGATGGGAGTGACAGAGCTCAGGCCGTGTCCCCTCCCTCCTGTCTGGAGCTGCTTCCCCTGGGAGCTCTGCTGGCACCTCTCTGGTGTTCATCACACTGCTCAAATTTGGGACCAGTGCCACTGATTTCAAACAGCACCTCCAGGGAGTGCCAGCCTGCTTGGGCAGGATTTTATGGGAATCACATCTTCATGGAATCACAGAATGGTTTGGGTTGGAAGGGACCCTAAAGCTCATCTCAATCCATCCCCCACCACGGGCTGGGACACCTTCCACTGTCACAGGTGGCTCCAAGCCCCATCCAACCTGGCCTTGGGCACTCCCAGGGATCCAGGGGCAGCCACAGCTTCTCTGGGCACCCTGTGCCAGGGCCTGCCCACCCTCACAGGGAACAATTCCTTCCAATATCTCATCCATCCCTGCCCTCTGGCAGTGGGAAGCCATTCCTGTCCCTCCAGGCCCTTCACTGCAGAGCTCCTCTTGCCTGCCCAGGTGTTGGCAGCTCCCTCCCATCTCCACCACTTCTGACATTGAAGAGTAATTATGATCCTGGCATTTGGTGGCCAAGTCTGGAAGCTGCAGCCACTGGGCTGTGTTGGATGTGTCCCTTTGGAGCTGGGCTGTGCTCTGAGGTGCCCAGCAGGTCCCACTGGATCCATTCCCATGGGAGAAGAATGATCCAGCAGCCACTGGGGAGTGAGGAGCTTGATCGACCCTGGGGGGGTTTATCCTGTGGTGCCACACTGGTTTAATCAGTGACTGAGAGCTCTGCTATTTTTGGAGGTGTTTATCCCCTCCTTTCCCTGCTCCCTCTGTTGGTGTGAGTTTGTGCCTTGTCCCCACAAAGGAAAGACTGGACTCAGTGATCCTTGTGGGTCCCTTCCAAGTCAGGACATTCCATGATCTTATGAGATATTACCCCAGAAAACAGAAATGCTGTTACTAAAAACTGCAACAGTTCAGCTGCTAAAAAACCCCAAACTTTATCCAAACAAAGTGCACCCTCAAATTAATGCAAACCAACCCATTCCCCGTGATCCCACCTGAGAAAGCCATATCCTAAATACACAAGTATCTTAAATACTCCCTCATTTTCCCCTCCTGCTTTCCCTGGAGGGAGTGTAAATGCAGGATAAGCCTTGTTTAGGAGGAGAAACCTTCCAAGGGCAGATCCAGCTCATCTCCAGCCCTGCATCCCCTTTCCAGCAGCATGGGGTGGATTTCCAGTGATGTGTAGCAGTGCTGGGTTGATTTCCCCCCATGATGTGTAACTGGTTAAATCCTTCTCCACTGGGAGACCAGGAGGTTTGTCCCAGGATTCTGAGAAAGGATTTTAGGTGAGGGAGATCCCTGTTCAGGGATTTCTGGCCCATAGAGATTGCACTTGCCAAAGAGGCTCTCCCAGCACATGTCCCTGATCTGGTGTTGATTTTCCAGGGAATGATTTATTTTGATAAGAATGGCTTGTGGGGGGGCGGGGGAAGGAAGGGAGAGGGAATTCCTTGGTTGTTTAAGGAAGCTCTGTATTTAAAATGGAAATAAAAAAGAAGTATGCTGTTTATATATTTCTACTTTTTGCCCAATCCTTGTCTTTTCTTTAATCTGAAGTTCCCAACACAGTCTGGGTTCTCTCCCAGTGCTGAGGGTGTTTCTCTGGGGACTGGGGATATTTGTGTAATCCCCAGCACCTGGCGCATTTGAACATCTCAGCTGTGACTGTAAGAGCACATGTCTGACATGTGAGAGCCTGGGGAGCCAAAATTTAGATTATTTCATCATTTAACGGGGAATAACTGCACCTTTTACCTGATTTGGTGCACTGGGAGCATCTGGAGCTGGCTCTGACTTCCTTGGCATCACCCAAACCAGAGAAGAGCCCAAATCCTGGTGAATGTTGTCCTCGGGGAACCTGGGAAGGAGCCACTTCTCCAAGGAGTGAATTTGTTACCGGCCACAGGATCCAGGCTTGGATCCAGTTGCCTTCCAACCTCCTTTAACTCAAGGATCCTGGAGGAGCTCCTGAGGACACGAGGTTCAGGTGAGGCTGGGAATGGCTGTGTGGGTCTCAGAGCAAGATCTGGCACAATCCAGAGCCAGCTTGTCCCTGGTCTCCAGCCACTGCACCTCCCCAGCTTCTCTGGGATTCCTCCTCCAGCTCTGGCCTTCAGCAGCATGAGCAGCCCTAAAGCAATGCTGGTGACTCTCATAT
>VXAX01002200.1:114855-225371 GCA_013399835.1 Leptocoma aspasia
ATAAATGGACAGAAGCCCAGGAAAAGGGGGAGCAGTTAATTTGGGGGGCTGTGGAACGTGTGGGATGCCTCTGATTTTTGGGATGGGAGATGCTCCCTGCTCAGCCACGGGGACTCTTGGGATGTGCCAAGAGCACTGAATCTGTCCCATCCCAGGGCTGGAAAGCCCCAAAACAGGACAGAAAAATTGGTGAGAAGGGGTGGTGCTCCAAGAGAGCCCTCTGGGAGAGGTGGGGATCCTGCAGATCCCTGGGGATGGATGCTGAGCACCAGGAAGGAGGTGGGAGGGACGTGGTTGGCACCTTCTGGATGTCACTGCATGGATTTCTTTTGGATGAGCCTCTGCAAGGTGCCAAGTGCCCCTGTTCAGAGCAGATTTTATGATGATTTTGGTTGAAATGTTGGTGGCATTTGGTGCAGAGCTGGGGAGGGTCAGGGTCAGGTGGGGACGTGTTCCCCTCACATTGCCCTTCCTTCCCCACCAGGACACACGTGGTGCTCTGCCAGGAGCTTTGCAGGAGACTTGAAATGTCAGATGGCCAAAAATTTCATGGATAAACTGTGCAAGGAAGAGCCAGGCCCAGGAGTGTGATGTGTGGGTTTGCCCCGTGCCACGGAGGGCATGGAAAAAGGGATTATTTAGGGTGGCTGAGTCTTCAGTCTGATGATTTTGTCAGTAATTTTCCCTCCTCAATCTCCTGCTTTGGTTTAAACTGAAAAGGAACTTGGAATATTCCTCCCTGTCCTTCCCAGCCTTATAAAGAACTGAAATATCTTTCTGGAGTGATCCAGGTGTGACAGGGTCTGTCACAGCCCCCAGATACCCATGTCCCACTGCAGTAAAGCTGGGGAGAAGGAACCAGTTATTCCCAGTCCCCTGAAATTTGGGGTGCTGCAGAACCCAGAGATGGACCAGAAGAGAATGCTGCAGCCAGCCAAGGGTCAGAAATCCGAATTTTTCAGTGTACGAGCCAAAAAAGCAATTAATTGTGGCTTTTTTTTTTTTCTTTTTAAATGTTCGGCGTGGATTTTGTGTTTATTTCTGGCCCTGAGCCTTCCCAGGCACCAAAACCTGCTGGTTTGCATCGGGAGTTTGATGTGCTGAGAGCCGGTGCCATCTAGGGGACGGAGAGGAGAACAGGGACAGGGACGGGTTTCACTCCCAAACCTCCAAAATCTGCTCCAACCTCCGGAGAGCCTCAGCCCAACCCCCCTCCATCACCTGGGCACCGAGCACGGAGAGCCTCGGGCTCAGAACGGGAAGCTGGTGGTGCAGGGAGTCCCAAGGGATTGACTCAAGCTCAACCAGCCCCAAATTTTGAGTGGAAAGCAGAAATCATGGAATTGTTGTGGCTGGAAGGACCTTAAAGCCCCTCTCATTCCATGGCCAGGGACACCTCCCACTATCCCAGGTTGTTCCAAGCCCTGTCCAAGCTGGCCTTGGACACTTCCAGGGCGTTGCCTTCAAGCAGCAACTTCTGCCCAAAGCCAGGGACCAAAAACAGGTGGCAGAAAAGGTTTTCACTGAGTAGTTTGCTCCAAGGGGTCAGAGCCCTGCCAGCTCCCTCTCCCAGCTCCAGGCTGGCCTGGGTTGGTCCTGCAGCACGGTTCCCTCCTCCTGCTGCTCTCCAGGGACCTGTCCTGCTGTCCTTTAGGAGAAGTTTGGCCAGGAGTGTTTGCTCTGCATCCCTGCTGGGGAGGCTCCAGAGGTGTTCGAGGATCACAGAATTATTTCAGGTGGAAAAGCTCTCTAAGATCATCCAGCTCCCTCAGCACTGCCAAGGCCACCACTGCCCCACGTCCCCAAGTGCCACATCCACATGACTTTTAAATCCCTCCAGGGATGGGGACTCCAACACTGCCCTGGGCAGCTGTGCCAGGGCTGGACACCCCTCTCCATGAAGAAATTTTCCCAAATACCCAATTTAACCCTCCCCTGGCCCAGCCTGAGGCCGTTCCCTCTCCTCCTGTCCCTGTTCCCTGGGAGCAGAGCCCGACCCCCCCGGCTGTCCCCTCCTGTCAGGGGGTTGTGCAGAGCCACAAGGTCCCCCCTGAGCCTCCTTTTCTCCAGGTTTTTCCCCAGGCACCAAAGGGGAGCTCTCTCTTCTGGATAACTCTATCTGAGCCCCCAAAATCAATCTGTCATCTTACTGCACATTCCTAAAGCCAGAGTCTCCCCAAACCTTTGGACAAGGTGGATGGGAGAGCAGCAGGAGGAAAAGCTGCACTTCCATCACTTTGAATACATCATCAGCACTAAGGATAATAAACAAAATCATCAATAAGAATCTGGGTGAGTACAGCCTCAAGCCTGAGCTGCAGGGCTGAGGGGTTTGTGTTGGAGGCTTCACTTAAATCACTTTTTTTTCACTCTTTCCTATTTCAGGTTTTTTGGGGTTTTCCCCAACTTCATCATCAGCCCCCCTGGAAATACCCTTGGCACCCACCATGGGCAGCTTCAGGGTGGACAGGAGAGGCTGCAGCCAAAATTTGCTGTCAGGGGCTTCTCTTCCACCACCTCGTCCCCAAATGTCCCCTTCCCCATCTGCCCAGGGCAGTCCCAGCTGTGCAGGACATCGGGAGGGCGCTGTGGGCACTGATGGAGAACGGGGACAGCTCCTGAGAGCCCTCCCAGGTAACCAAAATCTGTAAATCTCGGTGACTAAAAGCTGCCTGTCGTCTGTGCAGACTCCGGCAGAGGGAGTGTGGCTGCACGGAGCTGGATTAAAACGCTCTTCTCGTCAGCAAATCCACCTTCTGGAGATGAATTATTAGGATGCCTCCTTTGGATGCCGTTTTCCCGTGACATTTCCAATTGCTCCCCACCTGCTCAAACAGCAAAATGCATTGGGAGCCTTTAAAAACAACTGAAAAGTTTCATTTTATTTTTTTTTTCTATTTTAGGCAGGACCAATAAGAAAAAAAACCACCCCAAAATCCTATCTCGGGGTTTTAAATCATAGGTAAACCGTTAAATTACATCCCAAGGGGATGGGATTGGACTCCAAGGCAAAGGATTAATTTCTGGGAGATCAGCCCTCTCTTGGGTACCACGCTCCCACTACTTTATTTTGTTTGCTGGGTGATTCCGGGGAGATGTTCCTTGATGCTCATCAGGGGCTGGTTTTGGAAGGGGGAGAGCCTCCGAGGGAAAGCAGGAGATGCCCGTGGAGAGAAGGGGATGGGATTTGGGTCACTAAAACACCTCAGTTTTTGTTGTTCCTGATCACAGCAGCGGCACGGTGGCATCCACAGAGAAGGTTTGGATACCCCAGACCGGCTCATCCCGAATTTCCCTGCGGGTAAAATCCACCCTTAGGGATGCTCCTTAAAAGCTGGGAGTCCCAAGGGATTAATTTTATCCATCTGGGCAGGCTCTGCCTGCTGGGAGGGAGAAATGCCAAGAGCTGTGCTGCAGGGAAGATTGGGATGCTGGTCCTGGAAACTCCGGGAGGTTGAGGACCTTGGAATTAATGAGATTTCTCCAAATTTGCATATTAATACCTGCGCCTATTACCTCGCTATTAGACTTAATAGGGCATCATATTAACGATTAATTGTTAATAAAATAGCCCCTTCGTGGCCATTTGTGCATGAAAATGGAATAGTAGATCTGGGCACTGCCTTCCTGAAGCGCTGGGAGGATTTTGGTCGCCCCTCCCCTGCTGCAGGTGCAGTGGGAAACCTTTTATTTTGTTTTTTCTGCTTCCTGGTTTTGTTTGGCACGGATAATCTTCCTTGGGGTTCATCCCACCTCGCTCCAGCAACATCCCTGCTCCTCCAAACCTGTGCTGTCCTCTCAGCCAAAGGCAGAAAGCTCCGGTGAGTGCTGAGCTAAGGCATGCTGGCCATTTCCTCCCCTAATTGCCATTAAATGCAATTAGTGCTTCCCAGCTCGCCCCAGAAGCAGTGTCTCAGCAAGGTCACCGTGGCCTGGGGCTGGAGAAATGCTGCACCAAGAGTTTTAGCCAGAAGAATAATAATTATTTTAAGTATTTCTTCACATGAAAATTGGCATTTTCCCTTCTGTCCCACCCAAAATCAACCCAAGCAAAGAATGTGCCCTCGGGCTGCTTGGTGAGTGTCCCATTAGCTGGGAGTGACCTTCTGCCCCTGTTTTTGCTCCCCAAGTTACGAGAGCAGCTCATTTCTCTGGAAAAATGAGGGCAAACTCCCCTCTGGAGTTCCCAGACCTGCAGGAGGTTTGAAAGGGAAAAGCTGTAGGTTGTATCCTACAGAAATGGGGCTGGGATGAGACAGAGTGGGGTAAATCCTGCTCCCTGGAGCTCTTGCAGGATTTTGAGGCTCTGCCAAAAGTCCTGGAAGGCCAGAGCAAAGGGCTCAGGAAGCTCCTCACCTCTAAAATCACCTTTTCTCCTTCCTTCCCCTGTGCCAGGACATGAACTTAACCTCTGTGCATGAACCAGCTGCTTCCCAGCGATGCCTCGAGAGGAAAAAATCCTCCCCTGTCTCTCCTTGGTGCACAGGAGCTCCTTGCCGTGGTGTTCTCCCAAAGGCAGCCTCCAGGGAAGCTGGAAAAACCCCTCCAGGCTGGAAAAACCCCCTCCAGGCTGTCCCCCACCCCATATCCTTCCCCTAACCCCTCTCCCAGGGGTGGGAGCAGATCTGTGGCTCGGGCACGGATCGTTTCCCTGAAATTCTCCAGGCATCTGGCCACAGACTGCCTGAGCCGGTCCTTAGCGGGTGTTTTTCTCCTTAGCTGAATTTGTCTGGGTTTGGAGATTGCAGAACCCGGCGGTTCCCGCAGCAGGGAGTTCTGCAGATCCCCCTTTTCCTCCTTGGAAATTCCGGGTGTATTTGGTAAATCTCAGCGAGCTCCCGCTCCCCGGGCCGTGCAGGGTTTGTGCATCAGCCCCATCCCGCCCCTGGCTCGTCACCGCGCTGGAGGGGCCGGGAAAAAAAACCCCACCTGTCATGGAAAAAAAAAGGAAAAAAAAAAAAAAAATCCCGGAGCTCCTCCAGCACGTCCTGGCCTGGCGAGGAAGCTATTTTCACCAGCCTCCCACACACGCTGCGATGCTCGAGCAGCAAAGGAGGAACCCCAGCGTTAAGCACAGCTTTAACAACCCTGGTTTAGCTCACCGGCGCTTTCCTTGCAGATGCATCTTTTTTTTTTTTTCTTTTTTTTTTTTTTTTTTCCCCGGGAACATCTGCCCCAAAAATCCCCTGGGATCGGTGCCGGCTCTGCCCGGAGGTAATGCAGTGCTTGGCATCGCTGAGATTTAAGGGGTTTTTTGCCAGACTCAGCCCTCCAGGCTGTCCCCTGGGCGTCCGCACAGTCCTGGGATGAGATTCCCACCTCGCTCAGCGGGCAGAGCGTCGGGAATCGCTTCCCGAGCCTGCCAACAGCTCCAGTCACATCCCCGCAGCTCTCCCCTCCGAACAGCCCCATCCCCAGGGATGCAGGATGGGCCCCGCACTGTCCCTCCCCCCGGGATGGCAGCAGAGGGGCTGAATTCCCGAGGGAACGACCCTTGGGAACAAACAGATGGCTCTGCTCTGCATCTTCCACCCCAGGAGGAGCAAACTGTGACTGACGTCTGATGCCCTGGGTAGAAATATCAGAGTGACCCCAGCTCCAAAATCCCCATGGAATTTGGCGGGGAGGGAAGTGGATGTGGATCTCTCCATGTTCTTCCCCGGTTTTTGGGGGGTTTTTTTAATAGTCTCTGTTTCGGTTTTCCTAGGATTAGGAAAGGCTCATCTTTAGGGATCTGCCTCTCCCTGGCTGTTTGCTGCTCCTCAGCGCGGAGCTGAAGGAACGCGGGACCCGCTACAAGCCAGGAGGGCTGGAAAAATGCATGGAACGAGGAAAGAAAACCTCTCCTGTAAAATAATCCTTGAAAAAAACACGGGGAAGGGCGCCTTTCCCTGAGCCTGCCCTCCTTGCTGGGTTCCAGGCTGCTTCTCCTGCCTCTCAGCGCTCCAAGGCATCTCCTCAACTTCCAGCCTTTCCCTCCAGATCCTCACACGCTCCCCGCTCCCTCCCATCGCTGCGGGATCCAGCCTGGACCCCCCCGCGCCGCTCTTTGCTCCTCCCTGGGGCTCCGAGGGAGCCAGGGACCATCTGGGTCCCTGCCCGGCAGAGGCGAGGGGAGGGCGGTAGGAGGGACCGGCGAGGCGGGGAGGGGAGAAGGATGCTCCGGGGGTGGCTCTTTGCTTCCTCGCCTGCCCGGAGCTCGCAGGGGCTCGCCTGGAGGATGTCTCACGCCCTCGGCACAGGTAACTCCGGGACCCCCCCCCATCGCCGCCGCAGCCGGGGGATGCTGCAAAGGGGAGGAAGGGGCCGCAATCCGGCTTGGATTGAAACAAAACTTCAAGGGGAAAAGGGGGTTTGAAACAAAACAACAACAACAACAACAACAAAAAAGAGGATGCAGGTTTGTGCGTGATGCTCGGAGCATCCAGGGGTGAGCCCTGCCTTGAAGTTTCCTTGTGGATGGCCGGGAAATACTTGCAGGGGTGGAATCCCGGGGGTGGGAGCGCGGCCGCGGATCTCCGAGCCTCTCTGCTGTGCCTGGTGGTGATGCTCAGGCTCCCGGAGCGAGCTGGGATGCCTGGGCTGTGCGTGGTACCCTGGGGTGCTGCATGCCGTGGATCCGCTCCCGCTGCCACCCCGTGGCTACTGACAGCCCGTGTGTGGCCACTGCGTGCCAGGAGCAGGGATTTGAGGTCCCGGCTTTGAAGTTTGCGTGTGCCACGGGCAGGGGATGCGGCCGGCGGGGGCTGTGCCCACGCTGGTGCTGTGGTTCGTGTTGTCGCATCCGCTCCCATATTCCACAGAGGAGGGATTAAATGTATGGATGCAGAGGAGAAGTGCAACAGCAGCAGGCACAGCTCGGCAGGGAAACACAATCCACGATCCGTTCTCTCTCCTGGAAAAGCACATGGATGATCGGGGAGGTGTTGCAGGCAGCCCGTGCTCCTTCCCAAGTGGAGGGCGGCTTCCTCCAAGCATCCCCAAAATGCAAAATGCGTGTCCTTAAGGAGACTGGGGAAGCGGCTTCCTGCCGAGCACGTGAGATGCGGCCGCAGCTTCGGGGCGGCAAGAGCTGACAGGGGTGGAGGGGGGTGGTGACGGTGGGGGAGAGGATGAGAGGATATTCGGTTTTCTTCGCCCTGTTTGTGACAAGACGTTCTGGTTTGTCACTGGAGGTGTCACTGCTGGGGGAGCGCTCGTGCCGAGCTCGGAGCATGCTGCTGAGGGCCGGCCCCAGGAGGTTTCTGGAGCAGCACCTTCTCTTGGTGGAGAGCACAGAGCAGCAGCGGCCGGCTCGGGAACCGCTCCCGAATCCATTCATGACTGAGGAACTCCCCGCCCCAGCCGAGCCCGAGCTGCCGCCCTCCAACCTCACCAACGCCTCGGACTGCGGCGAGGAGATCCTGCTCTATGGGGACACCGAGAAGGTCGTCATCGGGGCCGTGCTCTCCATCATCATCCTCACCACCATCGCCGGCAACGGGCTGGTCATCATCTCCGTGTGCATCGTCAAGAAGCTCCGGCAGCCCTCCAACTACCTGGTGGTGTCCCTGGCCGCCGCCGACCTGTCGGTGGCCTTCGCCGTCATGCCCTTTGTCACCATCACGGACCTGGTGGGGGGCGAGTGGCTCTTTGGGAAGGTGTTTTGCAACGTGTTCATCGCCATGGACGTGATGTGCTGCACGGCCTCCATCATGACCTTGTGCATCATCAGCGTGGACAGGTAAGGCAGGGCCGGGCGGCTGCCCTGAGCTCAGGTGGGCTCTGATATTCCGGGTGGTTCGGGAGGTCTGGGGCTGCTAGAATTGTGTTCCTGGTTGGATCAGTGCTCCTGGAGGTGTTTTTTTTCCCAGGGGATGAGGGTTTTCTGTGGGAATTCAGTGCCTCATTCCCTGGGCTCAGGGTGTTTTCTCAAGTTACTTCCCTAAGTTACTTCCTTAGTCTTCCTCCTTTTGGCAGCTGCTTCACATTGTTCTTGAGCAACAGCACCTGACCTTCTCCATGGAAGGTGCCTGGGCCATGAAACCATTCAAGAAATTTAAAAAAAACAACCCAGAAGCACTTTGGAAATCCAGGTTCCAGGGTTTCTGGAGCCAATCCTGTGGGATTCTCTGCTGCTCTCTGGACTCATCCTTGCCTAAGGATGTCAGCAGCTCCCCACACCCCACCCCAAGATCCCAAACCCCCTGGTTTATCAGTGAGTGCATTTGTGAGGATTTGCTGGCTTCACCTCCCACACCTGGAGCTTGGAGGGAAAGGCTAAGCCTGCCTGGCAAAGTGGCCAGGCTTGGACAAGTCAGCACCTTGGTGGCTCTAATTTTAGCAGCTGCGTCATCGGGGCCATCGTGCTGACGAGCCGGTGGCCGGGGCTGACGTGCGCTGCCTTCTCGGGGGTCGCTCTGGGCTGAGCTGGCACTGCTGGGAGTGCCAGCTTTGGGAGCAGCAGCTCAGGGAAGGGACACATCCCACACCTGAGATGTGCCCTTTCAGCTGTGCCACCTCCCTGGTCATCTGTGCAGGTGTGACAGCGGGTGACAAAGCAGAAAGGACAGAGAAAATCCTGCTGCTGCTTGGCATCCCCCCCCAGGGTGAGCCAGCAGCGAGTCCTGCTCTGAAGCTTCGTCCCCACCACCCCACCACCCTGGGAGCTGCAGATCCACAGCCCTGGGCAGCTCAGAGCTGCTGGTGGAGAGAAAAACCCCTGCCAGGCCACAGGCAAGGTTCAGCTCTTCTGCTGAACTTGCTTTATTTTAATAATCTTCCTGTTGGGAAAAAAAAAGCAGGTGTGCTCAGAGCTGGCAGGAGCCTGACTCTGTGAGAGGGAAGGGATGGAATGCAGGAATGAAATGTGTCAGTGCTTCCTCCCGGTGGGTGAGGAGCAGGGAAGTGGCTACACACTAACCAGACTGGCTTTGCTTGAAAATTTCCTTTTCCTTTTCCTTTTCCTTTTCCTTTTCCTTTTCCTTTTCCTTTTCCTTTTCCTTTTCCTTTTCCTTTTCCTTTTCCTTTTCCTTTTCCTTTTCCTTCATCTCCTTTCTTTTCTCCTTTCTTTTCCTTTTGACTTGCCTTGCCTTGCCTTTTCCCCTTTTCTCCTTTTCCCCTTTTCTCCTTTTCCCTTTTCTCTTTTTCCCTTTCCCCTTTCATTTTGCCTTGGCCAAGCATGTCAACAGCTCTCCCCACCCCATCCCAAGTCCCCAAAAACCTGATACATGCAATCCCTTTCCTTTTCTTTTTCATTTCCTTTTCCTTTCCTCCTTCTTCCCTTCCCCTTTCCTTCCTCTTCCCCTTCTCTTCCCATTTCCTTCCCCTCCTTTCCCAGCCAACCAATCCCACCCCATCTCATCCCATCCCTTGGAGCAAGACTTTTCCAAACACACACACAAATAGGAGAGATCTTTCCCCAGAAATCCTTGCCATGGATTCCACTCCACCATCCCATCCCTCCTGTCCAGTGTCACTGCTCTGGGGAGCAGATCCATATCCAAGGACACTGTGCTGGCACATCCTCAGTTTGATGTCACTTTGTCTTTCCTGGGAAGGAGGGAGGGAAAAGCTGTGTCCCAAGAGGTTGTCAGAGAGCCTGAATTTTCTGGCATGGGCTTGTCCCTCGTGTGTTGGCACAGGAAGTGCACCGTGATCAGTTTGCTCCCAGAACTTCCTCTTGGCCACGCCACAGGTCTGATGGGGCAGTTGAGTGGTTGCAGGGCAGTTGCCTGGAATGTATTTCCAGCTGGGAAAGGAAAAAAACCAGCAGGGATTGAGCAGAGGGAAGGGACTGGACTGTCTCCCCAGCTGTGCCCACCCAGCTCTGGGTGAGAGGAAGGACAACCTGCAGGTGGAGGGGACCTGTGGGGTCAGTCTGTGCTGGGGCTTGAGGAGGGAATGGGAATTATTGGGATGTCCTCTGGTGCACATTAGAGGAGGTGACTGGGGTGCTGCCCTGCTGCTTTTCCCCTCCAGGATCCCCAGGAATGGGCTGGGAGTTGTGTGAATCATCCCAGGGCAGTGTCCCAAGCATCCTGTGCAGCATCACTGCTCCACATCCACCCAGCATCCTCAGGCAGTGCGTGGAGGTGGATTGAGGATCCAGGATCATGCCTGGATCTCCACTTCCCCCCTGAGCCTGGGATGGGCAGGATTTTTGGTTTGACTCTTGATGGAAACATCTCCAAAAGCACAGTTCTCAATTTCTATGCTGATGCAACCAAAAACCAAAAGCACAATGAGAGCTGAGCTTGCAGAATCCCTGAAAAACCTACTCCAAAAGAGATTAAATTGTTATCTCAGTGAGGCATCAACCCAAACCTCCCCCAGTGAAGGGGACCAGCTCTTCCTCCTGCCCTGTGAGGAAGAAGAGGAAAAGCCCTGGTGCTTCTCAGAAATAGAAATATTTCCTCTGGTTCTGTCCTGAATCCAACTTGGTCAGCACTGTCAGGCCTGCTCCTGCCCAGGAGGAGGCTCTGTTTTTATTGATGGCTGAAGTGTCCTCAATATTTTGCTTAGCTTAGATGGAAAAGCTACTTGGTTTGCCCAGGATGATGAGGACTATTAAAATGTAGGCTGCTGTTATTGATTATTAATGCCGAGCGCTTCCTAAAAGCCTCTCAATTGAAGCTGGTAGAACTAATCTTGTCTGAAGCGAGATTTGATTGATTTCCTTTGAAATCAGAAAAGAAAAATGCTGGAAATATCCATCTTCCTCTTATATTTTCCTTATGTAAAAGCCTGCCAATGTTGCAGATTTTTTAATGTCACAAACCAAAAACAAACCACCAACAAAAAAAATCCCCTCTTTTGGCTGCTCAGCTTTGATGAAACTCTCCATTAAAATGCCAAGGAGCTGACAAAAGGAGCTCCCCAAAGCCCACACATCACTTCTGGCATTCCTGGTGGAGAAAAAAACTCTCATCAATTTCCCAGGCAGCTCTGCTGGGGCTCTCCTCTTTCCCTGGCAAGTATTTTCCACCCAAAATCAGATTATATGCTCCAAACTGGGGTCACCCTCAGTAAAAGGATGCCTCCCAAAAGTCAGTGGGATGAAAACTGCACAGCATTTTGCTGGATTGCCTTTCCCATGTCCTTCATCCAAATGTTTCCCTGCTCTGTACCTGGGACAGATCCCTGGGATGGTCCACCTGCTCTGACTTAGGGCAAGGTGTAGCAGCCTTCAGCTGCCTTTTGTTTCTTCCTCTCCTTCAGCAGGATGAGGCAGGAATGCAATCAGCTTGGAAATCAGGGAAGGAGCTTATTTTGGCTGCAGAGGAGGCATGGAATTGTGGTAAAACTGTGGGGTCAAGGAAACCCTAATTCTGGGCTTGTTTGTCCTCCTGTATGAGTGGAGATTCATCTTTTCCCAGTTCACCAGCTGCAGGATGGAGAAAGGGGCACCTCGGAGAGGTTTGGGTTGTTTTTATTATTTAATCCTTGGCACAATGATCCAACAATTGAAGGGGGCCTACAGGGAAGCTACAGAGGGACTTTTCATCCGGAAATGTAAAGATAGGACAAGGGCAGGGTAAGATGGGATATTGGGAAGAAATTCTTCCCTGTGAGGGGGGGGAGGCCCTGGCACAGGGTGCCCAGAGAAGCTGTGGCTGCCCCTGGATCCCTGGAAGTGTCCAAGGCTGGGTTGGATGGGGCTTGGAGCAACTTGGGATAGTGGAAGGTGTTCCTGTCCATGGCAGGGGTGGGACTGGATGGGATTTAAGGTCCCTCCCAACCCAACCCATTCCATGATTCCCACTGAGTGCAGAATAAACACTCTGAATTGGCTCATCCATGGGGTTTCCTGGTGCAGCCCAGCCTGGGGCAGATCTCCCAGCCCACAGCCAAGGGGCTGGGATCTGCAGGATCAGGGATGTGGCAGGAATTTATGGCACCTGGGATGAGCGGCTGCACCATCAGCTCAGCACTGCAGGGGCCCTGGAAATCCACACCAAGTACCCGTAAATCCTGGGAATTGCCTTTTGTTACCTGATTTTTCATATTGTGATTTTTCATATTTAGCACCAGTGACATCCCACCAGCTGATCAAAACCAATTACACAATGTAGCAAAAGCTATCACCTACTCTTATTGGAATGAGCCCTACATTTGTAAAACAATTAATTAAACACCGAGACCTAATTTAGATCCTGAAGAAAATCCAGAAAAACTGAGACAAAATTCTAATTACTGTCCATCATGATATGAAAGAAATAATCAGAATTCTGTAAAGAATAAAAGAGGATGCAGATCATCACTGGTGGGATGTAATCTTTGGATGGTCACCAGCTGCAACAGGGATTTTCAATACATTGTGTCACCCCATTGTAGTTTTACTGATATTAGTTGGAATAAGTTTAGTGCTATCTTTTATTTTACTAATAAAAACTTGATTAGCAGCAAACCAAAACCAAACTTGATTAGCAGCACAACACACACACGCACACACAGAGAAAAACAAAAAAAAAATTCAAAGGGAGAGAATTCCACTCGAATTCCACCTCCTGTCAGTGCCACCTCGCCTCCTGTAAACGCTGCCCTATTTTGAGGGCTCCCTGCTCGCTTCAAAATCATTACAGAGACCTCAGAACGGCCCCGTTTCCTCCAGGAGCGCGAGGCACCCGCGGATGAAATGTGTCAGCTTTGCCTGCTCGTTAAACCTCGTCACCGAGCGCTTTCCTCGCCTAGCGCGTAAATTCCTTGAAGTTTCAGCAAATCCCAGGCGGATCGGTGAAGGGGTTTGGTGAGGGCCAGGGTGTTTTTAAGCTCTTACTGATCCCTTCGTCCCCAAATAGCCCAGCTACCCTGATGGCATGAAAACGAACGGGTGGCTCTCGTGGCAGGGTTTGAAACAAAAAAGGTTTAATAAGAAACAAAATAACAAACTCTTTTGCAGAGAAAAGCCGTGCCAGGTGCAAGAGGTCCCTGCCCCGCTAAGACACGCCACAAAAGCAATGGAGTCCTTTGTTCTGACTTTTTCTACCTGATGGCCCAGGTGGGACCTCTTGGCCGCACTCCAATAGAACAGCCCCAGGTTTGTGGCGCAGTTCCAAAGGTCCCATGAGGTGTCCCTTGTACCAAATTTGGGGAGAACTTTCTAGGGTCTTTTCCTTACTTGGCAGACAAAGAGCATTTGAAAATTCCCTTGTAATTTGGTCACCCCGTCAACAGGGGCACACCGCTACAGATCAGCTTCCAAAAAAACCTGGTAACAGTGTAAGAGAGGATGGCACACAACGCAGCACGGGTTTATTGGCTTGGATATCCAGAGGGGTGATTTTTGGGGTGTTAATTTGGGAATTGTGAGAGCAGAGCAGGGTTTTCTCCCAGCCTGGCCCCATCAAGGGCCGTCAGGAGGGAATGGGTTGCCCAGAGAAGCTGTGGATGCTCCATCCCTGGAAATGTCCAAGGCCAGGTTGGATGGGCTTGGAGCCACCTGGGATAGTGGAAGGTGTCCCTGCCCACGGCAGGAAATGGATAATCTTGAAGATTCCATCCAACCCAAACCATCCTGGAATTCTCTGAACATAGATGGTCACAGAGAGTTTTGGTTGGTTCTTGTGACTAAGGCCAGCTCAAAAAAAGAATATGGAAGAAAATAAGGAAATAACAACTCAGTGAATGAATTCAAAATAATTTTATCAGGGAGGCAGGGGAGAAGATTTTAGTCTCTCAATTGATTTAGCAGTCAGGAGGGGAGGAGAAATTAGATTTTTTAATATTTTATTTCTATCTTCTAATCTTGGGGGATGATCTGGAAAAGTGAAATAATCAGGGAAGAGAAAATCTCCTAACACAATAAGACTGACTGTCAGAAGAAAAATGATATAGCAGAGGTAAAATTCTCCAAAGATATTTTCCTTTTTTTCGTTCATCTTTCAGCAGAAAGTACTCATAGAGCTGCTGTTCTCACTGCCCCTCTGGAGTGACACTGTTTATCCAAGAACAGTTAAGAGGTGATGTGTTCCTGCCTAAAAATTCCTGGCAGCAGGAGATTGGAATCAAAAAGGCTGTAACAGAACAGAAATCCATATGAGTGGCTCGAGGTTTTTGCTGGATTGATTGGAGCTGAGCAGCAGGCAGATGTTTTCCAGGGGGAGCATTGGCTGACAGCAGCCAACCCCCCCCTGATTTATTGCTTTACAATTCTAATTTACCAGCAGTTGATACAATTTCTTTATCATACAAACCCCGCCAATAAAAGACAGGATGGTTCACATTTACACCCCGTGGCACAACGAGGAGTTGATGGTGGGTGCAGCCTCCAGCTCCTTTCAGGCAAAATAACAAGGTAACTCTTAACCCCAGGGGTCAGGACTGGGGAATCTGTGGGTCACCAGGTGTTTCTGGGATTTCTTTCTCAGAACTCCACTCATTTTCCTCTTGAGGGAGAGCTGGACTCCATCACTTTGGCAGCTACTGCCTGTGCAAGCGAGCAGATGGCTCCAGCTGCTTGGGCCATTCCTATCTGAGTTTCCAGAGGTCAACAACTTTCAGGGAGTTGTGCAGAGCCATAAGGTCCCCCCTGAGCCCCCTTTGCTCCAGGATGAGCCCCTTTCCCAGCTCCCTCAGCTGCTCCTGGGGCTCCAGACCCTTCCCCAGCTCTGTTCCCTTCCCTGGACCCTCTTCAGCCCCTCAATGGCTTTCCTGTCATGAGGGGCCCAAAAACTGTCCCCAAACAGCTTTGTCCACTCTCCAGCTTTGCTTGCAGGGCTCATCCAGACACATCTTTAAGTCTTCCCAAAGGCAATATGATTTCTTGGTCTCCCAGGACCATCTTAGCTGCAGGTTGTATTTCTTCACCAACAAACAAGAGAAGGGTGTTGTGCTTCCCACTTCCCATTAAACCCTGCTAGGAGTTATTCTTTTCATCTGGAATCAGTCCTGTGGCACATCACTCTGAGCATCACCCACCCCACTCCTGGGTGTCTCCTTGGGAAGGGCAACACTCTGGAGTGAGTTATGTGCCATGGCTGGGAGCTGTTGCACGTTCTCTGTACAGAATAGTTCTGGTGGAAAAATAAAATTCTTAAGGCATTTTTTTATTCCTGAAAACGAAGCTTTTTAAAGCATTTTTATTCCCCAGGAGACCATGCAGAGCTTGGACTGCACTCTGCAGTTCAATGACACCTCGTGTTATGGACACCCCATCCCTGGAAGTGTTCAAGGCTAAGCTGGGTGGGGCTTGGAGCAATCTGGGATAGTGGAAGGTGTCCCTGCCCATGGCAGGGAGCTGGAATGGGATGGTCTTTAAGCTCTTTCCAACCCAAACCATTCTGTGATTCCACGCATGGGGTGATTCCAAGAAAGCGGGAAATAAATTGGGGTGTTTAGTCAAGAGATCACATTCCTGTGGAGATTTTCATTTGGTGCATTAATTTCTTGTCCCCTCTGAGGGCCAAAATTCTCTCCCAGCTCTGATTAGGAGTGAAACCCACGCAGCAGCACCCACTCCTAACCCCTGACAACTCCTCCTCCCCGCAGGTACCTGGGCATCACGCGGCCGCTGACCTACCCCGTGAGGCAGAATGGGAAGCTGATGGCCAAGATGGTCTTCATCGTGTGGCTCCTGTCGGCCTCCATCACCCTCCCTCCGCTGTTCGGCTGGGCCCAGAACGTGACGGTGGAGCGGGTGTGCCTCATCAGCCAGGACTTCGGCTACACCGTGTACTCCACGGGCGTGGCCTTCTACATCCCCATGGCCGTCATGCTGGTGATGTACAGCCGCATCTACAAGGCGGCCAAGGTCAGTGCCGAGAAGCACCGCTTCATGAACTTCCCCAAGCACTACGAGGAGGAGGGAGTCTACTGCCTGGAGGCCTCCAGCCGCGCCCACCACAGCTCCCGGCGCACCAAGGCCGTGGAGGAATGCGCCACGCTCTCCAAGCTGCTCCGGCAAGACCGCAAGAACATTTCCATCTTCAAGCGGGAGCAGAAAGCCGCCAGGACCCTCGGCATCATCGTGGGGGCCTTCACGTTTTGCTGGCTGCCCTTCTTCCTGATGTCCACGGCGCGGCCGTTCATCTGCGGCATCCGCTGCAGCTGCATGCCCCTGAGGCTGGAGAGGACTCTGCTCTGGCTGGGCTACACCAACTCCCTCATCAACCCCCTCATCTACGCCTTCTTCAACCGGGATTTGAGGACTACTTTCTGGAACCTGCTGCGCTGCAGGTACAGGAACATCAACAGGAGGCTCTCGGCCGCCAGCATGCACGAGGCCCTGAAAGCCACGGAGAGGCACGAGTGCATCCTGTAGTGCCTGACCCACCGGCTCCTGCCTCTCCATGCAGGGTTCCTCACTTCCCTGGCCTCTCGGGGGCTGGCAGGAACCGTCCAGCCCTGCCAGACATTGCCCTGAGGGTGATGGCCATTTCCCTCGCCCCGTGAGGAGCCGCGGTTTTCCTCACCCTGGGAACAAGTGGAGGGAATTTTGGGTACAGCCCGTCCTTCTCACTCTGCCCCAGGTGGGACCAAGACCTGGGGGGTTCAAGGTCTACCAACGACTGTGGGCCAGTCACACCACCTTTCTGTGCCTCAGTTTACCCATCTGTTATTATAGTTAAAAAAAAAAAAAAGGAAAAGAAACCCTCCCAGCCAACCAACCAAACGAAAAAAAAACTCTAAAAACTTGGTAAGACTGTGGCTCTCCACCTTCAAAAAGGGCTCCAAGGTCTGTGGAGGGCACACAAAAGTCCTGTGTAAAGATGACATTGGCTGCACTTCTCTGTGGAATCTGACAGCAGCTCCGTTGTACATCCAAGCCCCCGTGCCATCCCAGCTTATCTGAACCCTTTTCCCTGATGTAATTGCATTTCACACCCTGAGCTCATGCCCAGGTTTGCACGTCAGAGCAGAAATACCAATGACCCCGTTTCCCCCCACACCGTAGCACTGCAGCACTTGAAGGAGACGAATTTGCAGGATGAAACACAAATGAACAGAGTTTCCTTTATGGCTGGATAGGGAAGTTTGATGCCTCCTCCTCATCGGGGCAATGATCAGAGAGCAAAGCCAGTTGTGTTTATTGGGTTGTACTGTAATTCATTCCCAGACAAGTGACGTGTGTTCATCATTTGTGGCTAATTGACTCCATAAAAGCACGCTTTGGTTGACAACAGAAAAAACATATAATTTCCCTGACAGCTTTACGGTATTTTAGTATGATGTCCAGCAAGCTTGAAAAAATACACTGAATGATGTTATCTTTTTCTTAAAAAAAAAAAAAAAAAGGTTTGGTTTCCTTATTTTGGTGTAGAATCTTTGGTCTCTCTGACTCCAGAGTGTCTCTTGGCTTTTTTTTGTGGTGGTGGGATTTGCTTTCCTGCAGTTGTCTTTTCTCATGATTAGCATTGTAGTATCAAACTTGCAGCCCCACAAACCTTTGCCTGTTTGATCATAGAATCATAAAATCCCAGCATGGTTTGGGTTGGAAAGAACCTTAAAAAATCATCTTAAAAACCATGGGCAGGGAAACCTTTCACTATCCCAGGTTGCTCTAAGCCCCATCCAACTGGGCCTTGGACACTTCCAGGGTAGTTGATGTCTGCTCCAGTTCTTGTGGAACATCTCTGGATTTTTTTGTCAAAGCCAGGCTGCTCAGAGGCTCCGGGAAAGTTGTTTGTAGTCCTCTTTTTACTTCAGATTTTCTTTATCTGGGATGGGTGGTGTAGTCCCACCTCTGGCACCATCAGGAACTCTGAGGCCTTCATCCATATCCAAGCTGGGTGTTGGATGTCCCGGCTGGCTGCTGGTAGGGTTTGGCTTAGCAATCAATATTTCCCCTGTGATGTGTTTCGTGCTCTTATTTGGCCTCTTCTCAGCATCCATTTCTATCCTGTCTCATTTTAGACCTGGTTTTTCTAGGGATGCCCAACGAGATTTCCAGTTTGGCCTGGTGGGTCACAGCAGGAAAAGCAGCTCGAGCCCACTGGGAATGTCCTGAGGGACTGGGAGGTTGGACACAGCAATGTGCCCAGATGTTCTCCGAGCTCCTGTCCTCACAGATGGAGTCAGAATTGCACAGAGGAGCAGGGGACGTTGTAGCTGCTCTCTCCAGAGGGAGATGTTTTAAGACAGAGCAGAGATTTGAAGGAGAAGCTAATCAGGAATGATCCTAAAGGATTGAACTGGAGTCCCACACGCCACGTCTGTAGGGCACGCTCTGACTGCCCATCTCAGGACCTGCTTCCAAAACCAACCCCTTTTTCTCCCAGAAAACACTCCAGGCCAACATCTCCTCTGCCACAACATCTCAGCAGCAGCTGTCACTGCTTCTGTCCTGCCATGGGGACATGAAGCTCCTGCAGGCTCCGATTTCCTCCCTCAGCTCCTCCAGCTCCTTCCCTGCCCTTCTGACAGAGCTGTCTGCATTAAACCTGACCAGCTGCTAATTCAGGCTGTCTTGGCAGGGTGGAGAGCCCCAAGACAGCTCATTTCACTTCCAGAACATAACAGAATCTGGTTGTGCTGCTGCAATGTATTTATTGCTGTGCCTAAGGTCATTGTTTTACTTATTTTCTGTGTTAGGGGTTTTTTAGCTGCCTTAAAAAAATCATAATTTTGTTTAATTCCTCTTAACATCCTTATTCTGATGGCATTTCTATCACTCCTTGGAAGTATTCTGCAACAGAGCTATGAAACAATGTTTCACTTTTTAAATGAAATCATACAAATAGCATTTTTTTTTTCTGGTTTGAGAGTTCTTCCAGAATTAATAGAATAAGAATTAAAGAGTAGGATTCTGGATGATTCAAACCCCAAACTTCTTCTAGGCAAGGGACTGAGCAAAACCGTTTCTTTGTCTCAAAAAAAAAATCAGTGTTTGCCTTGACTTGGAATTGAATGTTTTGTTGCACTCAAGGCTTACCTGATAAATGCTTCTACAGCTTAAAATGAAAATATGAAGGAAAAAACTTAAAAGGAAAGCTTTCTTCCCAGAAACAATTCCAGAAGTTTGCATCCAAAAATATTTAAAGATGACAGCTCCACTAAAACAAAACATTTTGCTCCAAAAAATAATGAGATAGGTTACTTTTCCCAGTAGTGATTGACTCAAGCTTTGAGACATCAGCCTAAACTCTGGCTTTTTAACTCCCCAAGATTAAATTGTATTTGGGTTAAACAAAATAATGTGCATCCAAACACACCAGGGCCTTTTCCACACACGAGTGAGCACCAACCATTTAGTTAGGCCAGTCAAGATCCTTGTAGATGAGCTGCTAAATCATGCTGAAAATACTCTGTGGGTTTTATTTTTTTTTTTTTAATCAGACAGGAGTCAATGCTTTTGGCATCTGCAAAAAAAAACTGGCTTAAAAATAAATCTGAGCCATTCTGAAACTGATTTTAGCACACACACACGTGTGCCTAAGCAAACTATGAAGAGAAATTAGCTCTGAAAGAATCCATATTTAGGCAAAAATTTGAGCTTGGGGTGAAAATCACCAATTTAGGAGGACGAGAGAAACTTTTGTGGACAATGAGAGATTCCCAGCAGGCCAAGAGCAAGATAGTGGAAAAGAACGAGAAGCCTCGGGCAGAGAAAATTGAACTAATTCAGGCATTAAATGAGTCGGTCTCAAGCCAGCTTTTTATTCCACTCCCTGTGCAGGGGAAATACAGAAATGCAGGCAGGGAAATCTGGGGAGAAAAGTCAGTTTTGAGAAACCCTCCACAGGGGTTTGTAGGGTTTTGATAACGACTCTGAGCAAAGCCTGGCAAGAGATGTAAAGCCCAAGTAGCAAAATCCTGTGTTTCTCCCCAAAAAAACCTGAATCTCCCCACTCTGAGCTCAGCATTTCATGGACTGACAGGCAGAGCTGGAGATTTGCAGGGACAGCTCAGCAAGCCCAGCCTGTTCCTCATCTCCTGGGGAGCCCTGCCACCTCCTCCATCTCCTGGATGGAATCTCAGCCATGTCAGGCTGGAAGATGATCCAACCTGGAGCACAGACCAGTGCTGGATTCTCACAGAACCAGATCAACAAAAACCTTATGGGATCCTTCCCTGTCCCACCAATTAAAGGTTCAGCAACTTGCTGAGGCAGGAGCGCTCTTGGAATGCTTGATAACCTCCAAGGCCTGCTCTCCCTCCCCTCTCTTTAATTTTTTCCCACTCTGTCATCCCGAGGTAACAAGTTCCACAATTTAATTACTTTTTAGGTGAAGAACTGCCTCCCTTCCCTCTTTTAAACCACCTGCTGAGCTCTTTAGGCTCTGGCTGATCCCTGCCTCAAGAAGGAGAATGAGTGATCACCTCTGTTCACCCTCTCCAGCCCGAGTTATGACCTTGCAGCCCTTTGCCATGTTCTTCCTTTTGAAATAAAAATCTGATCAACCCCTAGTTCCTTTTCCAACAACGGGAGATACTTTGGGAAAAATATTAGGACGTGGACAGCCTGGATCATGTGCCTTCCCACCATTCACTGTGTTCAAGGCATAAACCAGTATTTAGTTCAGGAAATTCCCTGTTTATCCATGATTTCTGTACAAGGCTCAGTTTAACCCCCTGTTCTTCCCCATGGAATGCCCAGTCTTTCATCTGGGATTGGATAACCCCACATCAGAGCCCTGCATGAGCAGGACCTGGTGCCCAGGGCACTGCTGAGCTTGGCAAGCAGAAGGCTGATGGTGGCAACTGAGGGGGATTTTGGCCAAATTCAAACCTCAGCTTCAGGAACCTGACCTGCTTCTGAACCTGACTTTGCTCTGAGCATGGCACAGATTCAGAAGTCTCTAGGCTGCCCTTCCAACTTCAGTATTTCAGGATTTGGATGATCTGTCTAATTTCCCACTCGATTTATCATCCAGATTTTTTGGCAAGACTTACAAGATTTACAGATCTCCAACCTGCCATGTGAAAAAGCTCCTGCTATTTTGAGTCTCGTGTCAATAAAACTGAAAAGCAGCCACAAGACACTTTCCACCTGTGTCCTTAGGTAAGAAATGGGTTTTATTCTTTGTTTTATTACCATTTTAATCTGGAACTGTTTCATATTCACTGTTCAAGATCTTTAGTAGCCTGGCTATTCCTCTTCTCTATTTTGTGCATTACTCTCAGATGGAGTTTAAGCAAAACCACAACACCACCAGATGAATGGGCAGGTCACTGCTTTAAAATCATCATATTAAAGCAAAAAGTGGATATTTCATAGAATCACAGAATGATTTAGGTTGGAAAGACCTCAAAGATCACCCAGTTCCACCCCCTGCCACAGGCAGGGATACCTTCCATTAGAGCAGGTTGTTCCAAGCCCCTTGAGCACTTCCAAGAAAATTTTCCAGCCCTTCTCAGCACTGGCACCCAGGGAAAGAAGCAAACACCTCTGCTCTGGCAATTCCACTTTTTTTTTTCTTTTAACGACAAAATCTTCCATGTAGAACACACAATTTCAGAAGAAAGCAGGAGTTGAAAGATGATATTATACAAATGCTTTACTCTGTGAAGAGCTGGACCTCCCTCACAAACAAGTATGGAACTGGGTGAGCTTTGAGGTCCCTTCCCACCCAAACCATTCTGGGATTCTCTAAGGTGGAGCTGCATTGTGGCTTGGTGTCCCAAGCCACCTGAGACACCTCCCTACAGCCTAAACCCCCACCAGGGCCTGACATCCAGCCTGAGGGAGGATGCCACAAATACAGGTGAGCTCCACCTGTGAATGCTGGACAAAAACATCACCTGGATGGGCACGAAAAACCCCTCCTGGAGACGGTTCCTGCCAGAGTCAGGAGATGTTCCCACCATCACACCTAAAGAAGTTCCCAGGATTTCTGTGCTAACTCTGCTGTGTCCCAGCACCCACGTGCTGAATCCAAACCCTGAGCCTGTCCCTCCAAGGGGGGCAGACTATTTATTTATTATTTTTATACTTTTTTTTTTTTCCCAAGCTCCATGCTATTTGCTTTTAATTCAAATTACATATTTTATTTCTACTGGCACTGTGCAGATTCTGGCTTTACGCTGACAAGGTCTTGAAGACTTAAAGGGTCTTTTCACCCTTCTTCCAACACTTCTCCACCACTAATCCCAGACTACTTCCAGGCTCGGATCAGGGCAGCCAACACACGCTGGGTGTTTTCCTGCTCCTCCCACCAAGCACAGGGACCTTGGACAGCAGCAGCAGGACTCTGCTGCTGCACTACTTGGCAAAGAGCTGCTCTAGCAATTAAAAAAAGCAAAATCTTTACAGGCTGCAGCGTGTGCTGTGTTAGGGGGTAGCTGGAAACTCCCAGCACTTACTCAAGACAATGAAAATGAACTCCTTCTGCATGATGAGAAAAGCTGCCTTATTTGGAGCCACTTTTCCAGCTTCTTTTCCACTCTCAGCTTCACATTTCTGACCCTTGGAGCATGATCAGCACTCTGTTAAGACAGCAATTAGGAGAAGAGGGAGGCAGAGAGTGGCCAAGTGCCAGACACTTGGTGACAGTGTGTGACAACGCAGCCGTGAGCTCGTAAATCGTGAGCGTGGCTCGGGAGGGCTCTGCTTGGAGCCTGGGATTTTTCTGCTCAGTGCAGACAATCTGAATGTCTTTGTGCACTTCCAGACTGTGGAATGGCTCGGTCATTCCAGTCCCAGGACAAAGCTCTGGGCAGCAGCTGCTGCCGTGTGCTGGGGTGAACGGGGCCAGACAAACTGCAGCCACCTCTTGGGAATTGGTGCCACAAAAAAAGGAGGATACAAGAGAGTGTCCAAATGAGAGCTATGGAAATGGTGAATGGTTTTAAGGGAAAGACATACCAAGAGTGGTTGATGTCCCTTGGTTGGTTTAGCCTGGAGGAGAGGAGACTGAGGGGACACTCATCGGGGTCTGCAGCTCTTCCTGAGGAGGGACAGCTCTGATCTCTGCTCCCTGTGACAGGGACAGCACCCAGGGAATGGCTGGAGCTGGGTCAGGGGGATTTATTTTGGATATCAGGGGAAGGTTCTTCCCCCAGAGGGTGCTGGACACTGCCCAGGCTCCCCAGGGAATGGGCACAGCCCCGAGGCTGCCAGAGCTCCAGGAGAGTTTGGACAACACTCCAGGGACAGGGTGGGATTGTTGGGGTGTCTGTGCAGGGCCAGGAGCTGGATCAGTGATCCTGGTGGGTCCCTTCCAGCTCAGGACATTCTGTGGTTCTGTGGTCAATTAGAAGCAATAAGAGGTCATGAGTGTGGTCCTAGGATCACCTGTGGTTTCCACCAGTCTTTTAACTTCACATTTCCATGCTCCTTCCCATCCCTAGGCCGTGTGCAGGTCTCCTAAATGAGAATTTAAATCCTCAGGTAGGGGTGGCGTGGGAGAGTGTTGGGAATTATTAATTTGGGAATTAACATTAATTTGGGAATTAACATTCCAGGATCTTTTCTAGAGAGCTTTGGGAGGGTTTTTTCATCTCTCCTTAAAGGCTGAAGGGGAAATGTTCCTGATAACAAGCTGTGCTTTTTCCAAGCACCACATTTCTATAGCATTGTCAAGCAAAGTCTGGGCTACATATGGAAATGGAGGCAGCTCAAAGGAAACTGTTCTGATTGACTCTCCTTGGAGACATTAATCAGAGTTTCATGCTGTCACTTCTCAAGAGCCATTTCTCTGCTGTATCTTCAAGAGACATCAAAATGCCAACAGCCCCGAGCAAGAACAGATCCTGCGTGGAAACAGAGGGATGTTTCTCAGAAATCTTGTTCCTGGGATGCAGCCCGAAGGCTCAGCACCCTGGGGACCACCGAGGCTCACCCAGCCCTGCCCCCTGACCTGGGCATGGCCTCCCTGGCAAAACAGTCCATGGGGAAACTCCTCAAAGAGCTCTTGGGATAAGATTTGGAGCTGTCGTGGCTCTCAGAGCCAGCTCAGGACACAACACCCTCCTGGTGTGGTGGAAAAGTGTTGGGAGAAGGGTGAAAAAACCCTTTGACACTTCAAGATCTTGTCAGCACAAAGCCAGGGCTGCAGAACTGCATGGTGGCAATAGAAATAATTCTATTCCTATTGTACTAATAGATGTAATGTAATAATATGTAATGATAATGTAATTTAATAATAAAAAAGGATTTTTCTCTTGGGCACCCAATACAGTTCTGAAAATTGGTCCTAATGAGAAAATCTCTGGCACCATCAGATTTTAGCCCCAACACCCTTCAACAGTTATTTTCCACTAGTTCACAATGCAAGGTTGTTTTCTAACAGGCAAACACCCCACAATACATTTCTGAGAAAGGATCTAGGGTTGTGTGTGTGGTTAGAAAAATGATGGCAGGGGTAATAGAGATGTAACAGAGAAAGCAAAAATATCCCTGTGAGAAAAAGCTGCCAGAAGCAAAGATCAGGGGAAGAAAAATCCAGCAATTCCAATGTTTTTTTGAAATCAGAGTGATGTAGAGCCTTTCCACCTCTGCTTTTTTTTTTTTTTTTTTTTTTTTATCCACGTTTTTTTTTTTTTTTTTTTTTTTGTACAGCACATCCTTCTTATCAAAATCACTGATATATTTTTTTAAAAGGGCTTTAAGGGAAATACATCAACAAAGATGAGCTGCTGGTAACACTGGAGCCTAGAAAAGAATAAAACAGTTCAACCACCAGCAAACCAATACATCAACACCATCCCATCTTTTAGGTTTAAATTTTGTTATCCAGTGTCCTAAATCCTCAAAAAGAGCTGCAATTGGAGCAGAAACTCCAATAATATTTTGCAATGAGTGAAAAGGTCAGACCTAGAGATGAGTAAAGTCTTGGGCACAGCCACTGCTGTATGTGGTTGCCACCCAGAACAGGGAAGATTTATATATTTGGGAATAAATATTCCCAAAGCAGGGGATATTTCAGGGATGTCAGGCCTGGGGAAATATTCTTCTGGCAGCCTCCCCACGCAGGAATTGGCATTAATTGGTGAAAATTAAGTTTTCTCCTGCCACACCTCACACAGAGATCAGCCCAACCTTCTTCCGCTCCTGGATGGAAGAATTTGGGAATGGGATTCAGGCCATCCCAATGGGCTTTGTCAGCACAGCAAAAGGGATCTGGGGAGTGAAAAGGAGCTAAAAGGCCTGAGCTGATGTCCTGTGAAGTGGCCACACTTCCTTTCTTCTCCTGGGTCACATCACAGCAGGACAGAGCCATCTCCTCCCACAGCCCATTGCCACGGGAGAGCTTTAGGATCTAAACTCTGTAAGGGATGGTGTCTAGACATTAAAGGCCAGATGTTTCCTTGAATTTCTTTCAGGGAACACTTCAAAAGGATATGGACCTGACTGGCTAGAAAATGAGCTTTTGCTTCTTTCACAGCCCCTGCCAGCAACGCATTCCCAAATCTTTGCAGAATTTGGACACACAGCTTATCTCCACTCACTTATCTCATTTCCAGAGTCACCAAAACACTTCATCAGAATTCACAATTCTCCATGGACCACAGGAACAGGTGGAAATGTTTAATTTTAGATTTCTGCTGATGCTTAGGGTAATGGCAGAATGCTCCCATTGCAGTTGCTGGGGACAAATAAAGTTGGGAAGTTATTTCCTTGACCAAACAGAGATGGCTGGTAGGGATGAGATTAATTTCACCCTAAACAAGCTGTTTCTTTCCAGGCACAATAAAGAGAGCCCTGAGGGATTTGCTTAGATGGCAGTGCTGAAGGTACCTGAATTTGATCTGAATCCTCTCCTGTGTAAAACTCTGCCACAGCTGGAGCTGAAAAGTGTGTCTTGAAAAGCTGAATCCAAATATTTGGCATGATTGCCAAGGGCTTTGACCCAGAAATCCCACACTGAGAAGGATTGCTGTGGTCTGTGTGAGTGACACCATTAAAATCAGACCCCAGACTGGGTTAGAAACCTTTCAGTTCCTGACACAGGAAAGTAGGGGGAAATAATGATCAGGAGGAGGCTCTGAGGGCTGGAGCCCCTCTGGTATGGAGACAGGTTGAGAGAGTTCAGCCTGGGGAAGAGAAGGCTCCAGGGACACCTCACAGCCCCTTGCAGGGCCTAAAGGGGCTCCAGGAGAGCTGGAGAGGGACTGGGGACAAGGGATGGAGGGACAGGACACAGGGAATGGCTTCCCACTGCCAGAGGGCAGGGATGGATGGGATACTGGGAAGGAATTGTTCCCTGTGAGGGTGGGCAGGCCCTGGCACAGGGTGCCCAGAGAAGCTGTGGCTGCCCCTGGATCCCTGGAAGTGTCCAAGGCCAGGCTGGACAGGGCTTGAAGCCACCTGGGACAGTGGGAGGTGTCCCTGCCCACAGCAGGGGGGTAGAATGAGATGGGATTTAAGGTCCTTCCTAACCCAAACCAGTCTGTGCTTCTGTGGTAATATGAGTCTTCAATTTGAGGGGAAAACTTTGATTATTTCAGTGTTTGCTGGAAGCTCCTCAAGGGTCAGAGCAGGGATGAAGCCAATGCAGGAGATCCCTGTGTGCATCCTGGGGATGTGTCAGGAGATAACCTTGGCCCAGCACTTGGTTTTCCACTCCTCTGCCCACCTCCACACCTTGGGCCGAAGTGGCCCTTCAGAGCAGTCTCCTGGTTTTAATTTGAGTGTGACAAGAGCACAAATGCTCAGCTGGACGTGGAAAAGTCCCCAGAGGGGCTGGGGGAACTTCAGCCTTCCTTAAAGTGACCCAAAAGAAACATCTCCTAGGCTTTTCAGGCTCATTACTGCCAAATTTAGCTTATTCAGCCTCACTAATGTGACAAATCAGGGTCAAGGCTGACCCGGGAGGGTTCAAGCAGCCTCAAACGAGGTCATCAGGAGAGATCTTTGTTTTAATTCAGGGATTAAAATAAAAATATATCTCACACGCCACCAGGACTAAGTCAGTGACACTTCAAAAATATCACAGCTTTCCGAAAGCTGAGAAGACATTATTTGGAATTTAACCAGAAAACATCTCTCTGACTGACACGATGCCACCAGCTGATGGGAAGTTCAGTTCTCTCCCCACCCCTCAATGTCCTATAAAAATAAGTGATGGAGAAAAAAAGGAAAAAAGAAGAGGGCATAGTGAGAAATCTCTTGGCTGTCAAAACATCCATCAGCGAAATGAAACACAATGTGGACACCTCACACTTAGCACTTTTGTTCTTTACTGCCAGAACCAAGGCAGAAATGTTCCAGTTTAGGATCTGGACAATAAATCAAACAGCCAGCCTTGGAAAACTTCTTCTGAGAAATGAGAAAAGTTACCTTGATACCTACGGAGATGAGACCCACTTACATCCCTCCAAAGCTTTTATTAAGGCTTTTCTTTGCACTTGTGCTATTTTTTCCCACCTCACAATATCTCACAGCAGGTGGGAAGGGGAAAAAATAGTCTGCAGCCTGCTAATTAACTAGGTTTGGTTTTAATGCCACAAATTACAGCGAGATGTGACAGTCTCAGGTATTTCTAATGCTCCAATCACTGTCACACCTCGGTGCTCTTCCCTCCCTGATGTGCTCAGTCCCTCGGTGTGCAGTGCCACTATCTTCATTCCAGAGGAAGGAAAAGGAGGGGGAGGACTGGAGGGACCTCCTGGGCACCCCACAGACACCTTGTTATATAGCACCTGTCTGGGCATACCAAGAACAAGCTCTCCCCATGTTTTTCCCCTTCCAGGAGCTTTTCAGCCCCCTCTCCATCCCAGCCTGGATTGCTTCACCCGGAGGTGAAGGTCTGGGCAGTTTCCAGCTCAGCAGCAAGACCTTTCCATGAGGTGGCTCTTTGTTTTTTAGCACTGATTTCCTTCACTCCCCGCTCAGGATATTTATAGAGAGCAATCATATGACATCTTAGATTTCACTGTCAAGGCAGGATGAGGCAAAAATCTTTTTGTCTTCTCTTACAAGAAAAACTCTTTGTTCCTCTGCCCTTCAGCTGCTCCAGTTTGGATCCGTTGGCTGGACACAGGTGACAAGGAGAGCACGGACACAAGGGGACGTGCTCTTCCCATGAGGTCAGAGGGAGTTTTTACAAGTATATGTAGTGATGGAATAGGGGGGATGGCTTTAAACTGCCAGAGGGCAGGGTTAGATGGGATATTGAGAAGGAATTGTTCCCTGTGAGGGTGGTGAGGCCCTGGCACAGAGTGCCCAGAGAAGCTGTGGCTGCCCCTGGATCCCTGGAAATGTCCAAGGCCAGGTTGGACAGGGCTTGGAGCCACCTGGGATGGTGGAAGGTGTCCCTGGTCCAGGGGTGGAACTGCATGATTTTTGAGGCCACTTTAAACCCAGACCATCCTGTGAGACACATTAATGTGAGCAAATGGTGTCCGTGGCACTGGAACCAACTGGAAAGGGAGGTGGGTGGGACTGGTGCACCCACAGGCCCTGCTCCTCCAAGAGATGTCAAAGCAACTTCCTCGACCTCCTTGGCCTCAGGAATTTGAATTTCAAGCCAAGCTACCTAAATTTACTGTGTGTCTAGTCCTAGATGCTACTGCTGTTGGTGCTGCCTCACCAGCTGGGCTCTGCACACTTCCAGGACAGGGAGATCCAAAAAGAAAAACTTTCCATGGCCCACAGCAGATCCAAAAAAATCCCCCTTCCTTCCTGCACAAAGCACAGCTGCAGACTCTGAGAAATTCAGGAGAGGTGTGTGCCAGCCATCCCCCTCAGGGTTTTTTAAGGAGGGTTTTGGTTCAGAGAGAGGCCCTAACCCACAAGAAGGGCTTTCACCAGGGGAAGCTGTGCTGGAGCAAAGCTTGTGTGCCCCACTGCAGCCAGAGAAGGGTCTGGAGCTGCCCTGCAGCCTGAGCTTCACCCAAAAATCCCCCAAAGCTTTCTCTTGGCTCCCAGCACAGCCAGGGTTGTCCCTGGACGTGCAGTTCTGCAGGAAAGGAAACGTGAGGGCAAAGGCAGCTCAGGCACCATCTCCTCCCCTGGCCAGCCTTGCTGCCCCTCACAGCAGCACTCCACTGCTGGAAACAGAACCCAAAGCTGCTCCCAGCCCCAAAATCCCTCCAGACACACCTGCAGCTGGTGAAATACCCACACTAAGGGGTGGGAAGGTCACCTCAGCTCTCTTACCAAGCTCCGCTTATGACACAGTGCCACCCTGACCAGTTGTTACTCTCCCTGAGCTCCTGTTTCTCCTCCAAACATGAGTCTCTTTTATCTCCTTTCCCTGATTTTTGGTGGATAAGGAAGAAAAGAACATATCCAACACTAAAACTTCCAGTCAGCTCCCAGTAAATCCCCTCTGGAGATGTTCTTCCTTCATTACAATCAGGTGTGTGACCTGTTCTATGTGACCAGGCCCAAATGACAGTCACCACTTGTTAAATATCAATGGATATTCCAGGAATTCAATCCAGCGGGGGGGAAAAAATGCTTTAAAAGCAAATAAAATAAACACATGTTGCACAAAGTGACAGGCAAAATAATCAAATTGCTGAGTTTTAAAAACAAAAAGAAAATCCATCCCCTGCTGAAAAGCAAGAGATGTCCCAGAACTCTGCTATTTGCTGGTTTAAATGTCTCTTTGGTGAGCTCTCTTGTTTGTTTGCTGTGTAGCCCACTTGAGTCACTCCATCTCCAGCTCAAATTGCATTTTTGTTTCTACTTGAGCAGAAACACGAGTCACCTTGGAAGGAGCACAGCAGAAAATAATCTATATATATATAAAAAAACAACCATTGGCAAATGTCTGAACGGTTTAGCTATTTTGCTAAAACCAACTTCAAGTCACTGTGCTCTCTCACTAGGCCAAAAAATTGTTCTTTTCTTAGGATTAAAGCAGCTCTCCTAAATGAGGCTGGCTATGATTGACGCTTTAATTGACTGGCACAATTTCATGCTTTAATGACTCTGGGCTCCTCAGTTTAGCCATGAATAAATCTAACTGTTAAGTCCTTGCCTATAAATCCTCCTGCCTGGAAGTTCCTATTCTCCCTCTAAAATGGAAACTCGGATTGAGAAGACTCACCCACATGTCAGGAGCTGGCTGCTGTGATCTGCACATGCCCTGCTCACCAGTTCCCCCAGTTGCTTCCTGGACCACCATAGCTGGTTAGAAGAGGACTCCAGGTGGGATTTCTTTAGGAGAAGCCCTCAGGAATTTTGGTAGCTCAGCACCACACTGGTATCTGGTCAGCAATTAGGGGGATAATCAACTTGTCCTGAAACTGATGACCAATAGAGCAGGAAAACATCTCCTTTCTGGGAAGCACCTTCTGTCCCAGAGGTGACTAAGTCATGCTTGTAATTCTGCAAAATCTTTTGTGTGATAATTAAGGGGAGAATTTTGGACTGATCTGTCTCCTCCTATCTTTCCTGTAGGTTTTAACCCTGTGGTTCTGCTCTGTCCCCTTTTTCCCTGGTTTATAGGATCTGGTAGCAAAGCAGGGTGGAATGCAGCTCCCAGGCAGGCTCCACATTTCAGGCTGTATTTCTAACTTTTCAGTCATTTTGCTTCCCCCCCCGCCCCGCTTCCATGTGTCTAAATCTCCTGCTTTAGCAATCACAGCTGGTTCCTGGACTGAACACTTTTTTTCTAGAAGTGCCCTCCTCCTTCAGCATCTTAAGTCAGGGATACCCAGATTCATAACAGGTTGCAGAGAAAAAAAAATAGCTGCAGCTGAAAATTCAAGCGAGGTTCAGCATTCAGTGAAAATTCTGAAAATCCATCACTCAGTGACTTCTGCTTTCCTATCCCTGTGTCACTACATGGAACAGGATCACTCAGGCACCTTTTAGTCTGGAAAAGCTCATCTTTTCCAAATATATCTTTGATTATGTGAGAAGCATCCCCATTTCAAAGATCTCCCCACCCAGCTCCACCCAACTCCTTTGTGCTGCCCTCTTTTTCCCCAGGGAAATGCTGGGATGCCTGAAAATTCCATGAGTTCATGCCCGTGGCAAGGAGGATGCCCTGAAGACACTCATGGAGGTTTCTGGATGTCAGTGACTGATCTAGTGAATTATTGGTTTCTCCCAGATGAGCTGGAGGAAAACAGATAAAAACCAGGAATGGGCCACTTCTGCAGCTTTGAACTGAGACTTTGGAGTCCTCCCTTGCAGGGGATGGTGTCAGATGTCCCCAACAGCTACAAAAACCTTGCCAGGAACGAAACTCCCTGATCAGCATCTCTGCCTAATTAAAGGATCTTGGTTGATCACAATTCTTTGCTCCTTGTGCCAAAAAAAGACCCAGCAGAGATGGATAATTCATTATTCCACACTACCCAGCACTTGGCAAGCCACATTTGGAGTATTCCAGTTGTGTCCAGGTTTGGTCCCTGCTATTCCAAAGAGATGTGGGCAGGCTGCAGAAGGACAATCAAAGCACTGGGAAGCTGCCACATGAGGAAAAGCTGAGAACTGGGTTTGGGGAGCCTCATCCCCATGTTCCAGTGCTTAAAGAGAGGCTGAAAAGGAGATGGAGACTTTCCTTTTATGAAGAGTCACATGGAAAAGATGACAAATACTGGAAAAGTCATTCCAGGGGAGGTACTGATGGGATATAAGAGGAAAAAATTCTACAAGGAGAACAATCATCCCCTGGAATAATCTTCCCAGGGAAGTGGGGGATTTTCCCACTTAAAAGATTCAGCTGGACCATCTTGTCTGGACAGTGCCTTTGCCAAGAAAGTTTGGACTAGATGATCCTTGAGGTCCCTTCCAACCTAGAATTCTGTGATTCCATGAAAATTTGGATATTATTCAGCTCAGCTGGGTGGTGTTGATTTACTGCCATGAAACCTCTGCAAGGTTTCTCACTGGTGGGCATCAAAGCACGGGTGGATGTTGAAAAAACCAGATTATCCATTCCCCTAAAAAGAAATTAAATATCATGATTGCTTGCTAATATATGGGGTTTTTTGTGTTTTCCAGGACTCTCCTTCTGTTATAGGAAAAGGTGTGGTGAAACCTCATCTCAAAGCTAAGCCTGGACCATGCCAGTCCTAAATTTAGACATTGTTCCTTTTCTTAATGAAAAGCAAAGCATGAAGGTGCCATAAATAGGAAAATTTCTTGTTATTTCTGCAGCAGTGCCTGGTAGCTTTTAATAATTAGCACAACCTTCCATTTCATATTGGCCTCTGATGAATAAAGGTATCTCTGATATCAAAGACTGCCCTCCTTCAGCAGATGGAGCAGTTTTGGGGGATGCCAGGGGCAGAGAGAAAACCAAGAGGGATGGATAAGTGGATCAGCCCAGGGAGGATCCATCATCCAGCCAATGTAAATCTCAGAATCCTAGGATGGGTCAGGTTGGAAAGGACCACAGTGGAGTCACCTGGTGCCACCTCCCTGCTCCAGCAGGGCCATCCCAGAGCACAGGGCACAGGGCTGTGTCCAGATGGTTCATCCCATTGAGTTCCTGGGTGTTTTATTGTCTTGGTTTGAGAAGCCAGGTGTCTGCTAAGGAAGGCAGGAGCCTCCCTTGAAATGGAAAACATAAAACTCCTCCCTCTGAATTATTATAATTTTGAAATTAAGGGGCTCTCAGGCAAAGATATGGGAGTAGGAAAAGAGCTCTTTATTAGGAGAAATAGAAATAAAAATAAAGATGCAATAATACAGAACAACACTGCCAGAGTGAGAGCAGGAGCTGGCAGCCTGTGGGTCAGGGTGGTGGTGGCAGTGCCATTCCATGGTGGCTGCTCCTCCTGCAGTGACAGATGTGGCTCTGCTGGAGCAGGGATCCTGGACAAGGCTGGNGATGTCCCATAAACAGAAGAGATCTCCTGGAGGGAGAATGCGTTGTGGAAGAGATAAAGAAAGCTGCCCCACCTGGTTTTAGGAGGTGGCAATAGAATACACACCCCTGGCCACATCTTGCATTGCAACCTAAGACATTTATTCCATGGGAACTCCTCAAGTGTGCAAAGGACTCCTGCCCTGTTCAGGTTTGCTCAAAAGGGACCCTGAGACCCCCTCCAATGCTCCTTGGAAACCCCATCCCAGGGAGGGTCTGATGAGGGGGGAATTAGTAGGGATTATGCTGAGTGAGCTGCATTGGACAAATGCTGACAAGCCCCAAATCTGCTTCATTTCTTCACAGAAATATCCCCGGAGTGAGCAGAAAATATTTGAAAGAGGTTGTGGCAGTGTGGCAAGAAGGGTGGGGCTGCCAAGCACCTTCTGAGGATTTTCTGGGTCACTTTTCTCTGTTGGTGGTGCTGCTTTTCTCCTTGGAGCCACAAGCACCAGAAATCACCACCCATCACTGGGCAGGGCCAGCTCTGCCTCCTCCTCCCCAGGGATGAAGCTCATCCTGCTCATCCTCAATGTCCCTGACTCCAAACCCAGGGTAAACCCTCACCCCGTCCCAAAGGAAAAGGCTGCTTCAACTCCAGCCTAACAAAAATCCTGGCAGTGAACAAAGATCCCAAAGCGGAGTTGGGAAAAATTAATTTGCTAGAAGAGAAAACAAACATGGGCTGGGTTACTCCTGGAGGGAAGGCAATGGGACAAAACTGAACTAAGAGATGCTTCAGCAGCACTGAAGGGTAAACAGCCTTTCAAAAGCTCTTGTTGTGAAGAGAAACTGGCAACAGAAACAGACTCTTTTTGTTGGGAATGGTGGGAGGAAGGTAAAAAATAACAGTGGTGGAAAACTTCACCAGCTCTTTTCTACGCCTCATCTGCTGCTTTATTAGTACTCCTAAATCTGTTCTGCTAAGTATAAACATCACCAAATTTACATAAACTTCATTAAAAGCCTGAGTCTCAACTCTGCTGCTCCTGTAGCACACCCAGGAAATGGAGAACTTCAAACTCCTCTGCAGCAAAACAAGAGAAACAAAACAACATTTTAAGGGTGATTTTGATTTTTTTCCCCCTGTTTGTTTATTTGTTTCTGCCTTTGTTTTTTTCTTGGTTCACAAGGCTTGTGGGCAACTTCTCTCTCCCTTTGGGGTCCTTTCTTCCCAGACCTGGAGCAATGCTTTCCATCTCCTGAGAGCCCATTAAAAAAAAAAAAAGTGGAATCACGACAAAATACAGAATGTGATGGGCTCTTCTAAGAGCTTTTATTTCCCTGCTGGTCCTGCTGCTCGTGTCCCCAGTCAGGCTGACTGGAGACACCCAGAAAACATTCCAGCAGTGCTGGAACAGGATCATTCCTCTGAGAGATGCTGTGGGATTCAGGATGTGCTGGTGAGGAAGAAGAGGACCCTATTTCTGGTTGGTCAGCACTTAAATAAATCCTAAAGAGGGTTTGTGGTTGGCAGTGCTTGCTGGAGGCACATGTTTGTCTTTGGAGCTGCTTAAAGGTTTGCTGGGATTTGGGGTCATGTCCCAAGTGCACCCGTGCCTCAGTTTCCCCAGGAAGTTTGACCTTTATCAGATTTGGGCTGCTCTATTCATAGAATCACAGAATGATGGAATGGTCTGGCTTGGCAGGAACCTTAAAAATCCTCTCATTCCACATCTTCCACTATCCCAGGTTGCTCCAAGCCCCGTCCAACCTGGCCTTGGACACTTCCAGGGATCCAGGGGTAGCCACAACTTCTCTGGACAACCTGTTCCAGTGCTTCATCACCCTCACAGTAAAGATTTTTTTTTCCTAATATTTCACCTAACCCTACTCTCTTTTAGTTTGAAGCCATTCCCACTTGTCCTGTGTCTCCAGTCTCTCTCCATCTTTCTTGTAGCTGCCTTCAGGTACTGGAAGACCACAATTAGGTCACCCCAAAGCCTTCTCTTCTCCAGGCTGAACAATCCCAGTTCTCTCAGCTTTTCCTCCCAGCAGAGCTGCCCCATCCCTCTGATCAGCTTTGTTCTGCCTCTGCATCAGTGCTGCAACAGAACCAGGGAGGGAATCCAGGGAAGTGTTTAGATAGGATCGAGTTCACCGTCATAATGCGATGTCTCTCTCAAGGAGAGCATCTGGCCAGACAAATTAAACCATCCTTCCCTTGCCTCCCTCCCTGCAGATGCTCTGGTTGGGAGAAACCTGAGAACACTTAAATTCCACACCAGATCTGCTAAAAAACCAGGTGGACGTGATGCCTTGTGAAGGTTGACCTAGAACAGAGGCTAGACAGAGTTAAAGAATAAGGCAGGGATTTATTAAAAGGATTTCCTCAATGGATCCACCTTGGGCAGCACAAGAGCCCAGCCAGGGCTGCACCCAAGATGAACCAAAATGGTCCCAAAATGGACACCGGGCACGGGCTCTGGCACTTTTATCAGTTCTGCTCCATTTGCAGATTGGAGTTAATTGTACAATTACAGCTTTAGGTCATGAAGTACCATCCTTGTTTTTCTCTCTTCAGCCCACGTTGTTTGTGCTCTTGGGCCTGAGATTTGGGTCATTTGTCCTTGGTCCCCAGCTAGAGAAGGAATTGTTTTGTCTCCCTGCTCTGTGCAGAGAGCTCACCATCCCATAATATGAAGCTCAGAACTACACACTAAAGCAGAACAGAATCTGAAAAAATATAAAAGCCAAAACCTGAGGCATCAGACGAGCTGCTTTTTCATTCAGCAACGAGGAGCAGGAGGTGGGGGCAGAGAATTTGGTTACGTGCCCTTTCATGAGGAAAGCATTTCCCCTCACTCCTGCCCTTCCCGAATGCCTCAAACGCTGCTGGGAACAAAGTGTCCCCCTCCAAGATCAGCCCTTCCAGTGCTCACCAGCAATTGCTGCTCCCACTGGAGCTTCCTGAGATATTCCAGCTTGGGCCTGCTCTTCTCCCACCAATTCTGACAGCTTGAGGGAGAGGGTGGGATGCTGTTGATGCAGCTCCGCCGTATGTCCTCAGCCACGCTCCTTCCCCAGCTGCCTCCCCGTGCCTGGGCACCTGGGCAAGGCAACCCTGAGCCTCCTGGGCAACCCTGAGCCTCCTGGGCAACCCTGAGCCTCCTGGGCAACCCTCAGGGTTGTTCCATGGCCACAAACCCTCTCCAGAGTTTCTCCAGAAACTCCCACACGTGCAAACACTCCCAGAATAACTCTGAGTTTGCACTTGGGCCCTGTCCGTGAGCTACAGCCATGGTGAGGAGGGCCCTGATCAGCCCTTGCCTCCCTTCAGCTCTCAGGTGATTCAATGAGATGGATTTATTTAATGAGATGGATTTATTACAGAGGTTTACGAGGTGATCCAACCCCTGTGATGGAAATAACCTTTCCTGCAATGTTCAGGCAACAATGACCAGGATGCAGCTCCTGTGAATGGTTTGAGATGGGGGCACAGTGCAAATATACAGCTTTTGGGAAAACAAGTCCTCAGTCAGGGCATTAACACCATGACTATCTGCTGCCTGGAGAGCTGGAACAGGAGCAGGAACATTCCTTCACCAACTCAGTGAAGGAATTCTTTAGAGACCAAGCCACACCTTGCTGAAGGAAGGACAGGTACCTAAGAAACCCCAAGTGAGAGACAGGCAAGTATTTACTAAGGGTGCAATTTCCTCCTTTCTTTCCTAAGGGTTGGATTAAAGCCCTTTGGAAAAAAAAATTGTCAGCAGAACACCCTCACCCCTGCACTGAGGGAAGCCTGGACACAGCCCTCAAAGATTTGTAATCCCCCAGCCACAAAACTGTCCCAGAGATAACGGAGAGGAAACAAAACCCTGCGCAGGAACCGGCGTGTGCAGCAAAGAGCCCTCTGGATTCCAAGTATTTCCTTTCAGCAGAGTAAATGATGTTTTATGCCTATAATTAACTGGGAGCCAGTACACACTGCGCTGGTTTTAAGCTGACTCAATGCTGTCTGCAAGGCACAGTGTGATAAAACAATATTCAAATCAACTTCTTAACTGAGCTGGCGAGTGACACAATCTGGAGATGGATGCCAGGAGTAAGTGGAGGTTTGCAAAGCCCCGGGCACATGGAGGGATTTCAAGGAGTGTTTTCTTTAAAGAGCTGGTTTCCAATCCACAGGCTGTGAGTGCTGGAGAGGTCTGGTTTCTGAAGCAGCTGAGTTCCTACAGACTCTCTGTAATGTTATTTTTCTAGGGAAAAAAGTATCCAAAAGCGTTGGAGACAACTGAGGTGGGAAGCCAGAGCTGCTGGGAGGTTTAGGTTGGATATTAGGGATAATTTCTTCATGGAAAGGGTTATCATCCACTGGCACAGCTGCCCAGGGCAGTGTTGGAGTCTCCGTCCCTGGGGGATTAAAAGCCATGTGGATGTGGCACTTGTGGACATGGGTCAGCGGTGGCCTTCGCAGTGCTGGGTTAACGATTAGACTGAAAAATCTCAGAGAGCTTTTCCAACCCTAATGATTATCTGAAAACCAGAATCTCTGGAAACATGCCAGGCCAGGATGGGTGGGGCTTTGAACAACCTGACCCTGCCAAAGATGTCCCTGCTCACTGCAGAGGGGTTGAACTAAATGACCTTTAAAGGCCCCTTCCAACCTCAACTATTCCATAATGCTCAGGTTTGCCAAGGTTTGGATGAGTGGGAGATACCTCAAGCTGAAAAACCCTTCATTTAGAGGGGGTCTCCATGTTGTCACCTTCTTGTCACTCACCTGCTGAGGAGCCCCTGATGATCCCTGGAGGTCGTGAGTGTGACTTAGCCCATCCAGGAGCTTTTGCCTACAACAAAGTCATTCCACCTGAAGCATTTACAGTTCCAGCACGCCAGGATGAGCTGCTGGATGTTTGGCTGATGAGGAGACCTCCCAAGTGCTGGTGGATGAGCAGAAACCTGAAGGTCACACCAAGAGTGCTGGTGACTGCCCCAGCCACCTCTTCCTCTCCCTGTAGGACGTGACCATGCTTCCAGTGGGGCTCCTAATGGCCATTAATCCCTATTAATCCCCACTTCTTGAAAAACACAGTAGTTCTGGAGGTGCTTGACTCTTCTAAAGCCTGTAACTGTGCCTGTCCTTTAATAGGATTCCTTCCCTTTAAAAGACTCTTTTCTTATTGCTGCATTTCATTATGTCAAACCCCACAGAGCTGCAAACCCTCACCAGGTTTTCTTTCTGCGTGATAAAAACCAAATTATAAAAAAAAGACTGAAATTGAAATGAACCTTTTTCACTTGAATGAAGTGGAAGCATTTTTCCTTGGTCTGATGGAAAACATTTTTGTTCACGGGTGAGTTTGGAAAGCTGATCCCACCTGGAACAAAACTCCTTGGTGAGATGACAGATTCCTGCACAGCTGAAGGCAAAACTCCTCCCCTTAGTTCTTGATGTGGTGGTGGGAGTCACCTCCATGCACAGCCAGCTTTGTTTCCTCAAGAGAGGTGGGGTTTGTTTGCTAACATTCTAGAATTAGTGAAAATTTCACTTTTTAGATGGATTGCAGTTGTGTCTGGAGACCTTTCAGTGCAAGGAAAGGAGATTTTGGAGCTGCACTGAGGTAGGACAGAGGAGAGGAGAATTTTTGGGGGTGTTATTGTGCTTGTGACCTGTTCCAGACTTTGGAGGTGCAGAGGTGCCCAACACACCCTGGTGGGCAAACAGCTCCAGCTTTCTCAGGGTGTGTTCAATCCATATTTTCATCTGCCAAGGCTGCAATCTCTTCCCCCCTGTGCCACAGGGCTGTCTCCAGGCCTCCTGGAACTATCTGAGGAGGCTTTTAGGAGGCCCTGGAATAGACGTGAGTGCTTCAGCTCCACTCCTAAGGAACAGGCCATTGCATCACTGTGGTCCCCATCAATCCCACACTTGTCATTCTTTCTTTTACCATCTTTAATGAAGCTGGACAGGACAGAATAATGGATTTACTGTTCATGACCCTCTGGCTGGGAGCAGACACATTTCCAGGAGAGCACAGGGGACATTACCCCATCTCCTGCCCTGCTGACCCCATTTGGGACTGGCAAAGGAAGCAACCATTGATCTTAATCCCTTTTTCTTCTGCTGTGAGTACTCTGAAGCTCCTGTTGACCCTTTACTGACCACTGAAGGTTCTGGTTTCCCATAGTCCAGATGGGTACTAACACAGGCAGAAGCTGTCTGCATGAGAAGCAAAAAAGAGATACAGCTGGAGGGCAGCTATTGCAGGCAAAAAGATGAAGAAAAAAAATAAAAGAAGACAAAAACCCTAATAAAATTGCAGTAAACTTCCTGAGGGAATGGAAAGAAGGGAAATAGACTTTCAAAGAGCTGATGTGACTTGCAAGGCAAGCACTTGCAAGGATACAATTCCATTGAGCAAGGATTTACTTCCATTGAGTAAAGATTTGCAGTATTATGATATTTCTGAGCTGCAGCTGGTTGTAACCCTGGACAAGGGCCCAGCATGAAGGACATCCTGGGGTCCCCTTCAGGTCTGACTGTTCTGCTTAAACCACTCCTGCAGCATCTCAGACTTCCTCCTGGATTTACACTGAGGCACCTCAGGATGAACATTCTGTTCCTGTTTAGTTCCTGTGATGCAGTCCTGGGAGCTAAAATGTCTTCCAGAAGCACCCAAGTGAGGAGCTGGAGGGAACTGGTCCCACCTTCTCCCCCTGCTTTCCAAGGACACACACGAAGGGTCTGCAGCATCCCATCCTGCCCTTCCCTGAGTCTGACATCACTTGGGATAAAACACATCCTCCCTCCTCCCCAGGACATCACCAAGCATCCCTTTCTCAACTTTGGAGCTGTCCAGGCACTCGCAGATAACAGAGGAGCAGTTATGGATCACTTTGTGTCGCCAATCCGAATTTATTTCCCTTCTTCCCTAAACTGTGAGTTCTTGAAAGTGTTGTCATGGCTACTGAGGAGTGAACTTGACTCACTTGGGCAGCCTTTGTTCCCTCCAAGTGAAGCTGATCTGAAATTTGTCAAGGCTCTCTTGTCACCGGCCGCAAAAATATTGTATCTGTTTCTCCAGAGGAGCTTCCTCTGCAAGCTGAACATAAAGGGCACAGCCAGAGTCCAAGCCTGCTGTAATGCAGGGGTTTTAGTGCCCCTGGGTGCCCCCAGCAAATAACTCTTTAATTGTTCCCTTCCTTCCAGCAATCTCCCTGCCACATAGCAAAAGGTCAGTCTGCTGTGAGGTCTTCTGCAATTCCTCTGCTGGGCTCTGCTACAATATTTTCTGATCAATGGTTAAAAGTGGCGTCTATTTATTCTAATGGAACCTCTTCCAGTGGAGAATAAATTCCAAGAGGGTTTCCAGGAGCACTGGAATATATATTGTGGTTCTGGCTCAAATGAATGCATGACATAATTCCGCTAAAATCAATGAAATTGTGCTCGGGGATGCATCTCCACTGCTGATATTAAAGCTGCATGGATGTGGTTTTATTGCTACTTATTGCTTACCCTTAATCTGCTTTAATATTATCCCAGCCCCAGATCCATCAGGGGGAATTCCCAAGGGTTTTGAGCAACCCATGTGAAAATCAGTGGATGGGAGTAGAGTGGGGAGAGTTACCCCGTGTGAGAATTGAAGTTCCTGATCATAATGTGGGAAACAAGCAGATGCTCTCCTGAGGAGTGCAGAGTCAAAACAGATGATGCAGATCCATGGCAGATACTGGTTTCTGTAGCTATCAGCATCAACAGAAAAATAATCTGGTTTATTAGGAAAGCTGCTCAGACAACAGATTTGTCACCATCCAATAAACAGTCCCTTACCAGTCCTTAAAAAAAAAAAAAACAAACCAAACAGCAAATACAGTCTTGGGGAGGAACAAGGTGAGATTGGGGTCAAAGCAGTTGGTGAGGCTGAATCACTCTCTGAGAACCCCACTCTCCAAGAAATTTCCTCCTGCAAAAAGGTTTTGGGAAATGTTCTAACTTGAAATGGGGGCTGAGAGCTCTGCAAAGTCTCTTGGATATAAGGGGAATAACACAAGTTAAATCCCATTCTATTAAAAGATTAAGTAGAAGGACAGAGAATGGCCCTTTACTCTTTATTTTCTTGTAGTGTTTCAGCTGCCTGGACTTCTGCATCATCACCTCCTTTGGTTTATTGTGCCCAAAGATCCATTCTCCTTTGGACTCTCCAGCTTTCAGACATGTGTTAATATCAGTGAGTCTCATCCAGCTATTCACTGAGGTGTTTTTGCAGATGAAAACATTTCCTTCACATCTCTCCTTCCCACCATTGCTTGCTCATTCTCTTCCTGCTTCTATTTTTCCTCCTTCAACATCTTTCCACTGGAGCACTTCTGGTCCTTCCAAAACTCACCAGCCACACGTGGGGCTCACAAAGTGAATGTTCAAAGAGCATCCGGCCTCACTGAAGGGCTTGAGCCTTTTTCCAGTGCATTAATCCTGTCAGGACCTGAGTTTGGTGATCTGTTCCAGCCAAGCAAGCATCACTCAGAGTTAACAGCAGAAAGATTGGAAATGGCAGTTTTGGAACGCCCTGAACGCCCTTGGGGGTTGGTGGCTGCAGCACCTAAAATGCAAGGGGAAAACCTTGCTTGGCTGCTCAGTTGAAAGACAGTTTGGAAACACTCTCAGATGCACCAAATATTGCAGCAGGTGCAGCAGAGGAGCTGCAGATTCTCCTGGCTTCTCCCTGACTCACCCTGCAAGCTGCAGTGACCTGTTGCTCATCATCCCCTCTGGCACTGCCCTCACCTACCCCTCAGCCTGGGCACAGGAATTCAAATAAGAGGAAAATGCTTTCCCATCCCAGCAGAAGTCAGATTTCAGAAAAATATTCCCCATCTTTCTGAAGGCAAAACGGATTCTCTGGTGTCTGGTGCAACCTCACACCTCTCCCAGACAATGCAGGAGGTGGAGGAATGTTGGGATGTGGTCATGGAACCTGAAAGTGAGGTCTTCACTCTGCTTCCAAACTTTGCTCCTCTTCCTTGCCTCCACAGGAATCCACAGGCTGTTATCCCTGGAGCCCAGCAGCTCCAGGAGCTTCCAAGGTTCCAAAGAGGAATCCTTCTGGAAGGAAAGTGAAGGCCCTCCGTCCCACTGTCCATCAGCAGAACTTCTTTACAGCCCTTGGGCTTCTGCAAATCCTGCAGCCTGCAATGCTTCCTTTTTTGTTTTTTTTTTTTTTTTGGTCCTAAAATGCACTGAAAATGTGACCTTTGGTGAGGACTGGGATGGCTGGGGAGAGATTTCTGCTGTCAGCACTGAGCTCTTGCTTAAAACTGTGGGAGAGTGTTCCCACTTGCTTCCCTTCTCTGCTCTCCTCTCGTTAAACAGAGGCAATTTGGAGCTGGAATATTTATAAATGATTTAGCCCTGTGCTGTGCTGAGCCACTGAAAGAATCATTGGTTCCCCCCCACACCAGGACTTCACACCAGTGGGGATTTGGACACAGGGAGGACAGGTCTTTTGAAGTTCCCCTTGTGGGTTTTATCTTCCCCCCACTCCTTCCATCTATGGGAAGATGCAATAATTCACCTGTCCCCGTTTCTGGATATATTTTCAGGCACTGAAGAGCTTGACCACTCACTGTTAATCAATAGAGTTGGAGTGTAGCCATCAGTATATTACTGTTTCAAGCTTCTTCAAAGCAGAAAATGTCTGGAAAAATGAAAGGCAGAGATGAAATACACATATTTTTCTGGTAATATTTCAGAGGCAAGGGCACAGCGGTAGCTTTCTTTTTTAAGCCTGTACCCTATATATAAAATATATTTGAGGGATTTGGAGAATGAAGAAAAATTAAAATAATTAAGGAGCTGACAGAACTGATTTAGAGTCAGGGGAAAGAGGCAAAGAATGAAACATGTGCAGTGTGGTGGAGCAGGGCTGGCAGGGATGGAGGGGACCTGGGGGAAGGGACTCTGGTTCTGCTCCAGGGATGTGCTGGGCCAACACATTTCCACCTTCATCCAGGGGTGCTCTGAACTGGTGGGAAAGCAGGAGCAGCCTCCTGAGGGTGCCAACACCCATCCTAAGGAGTGCTGTGACCCAGAGCTTTCCAAATTTAAAGCCCATCCGGGGCTCAAGCTGCAGTTGTGGCTCCTCAGTGACATTTTCAGGTGAGACCCTCTCCATGCAGGTGAGGCCTCTTGGAGCAGCCAAAGCAAAAGATGTAAAATTCCCAGCCGAGGGCTGAAAGAGGGAGCAGCTTCCTTTGGCATGGTGGCATTTTGGCCAGGTTGGCCAAACCTGCTCCACTCCATTCCCTCCAGGTGACATCCAACCTTCACCTGCAGGGACACCAGCACAGGAGAGAAGCTGAGAGAGCCTGGGCCAGGCCAGGCAGGGGTGTGCAAAGCCTCTCCCAAAGTCCTGGGTTATTTTGGGAAGGCAGCAGCTCTGTGAGCACGTCTGTGCTCGAGGCAGCAGATGGAGGATGCATAATTTAAAATTGGAGTGACCAGAGGAAGGTTTTTCCATCTGCTTCCCAAGCAGCTGGACAAATCCTCTCACATCCAATGGGGCTCCCCCAGGAGCTGCACTTCCAAGCTCTACAAACCCAAACCTTCACAGGTCCTTCCCTCCTCCTATCCATTCCAAGAACCTCTTGGGAGCAAGAATCCTAAATTGTCATGTTAGCCCTGGCCTCATCTGGATTAGGAACACGGAACAACACCCAACATTTGATGTTGCCCAGGGAGCAACTTTATCTGCACACTCACTCTGGTAGTCAAGAGCCCTTCAAAAAAATTAGTTTAATTTCAGTGTAGCAACCAGTCCTTTCTGACCTGCAAAAGCAAATTCAGGTATCTGGAGTTGAGCACATGAAGCTTTCAGAGGAGATTTGACACAGGAGATGGCTGGACACATTTCACTGAAATGCCTGGATTTTCCCAAGGAAAATCACAGAATCATAGAATGGTTTGGGTTGGAAAGGACCTTAAAGATCCTCTGGTTCCAAACCACCTGCTCTGGGCAGGGACACCTTCCACTAGACTTGTAATTATTTTGGAATGACAAATATTTTGTGGGGAAGGCATTTCAACACACAACTTTGGAGATCCTGAAGTGCTGCTTTGAGCAGCTTAGAATCAAGACTTCCAGACATCCCATTCATCCATCTTCTCTCTCAATGCCTCCAGACCCACGTTTACTCGATCTAATGATCATCTGGACACCAAAGATGCCATTTCTGCAGTGATGAGCTTCACAAGTCTATCCTCTGGTGGAGCTTTTGGCTCACCTCCCTCACAGAGATCAGTCCACATTCTCCTTTATTTCCAATGCCTGCCTCCATCCCAAGGAAGTGCTTTTCCTCTAACGTGATTAGGGACTCACTGGCAAGCTGCCTAGAAAGCAAAAAATTGGGGTGGAAAAGTGGATTTTCCAGTGGCGAGAGCAAACCGCACACTGGTCTCACTTCAATATGTTTGCACAGCCGAAATATCTGTGGTGTGAGACATGCAGAGAAAGAGATTCCTCCTCATCCTCTCCTCCTCCTCCTCCTCCTCCTCCTGCAAGGACACGTGTTCCATTAAGGAGGTTGATGAAGGTCATTGCTCACTCCAGATCTGTTTGGCCACTTGAAAGCTGCCGTGGGCTAAGATCCTTCTTATGCCTTTTGCAGCCTCTGAACCATCTGGACAGCTCAGAAGAGGCATCTGTTCACTCTGGTTCCTTGCTGGGATGGAGATGGGAGCCAGTGGAGTTTATCCTGCAATTGTGATCCCACAGCATGGAGTCCCCCAGAACTGCTTTGGTCAGGAACAGGATGTGTCTGGAACGTGGGCAGGGGCGGAGATCTCAATGAATCGATGATCTCACAGGTCTTTTCCAACCTAAATGATTCCATGGAGGGCTGAGGAGAGCAACACCATCCTGAGGGCATCCCCACTGTCACGGGTCTAAAATGGACAAGGTTGGACAGGGCTTGGAGCAACCTGGCCCAGTGGAAGGTGGCCCAGGGCAGGGGGCTGGAACAAGATGACCTTTAAGGTCCCTTCCCACCCAAACCATTCCATGATTCTAAGATGATCCCATGGGCTTCAATGAGCTGCATGTGGCTGGAAATGAAGTGGGGCAGGAAAAGGAAAAGCACTGATGTAGGGACAGCAGGTGACCCCGTGAAAACCTCAGAAGAACTTGTGCCCACCGTGAGAGCTGCAAGAAAGATCTACAGCATCTCCTCAGGAGCAGGGCCCAACCTCAGACCTTCCTCTGGAGGTCTTTTCCAAACCTATTTTTGACCCCTGCTCCCAGAGAGGGCCTGAAATGTTCACAAGCAAGTTCCAAGCATTTTCCCAGCCTTTAGTGGTTCCTGACTACCAAACTAAATTCTTAATCCTTAGTGAGTAGTGAGTACATCCAGTCAGTCCTACATGTCACAATGCTTTAATTGTGGAAAGCTGATCTTTTCCTTTCCTCCTTTATCCCTGTTTTACCATTCCTCATGCTTTGTGCTGTCTAAATGTTAACTCTTCTTCTTCCCACTTGGATGCACTGCCCACCTTCTCAAGGCCCTTTTTGATGGAAAGGACCTGAGTGTGGACACCAAACCACATCCAAGACCAGTGTGGAGCCCGTGTGAATCCTCCAGTTCTTCACTTTCACCCCGTGGGAGAAACCAACCAATCCAATTCTCCACCATCTGGCCTGGAGATTGGGAAGGAGGATTCTGTCACAGTTCTCCTGGCTTGTTTTACCAGCTGATGTCCAGATAACCTCCAGTGCACATCAGCACTGCTGGAAACTTCAGAGAGAACCAGAAGATGACCCTACAGAAGGGATGGTCCTACCATTTACCTTGTCCAGGAACCGATGAAATGCCCAACAATCCTATTTTCCCTTGGCCTTCCCTTTGTTTTTTCCTTTTGAATGCTTGAGACAACCTTCTCCTGTGGATGACCTGCTGACAGAGTTTATTTCCAGTTTTTTTCTTTCCTTGGACCACGGAGCAAGTAGGTGCAGCTTCATGTATAAAATAACAGCTCATCTTTCAACTCACTGAAAAAACTCCAACTGCCTCAGCAACCCCTTCGTGCCTCCAGGCCATGATGCTGGGAAACAGAAACATGGAAAAAACAGCAAGAAAAGGGAATTTTGCCATAATAAATGTCAATGCACTTAAGGAGCATATGTTTGCTTTCACTGGGCTCAGTTCCAGCGTGTGTTCTCTTAATTACCCAAAGCTGGGACCTCTCCTGGGGTGGATCGAGTGCCAGGGGCTGCATGAGATGGAGCTGAGCTGGGTCATTTTTCCTAGCTACAGCTGCTTGAAAGTGTATTTCCTGAAGTGGCTTCCCTTTGGGAATGGGTTGTGCTCATCACTTTCAGGGGAGATGTTTGTTGCGAGGAGGGAAATTAAAAAGGATGGCTTTCCCTGGAAATGTCTGTCCCTGTAAAACAAAGCGAGGGACAAGCCCTGATTGGAAGTTACTTGTTTCTGGGGCTTATCACGCTCATTTGACACCAGTGTTATCAGATTAGAGTCTGTTTGTTGGTGGCAGTTGGACACTATCAGAATAAAACAGCTCAAAGGCATTTCCAAGCTGGATGTTCCTTCCACGGGGAAATTTTTACTTTTCACCTTTCCACAGCAAAACCTTGCTCTGAACTTCCCAGGAAAAACTGCAGTCTCCACCCTGTGCTGCTGCTGACCCTCAAAAGAAGAGGAAGGGATGCTCAGTGATTCCCAAAAATGATGTGTAGCCTCCCCTCCTCTGAGCTCCCTACAGGCACAGCAGCACCCGGCTCTTCCCATGGATTTCCTGCCCTGCAGCGCCTTGCTGCCTTGGAAGGGAAGAGTTTGTCCTAGAGAAGGACATTTTTCCTTTCCCTGGGAATATTTACAGTGGGGAGAATGAGCTGGATGCAGCAGAGGCCTGGGGAGAACTGGGTAATGGTGGTGAAACTTCTCCTTCCCTTCCTCATGCCCTGGGGGATCTCTGGAAGCCTGGGGCTGCAGTGGCAAAGCAAACCAGAGCTTAGGGAGCTCATTTAACAAATTGAATCTTTTCTCTCTCCTCAGGAGGATTGCTTCCTCTGGCAGCCTTAGGCAGGATCTGAACTGTCCTGCTCTGTGCCTTTAGCATCCCCACATCCTACATATATATATATAAAAATATATTGGGCCTGAATCTCTTCCAAGTCTTCATCCACGAACTCACTAACTACCAACCGAATTGTCATGTCCAAATTCCTCTTCTCACCAAGCTGAGTCATGGAATCATGGAATCATTTAGGTTGGAAAAGGCCTCCAAAATCATCGAGTCCAAACTGTGATCAGTCACCTCCTTGTCACCCAGCCCAGAGCACTGAGTGCCACATCCTTGGACACCTCCAGGGACAGGGACTCCTCCACCTCCCTGGACAGCCCATTCCAATGCCTGACGACCCTTTCAAAGAAGAAATTCCTCCTGATGTCCATCCTGAAGCTCCCCTGGCACAGCTTGAGGCATTCCCAGCACGATGGAGGAGGAAGCTGCAGTGCCTGAGGGCAGGAGTGGTGCCTTCTTTCCATCCAGGAGTGCCTTCTTTCCATCCAGGAGCTGCTGGGCTCAAATCCCCATCCCATTATGGTGACTGCAGCTCCCCCTCAGACCCATGCACGTGTCTTGCTCACCTCTCCAATTCTGCTTTTCCTTTGCACCCAAACCCCCTTCAGTAAATCCTCTTTTCCACCCTGTAACACGTTAGAACAGTTAAATGCCAAATGCATTCCCAGGTCTGGAATGGCTGCAGATCCCAGAGTCTTGAGGGCTTTAGTGGGGCTGGCTGATGGTAACATCTGCTTTTCATGGCACACTAAAAGCACAGGAGTGCCAGCACTGGATCCTGTGTGCAGCTGGGCAGGGCAGGACTTGCCAAGCTCCACATTAGGGGCCCAGGAGTTGAGCAGTTTGAAGACAGAAGCTGCTTTTGCTCACTTTTGGGCCTGGGGTTGTAGGTGGCTTTCTACCTGTAGGTAAGTTGTTTAAGCATCCAAAAAATTTCAGTACAGGATAACTCACCCTGTATTCATTTTAAAAAGCCAATAACACTTAACTCTGGTGAGATTTAGTCTAAGGGGGCTTTCTAAATGTTTCTCTCTGTCTTTTGGCACATTCCCTCTTGGACAGACTCCCCAGGGAATGGGCATGGCCTCGAGGCTGCCAGAGCTCCAGGAATTTTGGGATGTCTGTTCAGGGCCAGGAGTTGGACTGGATGATGCTGATGGGTCCCTTCCAAGTCAGAATATTCCATGAGGTTAAGTAGGTCATCATCCAGCTTAAAAAAACCCCAAATCCTTCTGATTTTCTTCCTGAATTCCAAGCCTTCAGAGGAAGGGCTTTGTTGTGACATGTGGTCAATTAAAAAAGCTCTTCAATGAGACCAGGTCTGTCCCAATCACCTATAGTTCCACCACAGCAGCTCTGCTGGACTTTTTGGTCTCTCCAGGTGTCCCCAAGGAATGTTCAACACTTATTTGATTCAAGGATTCCCATATTTGCCTTGCCCATGATTTGTAAAATGCTGGACTGAAAGACACCTTGAGTAGGACTGACAAGATTCCACTCAAAATGTACATTTCAAAAGCTAGCCTGGACTCAAAATGTGGTATAACATCAAATTGTGGTTGAGCTCTTGGTAAGAAAGGTCTTCTCTGAGCCAAAGCCATTTATGTGGAATTATGAACCCAAAGCAAAGCCAGCTGTGGGCTCGTAGGCCCTGGCTGGTTGTAGGATCACAATACTCCAGCTGTGTGTGCTCAAACCACCCCAAAACTGCACAAACATCAACCATTCTGTGTCTCCTCTCTCAGAAGGAAATGACAACCTGATGTTTGGGTGAAATCTCTGTCTATTTGTCAATCCTGGGACTTTGGAATGTGGTGGACCACCAAGTTTTCCACAAAACATCCCAGGGAAGGTGAAGAACCCTCAAGTATCGGGATCTTGGCAGGCACTAGTGGAGGAGAGAACCCACTTAATCCCTCAGTTCGTGTCCTTCTAACAGGATTAACCACTGGTAAAATTCGGTTCTGGCTGTTTGGAGTTAGTTCTAAGCAGCAATTGATGCAGGGAGGGAAATGACACTGGGAAAGTGGCATCTTGTGGAACGTGCAGAAATTTTAAATTCCTCTGCATGCTCCGAGTGGCAAAGGCTGAATTAATTTGTGTGGGGTTTTTAGGTTGTTTTTTTTTTTTTTTTGCTTTTAAGGGGGAAATGATGTGTGGTTCTCCCATGGCAGGAGGGGCCTGAGGAGAGGGAGGCAGGGTCAAATCCCTGAGGAGAATTCAACTCCTTCAGCAAAATAATTCCAAGTTTTCTATGAATCCAGGCAGGACCACGGCAGATAATTCAGACCACTACGAATTCTCCTCAGAAGCCCTTTCTGCAAAGCTGCTTTCATTTCCAAGCTACTTTGGAAATAGGAAGGTACCAGGAGGATATTTTCAGCCTAACATGAAAGCACAATTTTTTCAAGTGAATAAAAAGTATTTGAGATGTTTCCCCCCCCACACTTTTCTGCGCACTGCCCAACAAATGTGTCGTCAGCTCGTCCCAGTGCCAAACCTTCCTTATTTACATGGATTCCCAGGAGGGGATTGACTAAGCTTTCCATTACTCCACAGCATCTTGGCTCCTGCACAAAACCACTAAGGCTTGGAGGACTAAAAATATATAAAGTTATACTGATGGGAGGGGTAGAGAAATTGGTGTCGAACTGAAGGTGACTTTGTTTTCCATCCTAATCTTGCTAAATAAATTAATTAATTTTGCAATTTTGAGTGGATCACAGGAAAGATTCTTCCTAAATCTGGAAAGTAATGACTTGATCCAGCACTGCTGCAAATAAATGACCTGTGCTTCTAAAATATTTTGATTTTTTTCATCACTTGACCCTTTTTCTGCCTGGAAATCGTCCCACCAGGTCCTGAACTCTGCCATCTCCTGGCAGAAAAATCTTCCATCTGAGTTGCAATAAACACAATTATTTTTGGCTTCATTGTATTTCTAAGAGAGCCACAAAGGACATAAATTCAGTTACAAAACCCCAGGATATCCGAGAGAGGCAAAACAGAAAAGTGCCGCGTGTGGCAAACACGGCCTGACAGCTGCAAAATTAATAATTCCTCACTATCAAGGAATCAGAGCAGAAATCAGCCCCAGCCACAATCTCGGGGTTGTAAAGGAAAGGATTTTGGGGACTTGGGAAGCGATTTTATCACCAGGTGGCACATTTTCCATCTTTGCTGTCAGACGAAGCCAGCCCCTGTCCGTTCTCCATTCCAGGCTGTCCCAGGCTGGGATAACTCTGCTGCAATTTCCCTGTGGTGGCAGTGGCAGCTGTTCTGCTCCTGATCCAGCTGACACCACGAGTGCCTTTAATTAACAAGGAGGGAACAGGATGAATTAAACCTGGAGGTCTGAGTCATTAACAATTGAGAGCATTTAGACGAGGCGTTTTCCCTGCAGGGTGGTGTTGTTATTAATTACAATGATCCGGCAGGCTGATATTCCTCAGGATCCATTAAATATTGCAGGGGAATAATTTGTGCAATTCAGTCCACAAGGAAGATTTAGAATTATGCTGGTTCCTTTAGGACCTGGCACGAAGCATCCATGTGGAAGTTCCCAAAATGTTGCCAGTCCCTCTGGCTGCTGGGGAGGAGATGTCCAGCTCCCAGTGATCCCATGGCTGACCAAACATGTTGTGCTTCATGAATAAAACATAGATATCCTGCTGAATGATTAATCAGCATGCCAAGGATGGGAAATCCCTAGTTTCAGATATATATACATGTATTTACTTTTTTTCAGGGCTTTGTAGATGGATGATGTAGATGGATGGCACAGGTGAGGTGTCAGAGGGATGAGCTGGGGAGAAAGGGATCATCCTTTCCTCATCCTCCCAGGACACTGGGAAATTCCTCCCTCAGCACTTCTCAACCATCCTTTTCCTGGAGTCTCACACTGATGGAACCAGGAGATAAAACCTATGTAAATTGGAGATTTTGTGTTTAATTTGTGGGTTCCACCAGCAGAAATTGAAAGGGAGCCCGATCCCAGCTTTTGGGTTGCATTTGTTCTACAGGATCTGCATTAATACTTCCCTAAATCACTTGGCTGCAGGAAAAACTGCTCTTGGGTTTTGTTTTTTTTTTTGTTGTTGTTGTTGTTTTGGGGTTTTTTTGGTAATTTAATTATTTAATTTTTTATTATTGTGACCTTTCAGTGCTTACAGGAGGCCTTTAAGAAAGATGAGGACAAACCTTCCAGCAGGGCCTGTTGCAACAGGATAAGAGGTGATGGTTTTAAACTAAAAGAGAGTCAATTTAGATTAAAAATAAGGAAGGAGTTTTTATTATGAGGCTGATAAACAGTGGCACAGCTTGCCCAGAGAAGCTGTGGCTGCCCCATCCCTGGAAACATTGAAGGTCAGTTTGGATGGGGCAGCTGAAGATGTCCCTGGGGACAGGGACATCCCATCCTCCCTATGGCAGGGGGACTGGACTAGATGACCTTTAAAGGTCACCTGTCAGCCAGGTACCCATTTTCAGAGATTTTTCAACATTCACTAAAGCATTTTGAGAACCTTCACTAACTTGAATTTCTCAGTGCTGCTCCTTAAGGAATTTCTCAGTTTGGGGTCCTGCTTTGCCCCCATCACCCAGCTAGATCTGAATTGACATAAACATGTCGGTTCCAAGCTCATTTTAGACTGCAATCTCTCAAATCTCTTCTTTTCTTTCCAAAATAAAGTCTGAAATACCTTCACCTCCACGGCTCCCTGCGATGCTGTGTGTCCTGCCTCACTGCACATTACACCAGCAATCTTCTTCTCAGCTGCAAACACCACTGTCAGTGATTTTGTATCATCAGCTGGGTCATTGGCAGAAATGTGATGGCCAGAGAGAGGCCACAGGCTGTTGGAACCCTGGATGCTGAGAATTTTACACTTTCTGTGCTGAAAGGCACTGACCCCCAACAGAACACTGCATTTGACCTGAGACCCTGGAGAAGGCTTCCAAAATTGAGTGATAGCACTGGGATTATGGGTGTGTGGTTTGAATAGAAGTGTGTGATATCACAGGGTGGAAAACTTAAGAGTTTAAGGGTTTGGAATATAGTAATAGATATAAAGCAAGATGGAGGTTTTAGGGCGGAGGATGGTCCTTCTTCCTCACCTTCTTCTTCATGAGTTTGGGTGGTGTTGTGTAATTGGACAGAAAAGTCTGCATTGGGGGCCACAGGTGGTTGGCTATTGGGTTAAAAGTAAAAATAATTTCAGTGTCATTTCTTAATTGGATAGTTTTTCCTTAAAAGGCCTTTGTAGAGAGAGATATGGGGCCATTTTGTGGCTTGTTAGTGAAGTGCTGTGGAACTCATGGTTTGTGAAACTGTAACATAGATAAGAGTTAATAAACATCTGAGTTCAAACATGAGAAATTCCATCTCAAGCGCTTTCATCCCGACCCTGACAAGGGAAGAAAAGAAGATAAAAACACAATAAAAACACAGACTCCCTGTGTTACTTCAGCACCAGCTCTGCATTGATTTTGGCCAGGAAGCCAAGGAGCAAAGCCATGATCCATCCATTTCCATACTGGGGTTGGAGAGTGACCCATGAAATTTGGGCAGGCAGCAGCACACGAGATTCCTGCGCCAAGTGAAACGCTCAGCTTTGCTTCCTGCCATCCCTCCTCCTCTCACCCACACACCCACTCACACTCGGTTTATTTAAGCCCCCAGAGAACCAACCAGGAGAGAGAGAGAAACCAAAAATGATCTCTGAGGCAACGTGGAAAAAGCCAAGTGGTTGTGGCCAGAGAGGGGCTGATGCCTCAGGTTTTAGCTTTTATATTTTTCAGATTCTGTGCTGCTTTAGTGTGTAGTTCTGAGCTTCATATTAGGGGATGGTGAGCTCTCTTCACAGAGCAGGGAGACAAAACAATTCCTTCTCTAGCTGGGGACCAAGGACAAATGATCCAAATCTCAGGCCCAAGAGCACAAACAACGCGGGCTGAAGAGAGAAAAACAAGAAGGATGGGACTTGATGGGCTAAAACTGGAATTGGACAATGAACTCCAATCTGCAAATGGAGCAGAACTGATAAAAGTGCCAGAGCCCGTGCCCGGTGTCCATTTTGGGACCATTTTGGTTCATCTTGGGTGCAGCCCTGGCTGGGCTCTTGTGCTGCCCAAGGTGGATCCATTGAGGAAATCCTTTTAATAAATCCCTGCTTTATTCTGTAACTCTGTGTAGCCTCTGTTCTAGGTCAGCCTGCCCAAGGCATCAGGACGAGGAGTGGTTCAGGATGTGGTTGGGACCACACCAGGGGTGCAAACGGCTCCTCCACCACTTATCTCACCGAGGCAGAGCTCTCACAACTCTCCCACACACCAAACCAGCAGGGTCTGAAACACAAAACGGCCTCAGACTTAAAAGGGAATTATTTATTTACCCTGCTGCGAGATGTTTTTAATTAATGTTGCAGCCAGAACTCCGCCTGGTGTTCGTAACCAACGTTGAGAGGCCTCGTTATGGATTCAAAAGGCTCTGAAATTTGGATGGGCTGTTCAGCAAAGTGAGGCTGTTTATTGTAATTGAATTGGGTAGGATTCAATTTCTGGAGAGATGTCCTGGCTCAAAAGGACTCCGTGACCCACTGACCCTCCAGCTGACCCCTCTATTTCCTACAGAGAGCAGAAAGTTCTTAGAGTTCTTAAACCTCTGGAATCCTGGAAACCTTCAGCACCACAAAAATAACAACAGCTGAGTGCTCTTGACCACAGGGAAGGGTCCAATGCTATCTCCAGGTTCAATGTGCACGAGAAAAAGAGGAAAAAAACCAAATTATTTCACACCTTTTGGGCCAGTCTGAGCCGCTTGGTGAACTTGCTTTGTGCTTTGAACCTCCATAACTGGTGCTATCAAACATCATAAGGGGAGTGTGTAATAATAAACTCAGTTCAAAAAATCTCACAAAACCTATTCCTGGCTGGAATATGGAGGGAGGAATATAATCCCAGCCCACTCCAAAGCACTTTTCATCAGGCAAGATTTTCTTTCTCTTCCAAGCCTCTGTTTCCGTTTTGATGTGATTTTAAAATAAAAAACATATAATCTAAACTGTTACAGCAATTTTTCATGTGTTTGAAAACCACAATGAGCAAATATTTTAGGAACAGTTGCTCTAAGGAGAAAAAAAAAAGAAGCTGTGGGGGAAAAAAAAGAAAAATTAAGGATTTTCTTCAGGGGAAAAAAAATGCCTCTTCACCCAAAACCCATGTTTGGCCTTTTTCTTGAGAAAGGGGGGAAAAAGACACAGTTCAGTAAAAGCTGAACAAAGGGTGTGAAATGAGCTGGCGTGAGCATTAGCCGTGTTCTGACTCTTTTATAGTCTCAAGTCACCTCACAGCTCTGTTTCTTTTCATCTTGGAGACAGAGGAAACAATTTGTACAAATGATTGCTCGGAGAAAGGCCACAGCAATTTGTATATGCTAATCAGGTTGTACCTGCCAATCATGCCTTATTTTCAGTAGTATCTGTGGTTTGCAAATGCACAGAGTCAGAGCAGGGGATCTATTCATAGACACAAGCCAAAATAGATGTATTTTCTCTGCTCAGAGGCATCACAAAAGCATCCTCCTTAAAATTATGCAACCGTTTGCTATTAGCAGTGATTCATGGATGCCAGCCGGAATAAATATATAAATAGATAAAGCTGATCTCTGGGACATTCCTGAGTCATCTGGAAGCCAACCTTTGCTTTTGGGGGACAGGATGACCTAGCTTTTCCCTTTGCCAGTTGTACTACTGCGAAAATTAGATCTGTGTGTGTGTCTGTGCCTGGCACAAGCTGTAAAACAGCATGTGCGACCTTGCAAGGAGATGCAGGGCCAGAATTGATACTGAGGCAAGAATTAATGCCAAGTCAAGAATTAATATCCAGGCAAGAATTAAGACCAAGTCAAGAATTAATACCAAGGCAAGAATTAATATCGAGGCAGAACAGCTCAAATCCTCCAGCTCATCCCTTCTTTTCAGGCTGATTTTGTATTTCAGTTGAGTCACGTTAAAGGGGCCCCATTTATGACAGCAGCTCCTGCTGATGCTCAAAACCCTGGGAAGTGCTCAGCACTTTGGAAACCTGATCAGAAAGGGAAAATTATTGCTTCCTTTGGAGCTGTTGATGGCACCAGCTCTGGCTCTGTGTCATTCAGTGCTTGGGGAAAGGGATGGTCCTGCTGACAGCAGGACACGAGGGCTGTTGCTGCTCTGAGCACAGAGCAGAGCCCTGGGAGCCCACATCCAGCTGGCTTGGTGCTCCCAGAGCTGTGAATTCCTGCATTTCCTTGCTTCCCTCCATTTTTGAAAGAGGAGAGTGCTGCCAAGGGCTGGCAGAGGAGGCTTAGGGAGAGATCAGCAGGATCTGCTTGGGATAACCACGCCTCAGGCTTCAGCAGCTTCTGAAGAGCAGCAGACAGAGCCAGGGGTAAGGTCTGGGAAGGCTTCGGGCTGATTTGATCCTTTTTTGCTGCTGAGCTGACTCCAGGGCTCAGCCACGGACCAGAAAAGGGAAAAGAGGACCTGAAGATCACCCAGCTGCCTCCCTGACTCAGAAAATCACTGCACATGGCAGTGAGGGCAACAGAATGAGGGAATAGCATCAGGCTGCCCAGGGAAGTGCTGGAAACACCATCCCGGGAAGTGTTTGAACGTGGATGTGGCACTTGGGGACAGGGTGGTGCTGGGTCAGTAGTTGGACTCGATGGTCTCGGAGCTTTCCCACCCTGAATGAATCTCTGATTGCATGAAACTGTTCCAGCAGGCCTGGTTTGGGAAAGCTGCCAGCCAAGTCTTTCCCCGGAGCAGTTTCGCTCCGGCAGAAATGCCAAGGAAAACATCGGCAGCACGGGAAGCCCGGCCAAAAGCTTGGGGAGACCCCCCTCCATCCTGCTACTGGTGCTGCTTGTCTGTGTCACCATCCATCACAGGGGCTCTAGGAGAGGTGAAAGGGAATTTACTCACCCGTACAAATTGCTGATTTTCCTGTGAGCTGAAGGAGCAAGGAGCCAGGTTTTTTTGAAGCTGCTGGAGCAAGGTATCAGCTGCTCCTGTGTGTCTGAGAGCAGCTATTTAGGAAATTTTTAAGCCAAAAACTTTAAGTTTTTGCTGCTTTACAGAGCACGGCCTCAAGCTGTGACTGAAAGTGAGTTTGGCTCTTGACTGGGCTGCAAAGAGCCAAGTTTTGGGACAGAAATCTCAGTTAATGCAGCAGCCACAGCAGCAAGAGCTGAGCTCATGCTCCATGTCAGCAACCTGCCAGGGACAAATGGCACCTCCCTTAGCCTGGCCTGGTCCAGCAGAGATGTCAAAGCAGATTGCAAAGCAAAGTCTTGGAAGCTTCCTGGAGAGCTTGGCCATGGCTGGAGCCCCTGTTGATCAAGCACTTGATCTCTTCTGGAGTGGGATAAATCCACTGTTAGAAGAGCTCTTCCAGAAACATGCACACGACCAAAATAGGAATGAAAAAATTCCCTAGTTGTGAAAGGGCTGACACAAAGTCAGATTTTTCTATCAGTGCCCCAAGACTCAATTTTCTCCTCATTTTCCTCCCCTCCAGGTCCTACTGAAGCTGCCTCTCCTCCTGGGCTCTGGTTTCCAACACAGAGCTCCCTCACAGCCACCTCCACCTCCCAGCTCAGCTCCACCACCCTCCAGCTGCTGTTCTCTGCTCCTTGGTCCTTATTCCCTCAGATTTCCTGACCCAAATGGCACCTCCTTTCTCTGAGAGATGAGTTTCCACACCACATCCACCCACATCCACCCCAGCCTTACTTCTGCCCCAGTCTTGCTTTTCTCTGGAGTGGCAATGCTTGAAGTTCCTCACCCAACTTGAACCAGATCCCAAGAAATGTCCCTGCTGCTCATGGAAATCAAGAACAGGTGAGATTTGCATTAAAACTGCTGCGTGGAAGTCTGTAAACTCAGGGTTTGTGGGGAGATAGGCGAAGTTTAGGCTGGAAAATATGTTTGTGATGGTGTCTGATAGGGGTGGATAGAAATCTTCAGCGGGGACCATGCAATTGGCTAAAGGATTATTGTACCAACTCAGCACTGATCTTTCACTCAGGATCCCAAATATTTTAAATTATCTGCCAGAAGAGAAGAGAGAGGGGGATGAAATTGGGCATCCAGCTTAATTCTTAACTGGAAAAACCAATAGAAATCCAGGTCACTGAGACCCAGACACAAAGCCTGGACACAAAGCACTCCCCTGTTGATCAAACAAACTTTTACCAAGGCACAGCCTTGCCCCTCTCTGAGCTTCTGAAGCCATATGACATTTCTCCAGACTTTGTCTCCTCCCATCACCAATCACCAGTCCCAGACAAATCTCTGCTTCCCACCACATCAGACTTTTCCTGGCATTGGAGATGGGAAAGGAACCCAGGCAGAACCCACCTCTCAGACAACCAATGTCACAAGGAGGGAGACACCTTTTTTTTGCTCATATGGAAAGTAGCAGGAAGAGTTTTTGCCTCCCAAATTATGAGTCAGATGAGTCAGGATGACCCAGCTCTCCTCTCCAGGCCTGTCTTTACCTGTCAGCTGGATTTTGCTTGTTACAGTGCAAAGTTGGCCTCTGAGGGTTTGAGTATTCAAACAAGAATACAACAAAAGCAACAACAAACAAGAAAGCAAGCCGTGTCTCAGACAAGTAATGCTACAGGGAGAGAAATGAAAGTAGGGGAGGGAACCTGTTTTTCCTTGCCTGGAAAGATTTATTTATAGCTGTGTGAGGGCAGGGCTTTGACTCCAGCCAGCCAGAGGTTAAAACCAGATGTTCCTTCCAGTTTTGGGATAACCACATCAGCTTCACCACATTTGCAAAGAATCTTTACGACACCAAGGGCTCAAGGACAGTGCCCTGCTCCACGTGTCCACCCCCAGTGTTGGGCACTTCCATGGGCACTGAACACCAGCCTGCAATCCAACAAGGAGAGGCATCTTTGGGACAGCTTCCCACTCATGGAAGAGCCTCTGGAGAGTCCTGTGTTGATGCATTTGGGCTCCACTTCTTGGGTCTGGCAGTGCCAGCTGGTGCCCAGGGACAGGAGTGGCACTGCCAGGGGCTGTTCACACGAAGTGGACACAAACCCTGGGGAAAAAAGCAAAGCCACTCTCCAGAGGGCCTTCTCTGCTCTGACCTGAGTGTCCTTCACCACAAACACCCACATTTATGGAATCACAGACTCAGAATGGATTGGGATGAAAGGGATCTTAAAGATCATCCAGTCTCACCCCTGCCATGGGCAGGGACACCTTCCACTAGCCCAGGTGGCTCCAAGCCCTGTCCAACCTGGCCTTGGACACTTCCAGGGATCCAGGGGCAGCCACAGCTTCTCTGGGCACCCTGTGCCAGGGCCTCCCCACCCTCACAGGGAAGAATCCTTCTCAATATCCCACCTAACTCTGTCCTTCTTCAGCCTAAGGCCATTCCCCCAACTTAGTCCATTCCCCTTTTTAGTCTCCTTTCGAAAGGTGCAACCCAGTGTGGCTCTTTCTGCCACAGGACCTTGTTTCCCCAGCTAAGAATCCACATTTCAATCATAATTCCTGGTCCCTGTGTGCTGTTTTCCCACAGCATGCAGCAAGTGATTTTCTCCAGTCCTCAAGGGGCTCACCCAGAGATGCTGGGATATATAACATGTATTGGGATGGAATTAAGGAAAAAAAAAGACAATTCCTTTTGAGCAATTATGTCTAGGCACAGATTTATGGATTCATGTCTCCCACGCCCTGCCAATCACACCCTGCTATCTCCAGTTCCTACAGAGCCTTACACTCCCTGATCACAAAAATAAGCAGGAAAGTTAACTCCAATAATGAGCAGTCACAGAGAGTGGGTTCAGCTCCCTAAACACAGCCCTGGGAAAGGCTCTGGGGTCTCCCAGCTGACCTCCAGCACTGTCTCCATCAGAGGGAGATCTTCCCACACACTCTCTGCTGAAGCTGAGATGGCTCAGGGACCCCAGGTCTTCTCCAATGGCATTAGGAGATCTCTCTTCAGAGACACAAATACCACTGTGGCTGTGGTTCCACTTCTCAGACACAGACTTGTTGGAATGACTCCAGAGGAGGCCACAGAGATGCTTCAGGGCTGGAGCCCCTCTGCTCTGGAGCCAGGCTGGGAGAGCTGGGGATGCTCACCTGGAGAGGAGAAGGCTCCAGGGAGAGCTCAGAGCTTCTAGGGCCTAAAGGGGCTCCAGGAGAGCTGGAGAGGGACTGGGGACAAGGCCTGGAGGGACAGGACACAGGGAATGGCTTCCCACTGCCAGGGGGCAGGGATGGATGGGATATTGGGAAAGAGTTGTTCCCTGTGAGGGTGGTGAGGCCCTGGCACAGGGTACCCAGAGAAGCTGTGGCTGCCCCTGGATCCCTGGAAGTGTCCAAGGCCAGGCTGGACATTGGGGCTTGGAGCAACCTGGGATAGTGGAAGGTGTCCCTGTCCATATCAGGGGGTTGGAACAAGATCATCCTCAAGGTCCCTTCCAACCCAAACCATTCCATGATTCTATGATAAGATCACCCCAGGAGGGCTCTTCACCAATGATGCAACTACAACAGCAAACACATAATTGGTTTCAGGCTGAAAATGCATCATTTTGTGCAGAATGGAAAAAATAAATCTCTTTTCCTCTGGATTCCTCTTTGAAATAACTCCCCTTCCATCAGATGTGGGGCTCAAGAGCTGTTTGGGAGCACAGGCAGAGAAGCTGCTGTTGTTTTGGGGCAGGATCCCTCTGCCCCATCTCAAGTATTTTACCATGGATGTCTCCACTGCTGCCTCACTCCACTGCCAACAAAGACAAGCCCACATTTCCTGGGCACAGTAAGTCACACATCAAAAGTCTAACAACATGCCCTTTCAGTGACTTTTTCACCCCATGGACCACAGCAGGAGCTCAGGGTCAGATGCATTTTCCAGCCAGGCATTTCTTGTTAAGCAAAGTGAATCTTCCAAACACCCAGACGTGCCCAGAGGAACCTCAGGTGACACCCATGGATGCTACGCAGCGCTTTTTTCAGGCTTAATGACTTCACTGCTTTATTCCTGGCCTTTTTCACACCTTGCAGTGGACTCAGGACAAAGTTTGGATCAAATTCTCAATTACTGCTGCTCCCCCCAAGGATTTGGGATGCCCTGATCTCCGAACACTCACAGACACTCTGTGCTGATGGAGTTCACCCCGGGGACTCCCACCACACAGATTTCAAACCCACAGACCTGTGGGGACAGCAGATTTGAAATTGGCCTATTTTATGTGATTTTAAAGGGTGAATGCAGCCAGGAAGCCAGGGAGGAGGGGAAATAAGCCCAAAGAGCAAAGCATGGCCCTCAGCAGCCTTTGCTGGGGTGTGATGGATGCTGTATTTGTACAGATCAATGATCCGTGGCACTATAGAACAAATTCATTACAAGCAATGTGTGATTTTAACTGTGAACCTTCACTCCTTTTTTCTTCATTTTTTTCATGAATGTTCTTGACAAAATACACATTTTAGGTTTCCCCCTCCCAGGCTTGGCCACCCTTACCTCACCAGGTCTGTGAAAACAACTCACCAGCTCATTTTTGGGCTGGACAAAAACCCCAGCCTGGCCCTTTGGACAGTATTTCATGAGGAACAGTTAATCACCTTAACTGCTCCTGCCTTCCTGAATAAAAGATCTCAGTGCTTTTGCTTTCATCTCTGCACAACTAGAGAGGGAGAACCCTCCAGCTCATCCTGTGAATCCCCTTATTCTTTTTTACATTTCAAAAGGCAGCTATTGTGCAAAAATGCATCTTAAAAGCCCCAGAGCACTGGGGGTTTTTGCTTTATTTTCCCTTTCCAGCACCTCAGTGGATTTCATCTAACAAACTGTCACCTTCAGCTGGGGTTTGGGCATAATGGGTTTTGCTGCTTGGGTTTGGTTGGTTTTTTTGTTTTGGTTTTTTTTTTTTCCCCTAGCGGCCCAAATCTTTGCTTTTTGAGCCTTTTTGTGTGTTTGGGATTCATCTCCTGGGCTTTCCTTAGGTGGGGTCACTGGCACACGATTTTCATCTGTTACAGGTGGAGTGTTATCTCTTCATCTGTGAGGTGCAGAGACTCTGTCCCAGATCTCCTGAGGTGTTTTGCCCACCCAAGCCCAGTCTTTCTGTCACCTGGACCTGGTGACCCACGGTGGCTCAGAGGACTGTGCCCACATTCCCACCATTTTAACCTCATGATCAAATTCAACACCATCTTATGAGCATTTTCATCTTTGCATCCTCATCCTACCAGCTTCTGTATTTTAGTTCCAGCCTGGCCATGTACAGCCTCCTCCCAATCCAGTATTCATATTTCCCTGGGGAAATGCTGGACCCCTCTTCCTCACTCCCCATCACCTCCTGAGTGCATTTTGTGTTGTTTAATCTCCTTTTTTGAACCCCAGCCTTCAGCCCAGTCCTCAAGCTTCACTCCATCCCAAACTGGTTTTGGAACAGCTGTTAGATGATAATAAAAGCTGGAAGCTGAAGCTGCAGAAAGGATCTGCCCTTGGAGGAGATTTCTGCAGCCACAGGAGGCAAGACTTAGCAGAGGTCCCGTGAGAAACCCATCATTGCAGGAAAGACAGCAGTGGTTCATCTGTGCATCACCAAACTCCTCAGTGCTCCACTCCTCCACGGCAGCCCAGCTGCCAGTGGTCCTGGGGGACCTGCACACTCCCAAAAAACCAAGACAAAGGGTCACAGGAAGCTCTGAGGGGCTCTAAAAGCCCCAGGCTCTGTGCAGCGAGCTAAATTTTTAATATCCAGCACTAGTCCTGGGGCTGCCCTGCCCACGTTCAGTGCAGGGGTGCTGCAGAGCAAATATCTTTCCAGAAAAAAATATCTCTTCACATGTCCCGAAGCCAAAGTGGTGAATGAGCTCTTCTGGTGCCCCTCTCCTGTCTCTGTTAAAAATAAAGGTTTTTATGGGTGCAACCAAGTACCTACAAGGGCTTCCATGAGGTTTAGGGATGGAAAGAAATGAGGGAGGGTGTGAATTTATTGTTGTGTCAGCTTTGTTGTGTGCCTTGGGAACACCAGGAATCACAGAATTCACAGAATGACCAGGTTAGAAGAGACCTTCAAGATCATCCAGTNGATAAACTGGGGTGGCTCCATCCATGGCTGACACCTCCCAAGGTCCAACTCTGCCCTTAACAACAGCAACCTCTGCTCACAATCACGGAATCATGGAATTGTGTCGGTTGGAAAAGGCCTCCAAGATCNCCCAGAGGGTGTTTTGAGAATCTTTTAAAACAAAGTAAGCTGAAAAAAACTAAATGGAACTTCTAAATGAGAAAATTAAACATTTTCATGCAAGACTGCTAAAATGTTTCAGCTGTCGAAATGTTTCAGCTTCTGCATCTTTCCAGCTGAATTGAGGGGTGTATTAACAGGAATTCAGGGAATGTTTCTGACAGCCAGATGAGCTCTTTTGGCTGTATCTCCCACTGCCCTGGCTCCAGAGGGAGCGGCTCAGGTTCTGCTCCGCCACAGATCTGAGCTGCTGCTCTGACAAATGCAGCGGCTTTTTGGGTGAGATGAGACAAAACTTGGCTGCCGTCCTTGCAGCGTGGGACTCGTGCCCTTTTGTGCGTTTATTTGTCAGTGCTGCGAGTGAGTCTGCAGCCAGCAGAGCTCAGTGCAGGGAACGTGGCATCCCCAAGGAGCTGGGGCTGTGTGAGAGTGACGGATGGAGAGGATGGAAAATATCCCAGTATGTCTCAGTGCACGGTGGGCACTGAGAACAAACACAGCCTGAGCTGCTCAGCCAGAGGGGCTGGAGCTCAGAGGTGCTGTACTCCAACCCCCAGAAGTTCAGCCTGGGGAGGAGAAGGCTCCAGGGAGACATTCCAGGACCTTGCAGGGCCTAAAGGGGCTCCAGGAGAGCTGGAGAGGGACTGGGGACAAGGGATGGAGGGACAGGACACAGGGGATGGCTTCCCACTGCCAGAGGGCAGGGATGGATGGGATATTGGGGAGAAATCCTTCCCTGTGAGGGTGGGGAGGCCCTGGCACAGGGTGCCCAGGGAAGCTGTGGCTGNTATGTTGCTTCTTCTGGTCTAAATGTGTTTATCAGAGCTGTCCCTATAACCATACTAGGAGAAAAAAAAAAAATTGATCATTTGTGATACGGAGAATCAGGTTCTTAAAAGCACCTGTGATCTAAAGATGTTATTATTTTATTTTATTTTATTTTATTATTTTATTTTATTTTATTTTATCCATTTCGTTTTGGTTTATTTTATTATTTTATTTTTTTATATTTTATTTTATTATTTTNGAGAGGATGGAAAATATCCCAGTATGTCTCAGTGCACGGTGGGCACTGAGAACAAACACAGCCTGAGCTGCTCAGCCAGAGGGGCTGGAGCTCAGAGGTGCTGTACTCCAACCCCCAGAAGTTCAGCCTGGGGAGGAGAAGGCTCCAGGGAGACATTCCAGGACCTTGCAGGGCCTAAAGGGGCTCCAGGAGAGCTGGAGAGGGACTGGGGACAAGGGATGGAGGGACAGGACACAGGGGATGGCTTCCCACTGCCAGAGGGCAGGGATGGATGGGATATTGGGGAGAAATCCTTCCCTGTGAGGGTGGGGAGGCCCTGGCACAGGGTGCCCAGGGAAGCTGTGGCTGCCCCTGGATCCCTGAAGTGCCCAAGGCCAGGCTGGACAGGGCTTGGAGCGACCTGGGACAGTGGATGGTGTCCCTGCCCATGGCAGGGGGTGGGACTGGATGATCTTTAAGGAACCCTTCCAACCCAAACCATTCTGTGATCCTGTCTTCCCTTGATGGGTTTTATAGGGAAATATTTGCCCCACCCCCTGTTTGGTGCAAAGGAAGTAAAATTTGTAACTTTTGGAAACCAAAAGCTACAAGCTCTTCTGCCTATCCTTCATTATAATCTCCCTTCTATTGTCATTTTTATATATTGTCCTTTTTCTTTTCTCTATTATCCCTTTTTTTTCCCTTTCCCCTCCATTGATCCCCATTACGTGCTCCTCCAGAGGCACAAACCTGTCCCCAGACAAACAGTCTCAGTTTGGAAATCTGCTGGTTCTATTTCAAACCCCAACATTTATCCTAAAACCAGTCTGATTTCTTTCCCAGGTGGTTTAACAGAAGGTCCTATCTCTACCTACAAACATGGACCAGCGGAGAGAGAGATGGGGAAAATCAGGGATTCTCCATACCGCTGTCAAAGTTGAGTAATTCAAGATGAAAGCACTGAAATCCCCATCCTCCTCCACTCCCACACCTCACCATAAAGCTCAAAGGGACATTTCAGGCCTGGAAGTGCCTCCGTGTGACCAGACAGCAGCTGAAAAACCAGGGGAAGGTGCCAGGATCTGGTTTTATTTGCACCATCATTCCCAGCTGCCATCCCATATCCCAACTCTCCAAGGCTGAACGAGCCCAGCGCTGGACTCTTGTGCACACCCAGGCCAAAATATCATTTTCCTCTTTAAAAAGGACTTGATTGCATTAAAAGACCCTTTGAGGATGGAGACTCCCTGGGCAGCAGGGAGCGTGAATTCCCGGGTTCCTCTCTAATCACTGTGCAGTGCTAAATCGAGGTTTTCCAGCCTCTTGGAGAAATTTGTAGGCGAGGCACCGGAAAGGCTCCGGAGGCTGCCGTTGAATTTTGATGCTGTTCATCCATTATGGATGAAGGGGTTTATGTAAGAGACTTTCCCTGGCGTTCATCTGAGGCCAGGCTGTCCCAGGCTGCAGATGCAGAGAGGACAGGAAGAGGGAGCAGGGACAGGAGGAGGGAGAAGGGACACAGAGCTGGGATCGCTGCTTTTCTCCTGACAACTGGGAGCACTCAGCTTCCCAGAAACAAAAAAAAAGCCTCCAGCACTTAATAAAACCTTGTCCTCCCAGGAAGGACAAATCCTTCTGTGTGAAATATGCATAAAGCCTCTGTTTGGACACGGATCATCCTGTGGTTTTTGGATGCAAGAACACCTCTCCCTGTCAGCTTTGCACCTGGTGGATAAAGAGACTCTCCATGGAAGTATTTCCTTCCTGTTCTCTTGGAAAATGCTCTGACCACATTTCCCCCGTGGCTGGTGAGCCAGCCAAGCCTTGCTTGCTCTGCTCTCTTTAAACAGGAGGATTAATTAAGCTGGAGAGTTTGTTAATGCACTGTTAGATCTGTCCACACACAAGGTGGGGAAATGAACCACAGTTAATTAGCAAAGGTATTATTAATAAAACACCCAGATCAGAACCTGCCTCGATGGAGAATCCCTGGCTGCCCCTCAGCTCAGCCCTAGAAAGCTTATGAGAGTGGCTTTGGACATCTCTTTTATTTTCTCCTCTTGACTCTGCCATCCAGCACGAAGGGTTTCCACATATTTGTTCATTCTCCTGCAGGGACATCAAACAGACAAGGGAATGTTGACCATGTCCTGCTGACGCCCTGCCTGTGTTTGCAGAGCCCACAGGGCCTGGCTGCTGCAGAGGCTGGAGTGTTTCCATGTCTCCATGCTTTTGTGTAGGGCATGGGAAGTGTCCAAAGCCTTGGAAGGGTCTTCTTGCTGTCCATGATGCCCTGACAGGAGGGTGGAGACGGGGGGGGTCAGGCTCTGCTTCAAGGGAACAGGGACAGGAGGAGAGGGAACGGCCTCAATTTGTGCCAGGGGAGGTTTAGATTGGATATTAAGGGAAATTTATTCATGGAAAGGGGTGTGCAGCCCTGGCACAGCTGCCCAGGGCAGTGGTGGAGTCCCCATCCCTGGAGGGATTTAAAACCCCTGTGGATGTGACACTTGGGGACAGGAGTCAGTGGTGGCCTTGGCAGTGCTGGGGGAATGGTTGGACTGGATGATTTTGGAGCTCTTTTCCAAACCAAAGAATTCTCTGATTCTACAGTGGGAAGATAGGGGCCACAGGGAGAGAGGCCACCACTTTTTAGCAGATCTGCCCACAGACAAAGCCCTTCACAGCCAAAGAGCCTCAAAGTCAACAGGACATCTCGTCATCCTTAAGAAAGCCAAGACTGGTATAAACACACAGGACAGGGGCATCACTGCAAGGTACCCCCTGAGGATCCCCATCATAGCTGGACCAAATCATAGCGACTTTACACTCTCCTGGTGTAAAATCCCATTTCCAGCCTCCCTTCCTGTAACACCCACACAGGAACAAGCCCTTTCCAGTCCCTCTAAAGGCCATTTCCATGGGAAGTGGCATTATTCTGGTGCCTCAGGTTTTAGCTTTTATGTTTTTCAGATTCTGTGCTGCTTTAGTGTGTGGGTCTGGGCTTCATATTAGGTGATGAGCTCTCTTCACAGAGTAGGGAGACAAAACAATTCCTGCTCTAGCTGGGGACCAAGGACAAATGATCCAAATCTCAGGCCCAAGAGCACAAACAACGTGGGCTGAAGAGAGAAAAACAAGAAGGATGGGACTTGATGGGCTAAAGCTGGAATTGGACAATGAACTCCAATCTGCAAATGGAGCAGAACTGATAAAAGTGCCAGAGCCCGTGCCCGGTGTCCATTTTGGGACCATTTTGGTTCATCTTGGGTGCAGCCCTGGCTGGGCTCTTGTGCTGCCCAAGGTGGATCCATTGAGGAAATCCTTTTCATAAATCCCTGCTTTCTTCTTTACCTCTGCCTAGTCTCTGTTCTAGGTCAGCCTTCACAAGGCATCAGTTCCACGTGAAGCTGCCCCTGGGTGGGTAGGGGACTTTGTCCTGCCCGTCCTGTGTTCTGTGTCTGCTCCCTCATGTCCCCACTGTGACTCTGAGCACTGCTGCAGATCAAAACATTTCACAGCAGCTGCACCTTTGCCCTCCCTTCTCCCCTCAGAGGTTTCACTGCTTTTAGAAGTTCTCCATGCGTAGAAGTGTGTCGATTTGCATCACCTTCCACCCAAACTGAGGCTCCCAGCGCATCCACCAGAGTGGGTATTCCCAAAATACATGGTGCTCACTGAAGCAAGAGTGAAGCTGAGACACGGCAGAACAGCTCCTGTGCTTTCCAGGATTTTCTCATCTCCTTCACAAATTTCACCAAGTGGCCTCAAAATATCACAAGACTGCAAAGAAAAGAATTGAGGATAAAACCTCAGCCTGGGGAGAAAGTGGTTGCTCATTTTTCCTCCTTATTTGCTCCTCCCAGGAGTTGTTTTGTCTTTGCTCCAGGATTTCCTGTACTTCCCTGTATACAGGAATTTCCTGTACAAACCTATAGGTTTGTCTACGCCTTCTTCAGGTTCCAGGACAGCCTGTTATACCCACTGGGACATCCAAAAATTCACCTGGAGTCTTAGCCCCCCACAGCTGAGCTGAGTTTGTGTCTCAACATCCCCCTGACACCTCTGGACAGGTAAACCTGACTTTTAACACTTTTGCTGCCTAAAAACTATCCTGAAAGCACAATGCTTTATTCATGCAAAGGGAATCCCAAAGGAATTTGGAGTAGCCAGTCAAAGGATGAAAATGCCAAAGGGAGGGGACTGAACCCCCTTCATCCAGGCTGCAGGCACAGGAAAAACAGGCAGCAGGGATCTCTGCAATTTAAAAAATAAAATGTAAAAAATTTCAAACGGACTTTTAAAATCAACATTAAATTAAAATTAACATTTTAAAATTTAAAATAGACATGAAGGTTTCAAGGATGAAAAACCAGGGACACAAATGACCACGATCCAGGTGTAATTAAACCACTGATGAGCATCTTTTGGGGTGGAGGAGGCTCAGGTCCCCCAGCACGACATGGAGCATTGTTAGAAGGAGGCAGCTGGCAAGAGAGGCAGGCACCTTTTTTTCCTGTCACGAAGCCAGCAAGTCTCCTCTTCCACAGCAATTATTTGCTTCAGAAGCCTAAAAATACAATGTTCTGTGATTTGGAAAACTTTTATTTTTTAAAGCAAAGTGAGCGCTTTGAACTCTTTTGTCATGAAGCAAGTCAGCACTTGGGTGGATTTTGTCTCAGCTCCATCCCACAGCCTACCCAAAGCCCTGTTTCAGTTTCAAGTCTGCTGTGGATTGTTTTAGGCAATCCCATCACTTCGGAGGTGTTAAATCCGAGTTTTTGTTAACCTTGGCTTTGCCGCCCCCGCATCCCGGGCACATGTGATGAGGGAAGGGGAGGCAGAGCGGGGCCCCCGTGTTAATGAAACACTTCTCGAGGCACTCACAGACAGTCTCCGCTTGTCACCGAAAATATCCCGGTGGCACCAGCTGCAGAGCTCCTTTTAGCTCCAGGCGTGCCTCCAGCCCACACTGGGTGCTCTCCTGCTGGGTGCTGACAGCAGGGCTAATGATCACTAATCTCTGTTTTATTATCATTTAATCTTTTTTTTTTCCTAAGGGAAGGAGAGCTGTGTGTGTCGCTCCCCTCCTGCTCACCCCACTCCTCTGCTCTGATTTTTGCCACCTGTTGACCAGTTTGCAATGGAATGGAGGGAAAAGATCCAGCAAAGGCATGATCTTAAGGAGGTAAGAGCCCTTCCAGGCACCACCACTCACAGGGGATGATCATCATGAGCCAGACTCTAGCTTGTGAAGAGCATTCATGTTTGTTGTGTTCCCCAGGCAAAGATTTACATTTTCCTCCTCAAAATCCTCCCCAGCAGTCACAGAGTCACAGAATCATAAAATCATGGAGTCATGGAATGGTTTGGGTCAGAACAGACTTTAAAGCTCATCTTGTTCCACCCCCTGTCCACGGGCAGGGGCACCTTCCACTATCCCAGGTTACTCCAAGGCTCATCCAACCCAGCCTTGAATGTTCCCAGAGATGGAAACTTCTCCGGGCAACTTGCACCAATGTTTTAACATCCTCACTGTATAAAATTTCATCCTAATATCTCATCTAAATCTCTCCTCTTTTCACTTTAAAACCATCAACCTTCATCCTGTTCCTACAGACCCAACTCAAAGTCTGTCCCCATCTCTCCTGGGAGCCCCCTTTAAGTGCAGAAAGGCCACAAAAAGGTCTCTGCATCCGTGGGTGTCACGTGTCCCCAGCCTGTGCCACCAAGGTGGGAGGGGTGGCCCCAGGTTTGTTTTTCAGTGTTGTTTGGAGATCCCAAAGCTTGGGATGCGTGAGTCATTGCCAGCACCAAACCCACCCGTGCCATTTCAGAAGCTCTTCCCTGGGAGTTTGTTCAGCTGCTCGGCTTCCAGCTCCCAATCCGCCACTCCCAGGCATGTGCTCTGCAGTCTGTGGGAGGAAATACTTCTCTCAGATCCTGCTGGGTTTGCCCTGAGCTCCTCAAGAGAGCAGGAAAGGGATGAAACAGAGCGTTTCCTGCCAGCAGAGGGGATTTGACCTGGCACTAAACCCACTGCCTGCAGAACAGTCGCTGGAGAGGAAAGAAAGGACGGGGAGGAAACGCACAAGTCCTTTTGCATTCCGTCTGCCCGGGCTCCCACAGAGGAAATCCAGTGCCAGTGAATTATACAAATGCTTATGCAATTAGAAGGAGCTACAGTCAGTCCTCCTGCAGCCAAAAATAGCTGTGTGCACCAGCAAAGGGCCTGCCTGCCTTCACATCTCATTAGGAGGAGAAAACACTCCGGGCTGCTGAGTGGGAGAAGCTTCAGACGGAACAAAATATCCCTGGGCTGGCAACGCTGGAGGGCAACGAGACACAGGGGTGGAACACACAGCTGGCCCCACGTGTCCTCCTTCCCAACAGAGGTCTTGGAATCATGGAGTGGTTTTGTAGGAAGGGACCTTAGAGACCATCCAGCTCCACCCCTGCCATGTGCAGGGACACCTTCCACTATCCCAGGGTGCTCCAAGCCCTGTCCAACCTGGCCTTGGACACTTCCAGGGATCCAGGGGCAGCCACAGCTTCTCTGGGCACCCTGTGCCAGGGCCTCACCATCCTTAAATTCAGGTCATTGGATGATCTTTAATGACCTTTCCATCCCAAACCCCTCTAGGGTTCTGAGAGATGGCCCTGAAATTCTTCCTGACACTCCCAGGTGGGAGAGGGTTTCCCCTGGCAATCAGACATGGGGCAAATGTCCAGACTGATGGGAAAGGGGACAGGATTGCCATGGGACAGGACTGAGCACATCTCTAACCCCTGCTGGCTTTTGGGCAGAAGGATGTGGAAGCTTATCCTGAATCCACAGTAATCTTCAAACTGGGATTTGGAGACACCCACCCTGTGTGCTGGCCAGGGCATGGAGAGGAGCCTGGAGGAGAAGGGAAGCAGAAATGCCATCTGGGCTTGGCAGAGATGCTCCTGAGATCCCTGTTCTTGGCAAATCCCAGCACTGCCGAGGCCTTCCAGGATAAAGTGGCAACAGACCAAAGATGCCAACTGAGCTGCACTTGGCCCAAGGTGCAGAGAGGGGTGGAAGGGGGCCAGGAGTGCTCTGGGAGTCCGTGGAAGTCACCAGAGATGTTAATCCTTCCTGGCAGCAGCACTGCTGGAAGGGGGGAGGAAGATGGCTGCGAGTCCCAGAAATGCCACCATGGCAGGAAGATGATGAGGTGGGAAGATGTTGAGGTGCTACACACCATTCCTGAATAATTTTGTGGAAAAGAGGGTGGAAAGATAAGAGATCAGCAAGCTGGTCTTCTTCTGGTGGTCCATCCCAGGGTGGGAAATATCCCAGGGACACACCTGCATTCACAGAGCTTGAAAGTCACTCATTAAAAACTGGCCAACAGCAAGGCTTGGAGATGGCAACTGGGCAACTGGATGTGCAATCAGAGCTAGAAACCCCACCTTTCCCACCTGTGTCACACCTGACAGCCTCCCATATTCCTGAGGGCACCTCAGGTGGCTTCTGGCACAATGATCAGGCCACCAAACCACACCCCTACACAGTGGACACGGGTGTGAGTGTCTCAACTTTGTCAAAACCCCACAGTGGTGATGACAGTGGTGGTGACACTGAAAGAAATCACCCTGTCCCCAGAGCCTACACCAAAGAGGGACCAGCAAGCTTCCTGGGATTTATGGCACAGTCCAAGGGCAGTCAGTTGGTGCAAGATTTCACATCTCAGTTTGTCTGGGAATAGCACTGAGGCTCCAAGCCCTGTGTCTGGGAGTGTGTTTACTATTTGGGAGCATGAGGTGTTGCACGCAGCAGGATCTCTCCAGTCTGCCATTGATGTCAAAGTTTTGTTCCTGGAAAAAACATATTGGGGTAGATAATGTTCTTGCTGACAAGCCAGGTGTCAAAACATGGCAGGATAATGTTACTGAAAGCCTCAGCTGCTCTAAAAGGGAAGTGAAGAGATGATTGTTGCTTCATTAGACATCAAAATTTGATGGCATATCACTATGACTGAAAGGCTCATGAATGCTTAAAAGAAAACAGAGCTGAAAGCTGCCTGGGATATCGGCTGGGGAGTTCCCTGGGAGAGGCTGGCCACGTTTGGTCTCCCTGGAGTGCATGCTCAGAGCCAGGAGATGGGCAGGGCTGTTGTGAGCTCTGCACACCTCTGGCAGGAGCTGATCCACCACAGGTGAGCCCAGACAACAGAATCAGAGAATTGTTTAGGCTGGAAAGGCCCTCTGAGATCATCCGGTCCAAACAGCACTGCCAAGGCCACCATTAAACCACGTCCCCAAGTGCCACATACACACATCTAAATCCCTCTAGGGATGGGGACTCCACCACTGCTCTGGACAGCCTGCACCTTTCCAGTGAAGAAATTCTTCCTAATATCCAACCTAAACCTCTCCAGTGCAAAGCAAGGTCTGTCTAAACCCATGCTGGACAGCAGCCCACAGTGGATGGCTTCAGGACCATGTAAGAGTACTTGGCCCTGGTGAGGGCACACCTGAGTGCTGTGCCCAGTTCTGGCCCCTCAGTTTGGGAAGGACATGGAGGGGCTGGAGCACATCCAGAGGGGGCAACGAGGCCGGTGGGGGGCTGGGAACACAAACCCTGTGAGGAGCAGCTGAGGGAGCTGGGGGTGCTCAGCCTGGAGAAAAGGAGACTCAGGGGTGACCTCAGCACTCTCTGTGACCCCTGAAAGGTGCCTGTGCTCAGCTGGGGCTGGGCTCTGTCTCCAGGAGCTGACACAACCAGAGCACACAGCTTCAGGCTGCCCCAAGGGAAATACAGGCTGGACATCAGGAAGAAGTTTTTCACAGAGTGATAAAGTTCTGGAATGGCTGCCCAGGGAGGTGCTGGAGTCACCATCCCTGGGTGTGTTTAACAAAGCCTGGATGTGGCACTGGGTGCCAGGGTTTAGTTCAGGTGTTGGGGCTGGGTGGGACTTGATGATCTTGAAGGTCTCTTCCAACCTGGTCATTCTGTGATTCTGTGAAGAGCTGCAAAGTTTGGGCCAGTGACAAGCAGCCTTTCTCAGGACACACCTCTGTGGTCACTCACTGGAGTTGCCTGGAGCTCTCTCAGCTCATTTCTTGTCCTGTCCTTTGGGCTTCTGAATGCCCCCAAGGAAGGCTGGTGAGGAGCCTTGCTCACAGCAGGTCCCAGGGTGACTCTGGGAGATTCTGAAGATTAATTGGACTTACATACCAAGGTTTTTTCTTCTTCCCAACATCTAATCTAAATTTTCCCTCTGTCAGTGTGAAGCCATTCCCCTTTATCCTGTCACTCCATGTCCTTGCCCAAAGTCCCTCTCCAGCTCTCTTGGAGTCCCTTTAGGTATTGGAAGGACCAACAGCAGCTCAGTCAAAGGAGTCACTGATTTTGTGACACCTCTGTGACCCTGGCCCTGTGACAGAGCTGCTGTGCTGGGAGCACCAGAGAGCTGTGAATCATCAGCTGGATCATATCTTGCTGTCCTGACAAGGTTGTAAGGAAGTGAGAATCCTGAAAAACATAAAAATGAGAAGGTTTGGGTTGGCTGTTCACTTGTTTTTCCTGAACAAGTGTTTTACTTTTTAACTTTAATTTTACATGCTTAGAATCAGGGAATGGTTTGGGTTGGAAGGGACATTAAAGACCACCCAGTGCCACCCCCTGCCATGGGCAGGGACACCTTCTACTATTCCATGACTGCTCCAAGCCCTGTCCAGCCTGGCCTTGGTCACTTCCAGGGACACTTAGCAAGGATTTCACAGGGGAAGGCCTCCCACGTCCTTTGTTTAACAAACCTGTCTGCAAACCAAAACACAGAGGGTGCTGCAAGTTGATGGGAAGTTACTGGGAATGGAGGGAATTACCTGCCTGGTTTGGCAGAGAGAATCCTCGGCTCTGTGCAAACTCAAAGGCCTGGAAAGCCCAAGTCTGCTGCACAAGGTCTGTTTTCCTCTTGTGCCACACTGCTCCTAGACTGGTGTCTGAACAAGCTGGATGGATCATGCCAGGATAATACTGGACAGGTGGACATAAACCTGATGAACCTTGCCCAAAACAACAGGCAGAAATACCTCCTGTGATTTACAGGCCGTAAATCCTGCCCACAGAGGGGCCCAGGTTAGATCAACACCAAGGACCAGGGGACAGCTGCCCAATTCCCCGTCATTTCCTGCCCACACCCACGTGCCTAACACCAGCCTGAGCTCTGCCATGACAAACACGACTCAGGGGTACCATCAAGAGCAGTCAGCATCCTCTTTACGAGCCACAGGACAAGCAGCAACTGTTGGGGCTGCTTTTGAACTTTGCTGGCATCATTTATCTACATTCAGTGCTCCAAGTCCCATCTGTCTCACAAAGTTTTTCTAATGACATCAGCTCTTCGTGGAATTTCTTTATCAACTTCACTGTGTCTTTCAGCACAAAGGCAACCTGCCACAACTCTTCCAGGAGGCTTTGTAGCAAAATAAAATGGAAATGATCCTGTTCTTAATGCTTTGCCTACCTCAGGAGTGATTTATGGGTGTTGCTGAATGCACGCAGAGATAAATCTCAGTTGGTTACGCCTGGCTCATCTCCTGAACACCTTTGAAGTAAAGAAGGACAAAAAAGAATCCAAACATAAAACTAAAGCAAAGACCAGCTCAGAAGAAGGGGGGGATTCCTGGGGTAACCCATCCTCTGCAGGTTCTCAAGACCTGTGAGGGAACCTGTAGGTGCCACCTCCCCATTTTAGAGGTGAGCAAACAGAGAGAGATAGGAAATTATGTTCCCACTTGCTTATGAAAGGGTGAATGGATTTGAATAAATAAATAAATAATTTGTTGGAAGTGCCAGATAACAATGCTTGCTGCCACATTTCCCCAGTATTAGAAATCCCCTCACTCAGCAAAATCAAAAGCAACAGGTCTGTGCACTGGGTGCAAGTTTCAGCTCAAACTCCCACATCTTCCCAATCCCAAACGATTTCCTTTCACTTGAAAGGGGGAAAAATTACCAGCTCATACATTTATAGCACAGCAATTCTGATTTTCCCCACCACTGGGCACACCAGAAATGCTCCCACGATGACAAGCAGGTCTTTTGGCCAGCACTGGTACTCCCAGGACTTGTGTAGCCTCACATATCCTGATTATTCCCTGTGTTTGGGGTTGTCCCCACACAAACACGAGTCTGGAAGCCCAGAGCCACAGCAGATCTGAGCACATCTGGCCAGAAAATACAGAGCAGAGCAGCCAGAGCGTGCAGACAGTTAATGGCTAAATAGAATTAGTTAAAACATGATAAAGGAGGTCCCAACACAACCCAGAGTGACTTCAAATTCCTTTTGCTCGCCTGGGAGCAGCACCAATGTTAACCTCACCTCATTAACTTCATGTTAAAGAGCTTTTTAGTGCTGATCAGAAAACAAAGCAGGGAGTGGAGGTGGTGCACAAAGAAGCATTCAGTGGGTTTGTTCCTAAAATGATTTCCTGTTTCTGAACACCTCCCCCCACAACTTTCTCCCCAATGCTTTTTACGTGGAAGCCCTAAAACAGCAGGCAGAGCATTTTCTCCATTTCCCAGTGATGAGGAGCAGTTTATTCATCAGCTATCACTTTTCACCACTTCCTTTTAGGGTGTTTTAGACACTTTTTCAGGAAAAGAAGTCTGGGAATGCTCTTAACCATCTGCATGCTTCATTACAGGCTTTTACACTGAGCCAGAAAGGTGACACCCTGTTACATCCTCGCTGTGTCTGGGGACCAAGAGGAGCAGGGATTGATGCAAGGACACCCAGGCTGGCTCTGGAGGGAGCAGGGTGCAAGGCCAGATCTTTGGAAGCTGTGAGGATGATTTAATTACAGGCTCTGTCACACCACTGCCCTGTCCAGCCTGTGCCAGGGCTGGACAACCATTTCTGTAAAGAATTTTTCTCTAATATCCAACTTAAACATGCCCTGGCATGATTTGAGACTCTTCTCATCCCAAATCCAATTCACTCTCACATGATCTCCATCCTGGATTGCATCAGGGAAAGTGACCCAAAACCTTCCTGCTGCAAGAAGCCCACCTTTCCCAGGAGATGTCACCAGGTTTGATGGCAGCCTTCCCCACATGCCCAGAGCCACCTCCCCTCTCACATCTCTCAGCACCCTCTAAATATCTCTTTCTCCTCTGCTCCCCTCTTCTGGGAACCCTCCGCAGTTCACATCCCACTGTCTTGGTTTGAAAAGCCAGGTGTCTGCTAAGGAAGGCAGGAGCCTCCCTTGAAATGGAAAATGTAAACCCCCTCCCTCCAAATCACCACAATTTTGAAATTAAGGGGCTCTCAGGCAAAGATATGGGAGTAGGAACAACAGTTCTTTACTAGGAAAACTGAAAATACAAATGTAATTAGTACAAACAAAACTACTGCCAGAGTGAGAGCAGGAGCTGGCAGCCTGTGGGTCAGGGTGTTGGTGGCAGTGCCATTCCATGGTGGCTGCTCCTCCTGCAGTGACAGATGTGGCTCTGCTGGAGCAGGGATCCTGGACAAGGCTGGAGTTTTCCTCTGAAGCTCCAGGGCTGGTGGAGCTGGGCCTGCTCTTCCTCTGGGAATGCAGAGGAGAAGAAAGCTGCTCCTCTGGGAATGCAGTGGGAAAAGGCTCCTGTGGTGTTCCAAGGCTCAGATTGTATCCAGGTAGGAATGCTTGGCTCCTCCCCCTGGGCAGAGCCTCTCCCAGTGGGATGATGGAATTTTATCAGCCATGCAGTGACACTCAATGGCCCATTAACAGGAGATAATTAATAATTAATGGCCCATGAACAGAAGATACCTCCTAGAGCGAGGATTGGCTGTGGAAGAGATAAAGAAAACTGCCCAATGAACAGAAAATAACTGCCCCACCTCTAACAGATGGGAATAGAATACATGCTTATTTTATAATCCAGGACACTCACCCACGTGGGTCAGGCAGCATCAACTGGCCAAAAACCCAGCTGAAGCTTCCTGAGGCCACCTGGGGACCTTCTGGCCATGTCACCCCCACTCAGCCCAACCATCCTGGATAAATACCAGAGCCAGGCTGAGCACCAGCCTGGAGAGGAGTGGATGGAGGTCCAGGAGGGGTAGGGAGTGAGAAACACTGATTCCCACCCAGCCCTGATTTTTTGATAGTGTTCTTCATCACACCTCACTCCTCACCCACACAGCCCAGAAGAGAAAAGCAAATCAGCCACATCACACCAAAAAAACCATTCCTCTGCTTTCAGCCCCGAGAAATGGAAAGCTCCTTGGCTTCTGAGTGAAAGGAAGTTTTCCCACACAATAGCTCAGATCCCATTAAAGCATTGACAAGCAACCACTTTGTGATTCACTTAAAATTTAGCCAGGAGGGAAAATATTACTTTGGATGGCAAGAAGAGATTGCTTTTAATTGAAACTCTTTCTGCACTGAACTGCTGTTGACACTCAGTTTTCAATTAACAGTTCCATGGGTTTTAGTTCAGTTCATGTCAAGGCTGTAAAGTGAGAAAAAAAGAAGTAAAATCAAATCAAATCAGAGCTTCTGGCTGATCTTGGAGAAGTTCAAAGGCATTCAAATGCAAGTCTGTGTGCAGTTTTTTTTCCTTCAAATCCTTGACTCAGTGGTGTTCTGCCATTTTCAAGGTTACCTTCACAAACTAGTGAAGGACTGAGGTCGGGAGAGACCTCTGAGGTCTTTAGTCCAACCCTCTGGGTCAGCTTGAAGGTCAGAGCTGGCTGCTCAGAGCCTCTTCCAGGTGGGATGAACATTTTCAGCAGTGGTGGCTGGACAGCTTTGGGGGATGTGCCCACCCTTGCTGTGGGAGCCGTGGTCACACATCCATCCGGCACAACAGCCTGGGATAGGGTGGGAAAACGACATTTCTGACAGTGGAGAAAGGTGCAAATCAGGTGAAATCACTGCAGACACAGATTTAATGGAATTACACTAAAAATACTTTGTATGGGCAAAGTGGAAACACCCCTTATTTTTATATCTAGAGATGCATTTAAGTGGTGGCCTTGGCATTGCTGGGTTAATGGTTGGACTCAATGATCTTGGAGGGCTTTTCCAACCTAAATTACTCCATTCTGTACATAAAGTCAAGGATTTACTGTTGGTATAACTGGAACCACAAGTCTGCATTCATAAAATTTATAAAAATAATTTTTAATAGGAAACAAATTAAAAATTTAAAAAAAAATCAAAGTTGTTTTCTGGCAGTTTCCTCCATCATTCTTATGCATGAAAAAAACCTTTCATCACCCAGGCCAGGGAGGTTATTTCAAGTGGAATTACTCCAGCCAGGAGCAGGAGGATGCTGGAAGATGTTTGTTCCCAGCAAAGCCTCTCCACGGGAAAACCATTTGGAGAGAAGCAGCTCTGGCAAATCCCAGCCCTCAAACCCAGCTCCTGGTGGAGTGGTCCAAGCTGCACTCAGCAAGTCTTCCCAAAAACATCAATCTTCTCATTACAGCCTGATCCAAGCACTGGAGCTTTCACTGTTTTCAGTCCCCAGAGGTCAACAGAAGGCACGTCCTGATTGTTGGGCAATTTATTTCAGTTGGTGTAATGACACTGAAATGGGCCATGAAGAAAAAGGGGGGGATTCTTGGGTAACCCATCTTCTGCAGGTTCTCAAGATCTGTGAGGGAACCTGTTGATGCCACCTCCCCATTTTAGAGATGAGCAAACAGAGAGAGATAGGAAGTGATGTTCCCACTTGCTTATGAAAGGGTTAATGGATCTGAATAAATAAATGAATGAATAAATAAATAGATAGAGAAATAAATAGTCAAAAGTGCCAGATAATAATGCTTGCTGCCCCATTTCCCCACTATTAGAAATTCCTGCACTCTGCAAAACAAAAAGCAACAGGTCTGTGCACTGGGTGCAAGTTTCAGCTCAAACTCCCACATCTTCCCAATCCCAAATCCCAACTTCCTTTCACTTAAAAGGGGAAAAAAAGTTAGCAGATCACACATTTACAGCACGTGATGCTCCGTGCTTGAGTCTATCCAGAGGCTGAGTTTGTCCCTTTTCCCTTTTATCCCTGGTGATAAAAGTGTACCTCTCCAGGTCCTCCAAGATATCTGCTCTAATGTATTACCCACAAAACCAGAGATGAGCACGGCTTCATCTCTCAAATTCTGTGCAGGTTGCCCACTGTCATTTTTGTCAGTTTATTTGGGAGGGGTGAAAAAGGGAAAAGTTGATTTCACTTGTGGATTTTTGCTTCCCCTTAGTAAAAAAGGATGATTTTAAAAATTTTCCTCAGAGGTTTATGTACCACAGGCAGTTATATGGTCCTAAAACTGGCCTTGCTCTTCATCTAAATTGCACATCCAGGTGGAATTTCAGCCCTCTGGAATTCAAATGCCTGGATTCTGTGCCTAGCTCTGCCAGAAACTCACCCCATGCCCCTGAGAAGGTCACCCAGGCTTAGATTTGGGTGGAAAAACTCAGTGGAAAATTTGGGTGGAAAATTTGGGTGGAAAATCATTACGGCGGGTAAGGATCTCTAAGATCACCAAGTCACCCCAGCACCACCACCACGTTCACCTCTAATCCACATCCTCCAGTGCCATATCCACGTGTTTTTGGAACACTTCCATGGATGGCGACTCCACCACTGCCTTGGGCAGCCTGGACAACACCTTCCCTGTCTTGCTTTGCAAGCAATTTGATGTGAATAATTTCACGTGCCTCCATCTGTTCCATGTGTCAATATTGCAGAATAACTGAGGTGGGAGGAGGGTTTCCGAGGCCTCCAGTTCAACTTTTGGATCAAAGATGAGTCCTCTTCTCACACCAATTTATTGCCCTTGGTTATGTCCAGCAGAATTTTGAGTATCTCCAAGGATGGAGAATCCACAGCCTCTTTGATCACCCTTTCCCCATGTTTGACCACTCTCACAGTGGAAAATTTCTCTTGCCTCTCACTGGATTTGTCACATCCTGTCTTTCCCTGTGCATTTCCAAGAGTCCATCTTCTCTAGAACCCTCCTTCAGGGGTTGTAGACACAATTTGGATCCACCTTAGACATTCACCTTTCCTCTACCAGTATGTCACGTCTCCTGCAGCCACAGAGGGGACACTGGCTGTGCTTTGGGACACAGCTGCACTTCCCATGGGCACCAGGTGACCTCACAGATCCCAGAGGATCGGGTCCAGGCTGGCCTGCATGAGCTGCAGGAACATTTGGGCTCTTCTGGCCTGAACATTTTTGGAACTGTCAAAAATATTGCAGCAAATGGTGAGGTTACAAAAAGCTCGTATTTCACACTGAAAGAAGGCAGATTTAGTTTGGATATTGGGAAGGAATTCTTCCTTGTGAGGATGATGAGGCCCTGGCACAGGGTGCCCAGAGAAGCTGTGGCTGCCCCTGGATCCCTGGACGTGCCCAAGGCCAGGTTGGATGGGGCTTGGAGCACCCTGATGTCAGGAAAATTAATCCACAAACATCAGAGGTTTATGTCCAAAAACAAGACAGAGGAGTCCTTTTACTTTATTTGAATAAAGGGAGAGGCAATGAAGAATTCCCCTGGGGTCTCTCAAATTTTTGGAGGATGCAGCCTCTTTTTTATCCCAATTTCTCTCCTTTTTATCCCAATGTCTCTCATTTTAATCCCAATTTCCCAGCCCCATTCCCTTTCTCTCTTTCCCCACTGGCTGAGGTACTTGAGCGGTACAGACTTCCCGGAACGCCTGATACCTGAGATTCCCGTCTGATATATAACCCTCCTTTTTAATTTTTAATTCTTATGGAATTTATCGTTTTCCCCCATTGTTTCTTTCATCTTTCAGTATCCAGTTTAATTTCTCAGCAAACCTACAGTTTGTAAAGGTACATATCTTTTTTCCATTCATCAGTCAGTGGAATCCTTCCCATTGTTTCTTTTATCTCTCAGGGCTAGTTTTATCTACCAGCAGACCCACAGCTTGTTTGTAAAGACAAATCCGTCATTCCTCTCACTGGGGTAGTGGAAGGTGTCCCTGCCCATGGCAGGAGGGTGGAATTGGATGATCTTTAAGGTCCCTTCCAACCCAAACCATCCCAGGATTCTGTGATTCCATGGTCTGGGAAGTGGTGGCTTCCCAAGTAATGAAGTTCAGTCCATCTGATTTATTCTCTGGATACGGATGTGCGGCAAGAAGAAAAAAAAAACCAGAAAGGGAGGAGAAAAAAAGAGGGAAGAAAGGGAGATGTGAATCCAGCATGGAAAGCTGATGTAGGGTGGCAAAATGTGTCTTGTCAGCTCTTCACTGGATTTCTTCCACTTGAATTTGAATGGAGAGGGATATAATTCACTGTGATATCGTCGTCCTGGTGTCCAGTGTGGGTGGAAGAAGATGTGCATGATAAGAGAACTCCAAAGAGAACAGCAAATTTTGGAAAGAATTTTTTGAAATGCCATTAGAAGTGGAGGTGGCCATGCAAGCCCTGGAGCCAGGCTGTGGGGATGGGTGAGTACCCAAGGTGAGGCATGGCCAGAAGTTCCTCCTGTCAGTTTTCCAGAGCTTCCCATCCCCACATCCTTGGCAGGACCAGATCACTGCTGCTGTGCTGCTCTCCAAGAGTGTGCCTGCACTTACTTTTCTCCATCCCTGACACGGCTTCTATTTTTATTAAAAGGAAAAAAAAAAAAGGTAAAAAAGTTTTGTTTTGCTGATTTTGTTTTTTAACACAGCCTAACAAAACTCCAGATAATGACAAACAAGTGAGCAAGACTCTGGCACAAGCAAACGAGATTTAATCTGTCAGCCCGTGGGCGGCTGGAGCAGGATAGTGCTGGCTGTATTTTCTTAAGGTGGCTCTTTCCATCCCTAGGGCTGCCTAAAATAAAGCAGATGGGAACACAGAATTATCCTCGATGCTGAAATATGGTGCTGCATGCAGGAAATGTTGCTTTTTGTGGAGTCTCTGCTCTGACACACTAAATCCACACCAGCCACTCAAGCACTGACTGGAAAATGATGGCCCAGACACTTCCAGTGGCAGTGCTGGAGCCAGGGAACCAGATCCCCCAGGATGTTTGAGACTGATTTAGGGGTTCAGGGCGTTGAAATGTATGAGGAAGAGTCACCTGGACTCGATGAAAAGAACAAGCCTTGGGTGTTGCTATGAACATATTATAAGTTTCTCTGTGTGTGAGCCTTCTGATCATTTTCCCATGGGAGAACATCCTTTTGCTGTCTTTACTCTGTATAAGCTTTCTGTAAACAAAATATCTGTGTCTGTTCTTCAAGGACATGGAATTGGTTGGCCTCCTCCTACCTATGAGGAGACTGAACTGAAATTACTTTATCTTTCTGATATTGTAAACTATTCGGGACACATTTTCCTGGACGAAGCAGCAGCAGGAGCATGGAATGCTCTCTGCTGAGCAGATATAAAAAAATACTAGAATTATGGAGTTTTTTTAATAAATCATTTTAGCCTTCTGAATTTATTGTCAAGAGTCCTTTCTTCTGTGTGTGGACCACGACGATACTTGGGTAATTCACTGCTAGTTAGAACCCAGAAATCCCTCACGAGGCTGTTGGGTGTGAGAGCTCCTGGTCCATGCTGGGATCCACCAAGAGCTCATTTAAGGGACCTGGACCAAAATCATGGAGCTGTTTAAGTCACCCCATGAGCCAGGAGGTGGCAGTGGCTGCTCTCCTCCAGGTCCTGTTGCATTTTTTGCTCCCCTCTGATCCAGACTGTGTTGGGGAGATAAAGGTTCAGCTTGGTTCACACCAACGACCTGATGCATCAAAGCAATGAGTGGGCAGTACCACAGAATCCCAGAACCACAGAATCCCAGAATTGTTGAGGTTGGAAAAGCCCTCTAAGATCAGTGAACCCAATCATTCCACAGCACTGCTGAGGCCACCCCTAAACCACCCCCAAGTGTCACATTTACAGGTTTTTTGAACACTTCCAGGGATGGTGGCTCCACCACCACCCTGGGCAGCTGTGCCAGGGCTGGACAACCTTTCCATGAAGAAATTTTCTTAAATATCCAACCTGACCCTCTTCTGGTACAACTTGAGGCCATTCCGTCTCCTCCTGTCCCTGTTCCCTGGGAGCAGAGCCCGACCCCCCTGGCTGTCCCCTCCTGGCAGGGAGTTGTGCAGAGCCACAAGGTCCCCCCTGAGCCTCCTTTTCTCCAGGCTGAGCCCCTTTCCCAGCTCCCTCAGCTGCTCCTGGGGCTCCAGACCTTTCCCAGCTCTATTCCCTTTCCTGGACATGCTCTAGCCCCTCAAAGTCTTTCTTGTTGGGAAGGGCTAAAACTAAATCCAGGATGTTTTTCCTCTCTCTGCAGGCAAAGGTAAAGTCAGGAAAGTTAGAGTGACTCGGGAGGGCCATGGGAGAAACGGATGAGCACAACTCCATCACTGACAGGACCCTGAAAGGACAATGTCCTCAGGGATGCACAGGGTGGGATTGTTGGGGTGCCCTGTGCAGAGCCAGGGGTTGGGCTCAATGATGCTTGTGGGTCCCTTCCAGCTCAGGAGACTCCATGGGTCTATAAATCTTTTAAAAATTGGGGATACATACAGATGGAAATAGGATCTTTTGCTTAAAGGTGATTTTTTTCAGCACCTGCCCCTTCATGCCCTGTCCTTGTGTTTCAGCAGGAAATGGGAGGAGAAATCCCTGTCCCTTTCTCTTGACTTTCACCACTCTCTGCTGGCTCGGTGGGAGTTTGTCCAGCTCCTATTTTGGGGGTGTTACTGCCAGACCATCAAGCCCCTACCCTGAGACTAGTCCAGTGGCTTCAAAGGGCGGTGACCACGGGATGGCAGCAAAATCTGTCACTGGGGAAGTCCCCAAGCCTGGTTTTCCTGGTCCTTCTTGGCTGGGTACCACTGGGACACTGCAGGGCTGGGGCTGGCAGTGCAGAGCCCAACCTGAGGCTTCAATGGGACAGGGAAGAGGGGAAGTAAAATAATCTTTTTATCTCAGGGGTAGTTTTGCTTTTCCATTGAAAAGCAATCCCTAAAAAACCCCAAAAACAAGCCAAAGAAGAAAAAACAATATAACTGCAAAACACACCATTCTTTTTGGATTAATCCTCCCAGGCTGGATAATTTCTGCGGATGGGGAAGAAGATGGATGGGAGCGGTGAAAAATTAAAAATGTTGCAACAAAATGAGCCTTTTTTTTTTTGCCTCTCTCTTTTCCACACACAAATCCATATAAATATCTCAGGGTTAGATTCCAAGGCTGTCCCTCTCCAAGCAGCAACCTCTGTGGATGCTGGGAGAGCAGAAGGCACTCGGGGCAGGCAGAACAGGCTGTTCTGCTCAGGGATGAGGAGATCTCTGCCTAATGAATTGGCCCCGTTTCCAGAATGACTGCCAGGATGAAATGGGGTCTCTCCTCCACTTATTCATGGGAATTGGCTGCTTCCAACCTCTCTGCCTGTGTCATTTCTGGGATGGAAAAAAAGTGAAATGGGAAGGAAAGGAATGAGTTCATATTGATGTCCTGGTAGGAATTTTGGCTGAACCCCATTAAAACCAAGGTAAATCAGGGCTTTTTATCAGGGCTTTCTAAAGTAACACCTACCTGGCAACCTTTCCCTTGCTTCTCTCTTTTTGCAGAGCAGATAAAAATTGCAGGAGGGAGGAAAGGAAACTAAAGCTGTCAGGTTTGGATTTTTTTTTTGGTTTTTTTTTAATAATGACATTTTGGGAATTAATTTTTTTTTTTAATAAAATAAACACGTCCTGATTGACTTTCCCCGCCCTCCTTTTTAAACTTCATTACAGAATCATGGAATAGTTTGGGTTGGGAGGGACCATTTTGTTCCAACCCCTGCCATGCAGGGACACCTTCCACTATCCCAGGCTGCTCCAAGCCCTGTCCAACCTGGCCTTGGACACTTCCAGGGATCCAGGGGCAGCCACAGCTTCTCTGGGCACCCTGTGCCAGGGCCTCACCACCCTCACAGGGAAGAGTTGCTTCTTAATATCCAGTCTAAACCTACTCTCTTTCCATTTGAAGCCATTCCCCCTTGTCCTCCCTCTCCATCCCTTGTCCAAAGTCCCTCTCCAATTAGGTCACCCCAAAGCCTCCTCTTCTCCAGGCTGAACAATCCCAATTCTCCCAGCCTTTCCTCATGGACAGATGCTTCATACCCCCTTTCCCTCTAGCTCAGAACAGGAGCAAACACCTCCTCCTCCTTCTTCCATCCATAGAATTATCCAGCACCTCAGACCTGAGAGCACTGACAGAGGGGAACCTCCCCACCTATCCCACTTCCAGACAAGGATGGGGTCATGTAATCATCTTTCCCAGCAGATTTAATTGGGAATCCGCCCCACTGACAGAGGATGGATTCACTCTTATCACTTGGAGGTCAGCATGCATACAAATCAAATTCCTGTGCCTCCAGTGGAGAGATCTCTTAGGGCTGTAAGGTTAGGATTGAAGAGTCTAATAAGGGGAGAGAATTAAGCCTGCAATCACTTGGACTGATTTAAATTAGGGCTGTTTTTTTTCCCTCTCACTTTGATTAAAATAAGCCGATTTTCCTTTCCACCTGTGTTTCTTATGCGGGCAGAATTTCCATTAACTTCAGTCAAAGCTTTTTTTAACTTCTCGAAGCTAAAACTTCATTGCATCCCTTCCTCCTGGTTGCCAGGATTTTCCTGAGCACATTGCCACCCTTGTGATATTAATTATAATATCTCCCTGCTTTATGTACCAGTCACCTCTGTTATTAAATGGACCTCCTGTGTGCCTTTCTTCTCTCTTATTAAAGAACACTGACCTTCGTTATGTTACAGAAAACGATGAATATTCATTATGGGATGGGGATGATCTTGGGCTTATATTGTCTGCAGGAAGATTTAGGTCAAGAATAAAGGAAACCCTTGCTGTGACAGGGACAGTGATGAACTGGATGGGTTTGGAGGTGGGACAGGGCACGTGGCTTTCAAGCACACAGACAAATACTAGGGATGCAGCAGTAGAGGTGATGCTGGTTTGGGGTGCATAGGTGGGATCCTAAGCAGCCCTTCTGCTTTTGCACACTTCCTATGGAAACAGGAGTATTGGAAACCTTGCAGTAAGTTCTCCCAGTAGCCATCCATTAAAAAGGACAGCACAATGTTTAATAGCATAATTTTCAAGCTCTGGACTAATTGTACAGTGCTTAAATCAAAGAGAAGACAAAGAAACCTGGGCAGTCATCTCTGGCCATCGATTCATCCTCCAGCCCTGCACTATTGGCACTAAAGACAGTACCTGTCCCCATCCTCCTGATGTATTCATCAATACCCAGGAAATCCTCCAGCAGCCACACTGAGCTCATCTCCCCACTTTTCGCCCGGCTCAGAGTTGGGATAATGCCCAGCAGTGGGATGGGAAGTGCCTGAGGAGCATGGAGAAGGCTGCAGGAGCCCTGGGAGCTCTGGTTGGAATCCACTTTCCAGAGTCCCATAGATATTCACAAGGTATCCACACCCTCCTCTTGATTTACAGGAGGAATTCCATTAAATTCCTTGGGGGGCGGGCAATCCTGAGCACAAACACAGGCTGAGCGAAGAATGGATTTAGATTGATTAGAATTATTTAATTCTTGACTGTAAAGGTGCTGAGGCCCTGGCACAGGGTGCCCAGAGAAGCTGTGGCTGCCCCTGGAAGTGTCCAAGGCCAGGTTGGACAGGGCTTGGAGCAACCTGGGCTAGTGGAAGGTGTCCCTGCATGGCAGGGGGTGCAATGGGGTGATCTTTAAGGCTCTTTCCAACCCAAACCAGTCTGTGATTCTATGATTTGGTTGCCAGTGGCAGATAAAATCCAGTGGATCTTGTTCATGGGGTTTTGTATCTCTCTCCTGGGGATCCAGTTTAGCTACTTTAGGATCTGGAACACAGAACAAAGATAATTTCTGAGCATCATGACCTCTGTTGAAGACAGATCCCTGAAGAAATAGAGCCCTGCAGAAGTGTTTTCCTGCCTGCTTTTGAAGGACATTTGTTGCCTAGGTTTCCCTGCCCTTTCCTTTAGAATACCATGGAACACCCTGAGCTGGAAGGGACCCACAAGGATCATCCAAACCAAACAACCAAAGGTTCCAGGCTTTCATGATACAAAATACACAGAGGCAGCAAAAGACTCCTGGTACCTCTGGCAAAGCTCATGTGTCAGTGCTGACCTTTCCCCACTTCTCTGGGGGATCCCAGATGCCTTCCCCAGATTTTTCCCACAGCCCAGGCTGCTGTGACAACTTCAATTACTTGTCCTTACAACCTACTGTGGGTCTACACCACCACCAGCAACTCACAGCCTTCCAGACTCTCGGAAATCTTCCTGATTTTTTAAAACTGACCTTGCAAGGATGGCAGTCAGGGCAATATTTTTGGGGAAGTGGGAACAAAATAAACAATTTTTCCTCTGAAATGTTCTGTACAGCTTTTAAAATGATTCCTGGAAACCTGCTGTGCTGGTCATCAAAGAAAGCAAGGAACTGGATTACGTGTGCTTCGAGCCTAATCCAGCCTGACAGTCCTCACAATTTCGTGTTCCCTCCGTTATCTACAGAGTAGGGACAGCAGAGACAGCTCTGCTCCCTTTTCCCCACTGCCCAACCAACACTAGGTAGGAGCACCTCCATTTGTGGGCAGACAAGGCAATTCAGTCCAGACATTTAACACAGGCAATAAATTCAGCACCAGCAAGGACTGCTGCCTCCTGATCCTGCTGAACCCCTGCTAAGCACTTTGATTTTAAGGATTTCTTTAATTTATTTTTAAATAAAGATACTCTGTCTTCTCCTGTTCTCCCCTGACTTCTCCCAGCAACGTGATCCATTTGGATTAGCTCCAGGAAGATGAAAGCAGCCTTGCTGCTCCCAGAGTTATCTGTGTACTCCACGCAGTCCGAGGAGAAAAGCGAATATTCCTGGTCGCTGATGCAGCTCTTGGCCTGCTGTCATCGTGGAGCTGCTCAACGGAGCAGTGGTATTTCACAGACAGACAAGGAGACTCTGCAGGCTGCATCCACACTCATCTCTGCCTGGATATGCAATTCCTTCTGTTCTGGTTCATGGCCATTTGCAGAATTGCATCAAAATTCAGCCTGGGCGGTGCCTTGTCCAGCTGAGTGTGGGACACCTCCAAGAGAAGCAATGCCCCCAACCCCTCTGGCTCGTGGTCCAGCATTTCACCATCCTCACAGTGCAAATATCATTCCTGGCCTTATGGAATTGTCCTTGCTCCAGCCCGTGCCCATTGCTTCCCATCCTTTTATCACACACCTCTGAGGGGAGCAGGCTCTCCCTTCTCTATAATCTTAATTACAAAGCTGAAAAGAGAGATTAGATCTCACAAGGCAAGACCACAACTGGCCAAGTTGTTCATATGGAAGACAGAAAGATAGACAAATACATTAAGTGAACTCTGGCACCACTAAGGTGGGGAGCAAAAGGACCTGGCTTTGTCCAGCCTCACTGAAGAAGTCTGGAAGGGAGATGAACACAGGCAGATGAACATCCACCCTTGGGTTACACCAGTAATGCTGTTGTGCCATATACACATCTTTTGCTGATAACAAGGTTATCAGAAGCCAGGATCCATTCCCTGGCCCATTCCACCACATGCTCACGAGCACAGAGGGAAGGCAGAGGTAAAGGGATGCTGGGAATGCTGGGGAAAAGCCTTTAGGGGAGGGGGGGCTTTGCCCCAAAGACAATGGGCACCCCACAGTTCCATCTCCAGCCAAGCCAAAATAAAAGAGATTTCCTCTGTGCTGTACCCAGAAGGAGAAATGCAGCCCATGACTCCAGCTGCTCATGCCAAAACCAGGATGTGAAGTGGTGAGCAACGTTCCCATTAAGGGGAGTCTGCAATCCAACTAAACGCTCTGGATTTATGGGAGTTGGCGACAGGTGGATTTTTGCAGCTGAAAGCCTCCCTCAGGCAGCAAAGCCATTACAGCTGCACATCCCTGTGATCCCTGGGGACAACCTGAGGGAGCTACTGCTGGGTCACAACTGCTCCCCTTTTCTTCACCTGCAGCAAAGAAATCAAATTCCATTTTGCCATCTCTGATTTTATTTCCCCTCCGTGCTGGTGGATTTTTGGAGACAGGAGACAGTTCTTTGTTAATTTGGACTGGAAATCCTGTTCATCCAGGCCTTGGTCACTGCTCGTGTGTTGTCATCTGCGTCACAGACTTTGAGGGACATTTATTACAAATGCAGCTGATGCCCCGAGAATGAGATAGCATTTGTAATTAAATGGGGTTTAATGGAAACACGGGAAGGGACAGGTGAAATTAAAGCGGGGCTGCAGTGACCAACTTCATAACTAATAAGTTGTAAATTGGTTACAATTTACATTTTGAAAAGATACAGGAAACTCATTAAGGCTCTAGACAAACAGCCTGATGGGCATGAGAGGAGAGAGCTCTGCAGCGGGAGCAGCTCTGAATGACAAAGACACCCAGAACAGCAGCAACCTCTGGACGTTTCCTCTGAGCTGTTTCTGTGATGGTTGCCCTCCCCCAGGACTCACTTTGAGAAGAAAACCAGTATTTTTATCTTTGATTTTCAGCTACCAAATTCCAAAGGAGAAGCTTGCCCGGTGCTGGGACCATGCTCAGATAATGCAGGTAAGAGCTAAGTCTTGGAAAAGATCTCCAAGATCAAGTCCAACTTTTGACCCATCACCGCCTTGCCAACCAGTCCAGAGCACTCAGTGTCACCTCCAGTCATTCCCTGGACACCTCCAGAGATGGGGACTACAACAGGTCTTTTCGAGGAATGTGTCCATTCCCAATAAACACTGGTTGAGAATCATCTGGAATAGTTTATAGCCAAAAGAGATGAAGAAAAGATTGTAGATGAATTGCTGAGAAGACAGCCACAGATGCAGTTGCAGCCCCACAGGCTCAATCCTGTGCTCAGGGCTTTAACCAGGGACATCCAAATCCACCCCACCTCTGTGGCTTCACCGTTCACCAAAGAGCCTTTGAAAGGTTTTGGTTTTGTGGCCACAAGAGGGAAAGCATCTGAATTTCACTTGTAAGGATTTCACTTCACCACTATTTTTTTTTTTTAATCCCCTGTCAGCCCAACAGTCTTGATCTCCAAATATTTTTGAAGACCTGCTCAGAGAAATCCTTAGCCTGGCTGGATTTCTTTCAGATTTTTATCTTTACTGGCATTATTTGTTTCAAATCTTCCCCCAGCTTTTAAGGCAAAAAAGGCCTTTATCTGATCAAGTCTCAGTCCCTGCATCACTCAGACATCCTGGCCCAGAAGCAGCTGTGGTTGAACTAGACCAGACAGTCAAACCTTGAGAGCAGAAATGAGCTGTTATAAAACACAACGCAGAGGGAATCACCTCACAGTGATTTCAAGCCTTCAAATTTTCATGCATTTCTTAATTTTCTAATGTTGTTTTCAAGAACTAAGATTCTATTTTCACTATGAACACTACTTGTGTTTAAATGTCACTGTTTAAGGTAGATTTGGAAACTATCTCAAGCAACAATAAACCATTTTATTTCTCCTAAAACAAGTGACACAAGAATAGCAGTGAGAAGGAAGCAGCAGGGCCAGAAAATACCAAGACAGGTCTCAGAAGCTTCTTCAGAGGCTTTGGGGAGGTGCTGAGCTCCAGGATGGTGCAGCGGGTTCCTGGGAGGAGCTCACCCCACATTTAGGGTTACCAGCTCACTGCCCTGCAATTATAAAATAATCTGCAGCTCTTATGCACTCTGATCCAGATCCTTCCCCGAGTGTGACCCTACAATGCAGATCCTTCCTGGAAGGTGCTGTGTCCCCCTGGCACAAAGGAGTGGTGCAGAAACGCTCCCCTTGATCAGCACATTTCGAGAGGATTTGGAAGAATAGTCGAGGTCCATATCCAAGTGGGCGGGAGCTGGAAGGCAGCACTTGCAGCGTTTCTCCCTGTAAATAAATCCTGCTGCACGAAGGTTGCATCTCTGCTGGAAAATAAGGCGTGCCCAGGCACTGGGAAGTACATCCATGGGAGAAAATGGTTAGAGAGTCCCTCTGCAGAAACCTGGGTACCAAGCTGCACTTTCCTAGAAAATTCCCGGCTCAAAGCAGTCCGGGAACAGCTCCCAGCAGGCAGTTTGCATCCAGCCACCCTCTCCTGGAAGGCGAGGCAAGCTGACAAGTGTGGAAGAGGGCGTTTCGTGCCAGTTGGCCCCAGGGCCCGGGATACACCGAGTTCCTAGATGTACTTTAGTTTATTAGCACGGAATTTTCTTTCCTTAGAGCCTCATTACCGGCCATCCGTACCTGCCGCCACCGCGAGTCACTGGATCGGAGCCTCGGGGCTACTCCGCCAGCTGGGCGAGTTCTCCCGGCGGCTCCAAAAAAGTGAAGAGCACTCACACACACGTGGCTGTGCCTCCAACCCCACAAGGATTTAAACATAAAGGGATTTTAAGTGTAGAGGTGGAACTTCGGGGTGGTTTAGCGGTGGCTTTGGCAGTGGGGGAATAGTTGGACTTGATGCAAGAGGGCTTTTCTAACCTTAATGGTTCTGTGGTTCTGTGTAATTCCTGTACACAGTGAGGTGTTCGAGGGGGAACGTGCTATTTGACTTTTTGTCACAGTAAACTGAAAAAAGACGAATTTTCCTTTAAAACAGCTTGTACTGATATCAGGCACTGCTCCCATGCTGGGTGAGAAAATTCCATGGGTCTGCAAATACTGTATTATTGTGATTAAGGATTTACAACTGCTGGGACAGGGGGGGAAACATTTTTAAACTAAAAGAGGGCAGGTTTAGATTAGATATAAAGGAGGGAATTCTTCCCTGTGAGGGTGGGGAGGCCCTGGCACAGGGTGCTCAGAGAAGCTGTGGCTGCCCCCAGATCCCTGGCAGTGTCCAAGGCCAGGCTGGACAGGGTTTGGAGCCACCTGGGCTAGTGAAGGTGTCCCTGCCCATGGGGGTGGAACGAGATGGTCTCTAAAGTCCCTCCCAACCCAAACCATTCCATGATTCCATGATATTCTTGCGGTATTTGCATGACTGAGTGGAACAAGTCACGCTCCAGCAGCAGTCACCAAACTCAATCACCACCCACAGCTCATCACAGCCTTCACACATTCTCCCAGTGTCCTGGTAGAAAGCCAGCCTCAAAATCCTCTGGAATTTACATGGTAATTGAAGAAACCAGAGGGATTTTTCCAGAGTTAAATGAGGAAAATACAAAAAGGCTTCTGTGAAACACAACGCGAAGGATCTCAAATATTTCAGAAGACTCTGGTGTTGTATCAAACTGACCTGAGCATCCCACGCTCAGTCCTTCCTCTGGAGTTTAAGCTCAGTTTCTACACGGGATATTGGTGACACCTACAGGAAAAACTCCTCTGCTCCCTCTGCAGCCCAGAGAGGAGCAGGTGACATCCCATCATTAACACCACCTCCTTATTAAAGGCTTGTAGGGAGCATGCAGGGAAATAAAACGCTCAGCACTGACACAAGTGTGCGCTGCCTGCCTGCAGGGCTGGATGACAACAGGGTCTGGGAACCTCCAGCTTCCCCACATCTGCTTCAGCCAAAGCTGAACGTGAAAGGGGTGCTGGGGTGGATGAGAAGCTCCACGTGGCCCAGCCAGAGCCCTCCATGCCCTGGGCTCATCCCCCAGCATGGGCAGCAGGGGAGGGGGTGAGACTCCACCTGCAGAGCTGCCTCCAGCCCTGGGACCAACAGCAGAAGGACTTGGAGCTGCTGGAGAGAGCCCAGAGGAGGCCGGGGATGCTCCAGGGCTGGAGCCAGGCTGGGAGAGCTGGGAATGTTCACCTGGAGAAGGCTCCAGGGAGAGCTCAGAGCCCCTTGCAGGGCCTAAAGGGGCTCCAGGAGAGCTGGAGAGGGACTGGGGACAACGGATGGAGGGACAGGACACAGGGAATGGCTTCCCACTGCCAGAGGGCAGAGATGGATGGGATACTGGGAAGGAATTGTTCCCTGTGAGGTGGGGAAGGCCCTGGCACAGGGTGCCCAGAGAAGCTGTGGCTGACCCTGGATCCCTGGAAGTGTCCAAGGCCAGGCTGGATGGGGCCTGGAGCCACCTGGGCTAGTGGAAGGTGTCCCTGCCCATGGCAGGGGGTGGAATGAGATGGGCTTTAAGGTTCTTCTAACCCAAACCATTCTACGATTCTATGAATGACTCCCAAAATAAGGTTTTTGAAAGGCGATTACTAAAATAAAACTTTGCCATAAAACATTCAGCCTGTAGTTCAGTTCTTTTTTGAGAACTTCCCACTGTGTTACTGGTTCTGCATTGCTGAAATTCCCTCAGCAGAAGCTGCTTTTCATGTGCTGACAGATCTGAACTCATCTCGAGCTCGTGACAGGGACACAGGCAGCTGTGGAGTCCACAGCAATGACTAATTAGCTAAAACAGTGCTTTTGATCACCTTTAGATGTCCCACAGCCTCTAATTTGCATTTTCAATTTATTAAAACACTTTCCCCCAACCAAGAGTGCTTTAAACAGTCACACTGAAAGCATTTCTCAAGCAAGAAAGGGCTTGATCAGCCAGAACTCCACAACCACGAAGTGAAAAGCTTAAAACACTTCTCACACACAGGACTGGGGCAGAGCCTGACAAAGTTTCAGATCTAACAGTGAGTGACGATGCAAAGGGGGAAAATTGATTCTCCATCCCCAGTGCACGTTTCTGCATCTTTTTGTGCACGTTTGGTTCAGACCAGGTCAGGACATCGCTCATGACATGCTGCTGAGCCACGCAGCTCCAGCTTCATCCCATTCCCAAATTCCAGAGACCTAAAGGCAGAAGACAGGAATTACTCGGAGGTATAATTTAAGTTTCACAGTTGCCTGGGACACCCCGACAGCTGTCAGGGCCTGCCTGGGGTGGACCCGGTGCGGGGTCACGGCTGAAGATCTCCCCAGCCTGAGCCCAGCCTCCGTGTGCGGAGGACGAACGCGTCACCAGCCGCCCGCAGCAGCCGTGCCGAGCGGCCAGACTCGCGGGCGCCTCGCTCACGGCCGGTTTTGCCTCATAGTTTTTAATGTCTCCCTTAACTCCTGCTTTAATTCCGCCTTTAATTCTTTTTTCCGCGCCCTCCCTCAGCGCCCGCCTCAGGCACGAGCCAGGACCCCTCCCGCGGGCTGCCTGCGCNGGTGTCCCGGTGAGGGTTCCGGGGGTGTCCCGGCGTCTTCACCCCGCTCTCCGTCCGGGCTGCCCCGCGGACTGCGGGTGCCGAGGCCTGGTCCGCTGCTGCTGGGGGCTGGGGGTTCCCGGCCTGAGGCGGCCCCAGGGTGAGGGACGCCGGGTTGGAAGTCTGAGTTCTCTGTCGGGGGTTCTCTCCGGGGCTTTGGGACTGGGAAGGTGTCCCTGAGGTTCCTGTAAATGAGGGGGGAATGGAGAACAGATCCCGGAAGCTCGGGATCAGGGGCACAGGCCTGTCACGAGTGGTGTCCGCCAGGGTTCTGTACTTAGTGTTTGTAGCTTGTTTAGCAGTGATCTGGACAAAGGGATCGGCGCTCCCTCAGCAAGTTCGCTGATGATACAAAACAAGGAATGGCTGATGTTTCAGAGGGTTGTGCTGCCCTTCAGAGGGACTTCGACAGGCAGGAGAGAGGGGCAAAGAAAAACCGGAAATTCAGCACACTGCACGTGGGGAGGAACAGCCCTGAGCACTGGCAGGCACTGGGGTCTGACTTCATGGGAAGGACCTGGGTGTCCTGGTGGACCAGGAGCCGTCCCTGAGCCAGCAGTGTTCCCTCGTGCCAAGAAGGCCAAGGGGATCCTGGGATAAGAGCATTCCCAGCAGGTCAGGGAGTGATCCCGCCCCTCTGCTCAGCCCTGGGAGGCACATCCAGGGTGCTGTGTCCAGTTCTGGGTACTCAGACAGGAGGGACCTGCAGTGGGTGCAGCAGAGGCTGTGAGGATGATGAAGGGGCTGGAGCATTTCCTGACCAGGAAAAGATGAGGGAGCTGGGGCTGTTCAGCCTGGAGAAGAGAAAACTCAGAGAGGACTTCATCCATGTCCATTGGTGTCTGCAGGCAGGGCTCAGAGCAGGGCCCAGGCTTTGCTCTGGGGGCTCAGCAATNCGCGCGGGGCGGCGGCCCGCCCGCCGCGACGCGCCACCACAGGCACCCCGCGGGGCAGCCCGCGCTCGGGGGGCCTTGCGGCAGGGGAAGGGGACGGGGCGTACCAAGGGTGATGTGGGCGGGGCCGGTGTTGCGGGATGGACCCGGTTCTGCTCGCCGCCGCTGCCGTGCTGCTCGCCGTCCTTCTCTTCTTCGCCACCCGCCTCCGCGGCCAAGCCAGGGCAGGTGGGTCGCGGCGCCGAGCGGACCGGCCGGGCCTCCCTCGCCCCCCCCACCGGGCCCGTTCCGGTGGGCGCGGCCCTGCTCTCAACCGGGTCCGCACGCGCGGGGCNGGGTTGTGCTGCCCTTCAGAGGGACTTCGACAGGCAGGAGAGAGGGGCAAAGAAAAACCGGAAATTCAGCACACTGCACGTGGGGAGGAACAACCCTGAGCACTGGCAGGCACTGGGGTCTGACTTCATGGGAAGGACCTGGGTGTCCTGGTGGACCAGGAGCCGTCCCTGAGCCAGCAGTGTTCCCTTGTGCCAAGAAGGCCAAGGGGATCCTGGGATAAGAGCATTCCCAGCAGGTCAGGGAGTGATCCCGCCCCTCTGCTCAGCCCTGGGAGGCACATCCAGGGTGCTGTGTCCAGTTCTGGGTACTCAGACAGGAGGGACCTGCAGTGGGTGCAGCAGAGGCTGTGAGGATGATGAAGGGGCTGGAGCATTTCCTGACCAGGAAAAGATGAGGGAGCTGGGGCTGTTCAGCCTGGAGAAGAGAAAACTCAGAGAGGACTTCATCCATGTCCATTGGTGTCTGCAGGCAGGGCTCAGAGCAGGGCCCAGGCTTTGCTCTGGGGGCTCAGCAATGGCACAACAGGAACTGAAGCTCCACCTGAACCTGAGGAAGAACTTCTTTACTGGGAGCACTGGAACAGATTGCCCAGAGAGGGAGGATGCAGAGTCTCCCTCACTGGAGATATTCCAGAGCCATCTGGACTCAATCCTGTGCCTTGTCCCCCTTCTGCTCCTTTCCCACCTCACCCAGTGCAGTCCAGGTGTTGTGGGAAGCAGGTGGATGATGCAGCACTTCCAGGCCTGTGTCACTGCTGAGCAGGGTTAGATCAGAGAATCATCTGGGCTGGGAAAAAACCCTTTAAAATCTCGGAGTCCAACCATAACCAACACTGCCAGTCCCACTGTGGTGGAGGTGACCTTGTGTGGGTAGGAATTGAGTGTTGTGGGAAGGAGTCAGGTGTGGTGTGAACTCACTAAGCTTGGTGTGTTCTCACAGTGGAAGGAGCGAGGTTTTTTGGCTGCCAGGTGTCAAATCAAGATGTTTAGCCAGGACAAAGTCTGAACTCCTTGTCAATACCTCCACAGATTTTGGGGATATGGGGTGTTTTGGGGTTGGAGTTTGTATTTTTATTTTAGGGGAGTTGCTTTGATAACTTTTAATTAAGAGGAAAAAGCACCACGGATTTAGTATAAACACAGTCACTCAGTGCAATACTGTGCTGGTAAGAGATCTGTGTTAAAAGCAGATTTTGCTGATAATAATTAAATTTTCCAACATGTTTCTCACACACCTGTGCTTCCACAGACCTGGTCTAAATCTTTCTTTTTCAAAGGTTTGGAAACTGATACAATTTCATTGGATTCCTATGAATGAAGAGATGGAACTTTTGGTGAAAGTGAAGGATGCATTTCCTGGAGAAATACATTTCCTGAGCCTGACTCCTGTCATGATTTGGATAAATCAGGGGCTGTGGGGCTTGGGAGGATTTCTCTTCAAGCATTCAAAGTTGTAAATTGAAGCCCAAGCATTTGTGAATTATTAAAAGGAAAAACTTTCAATACTGATTTTGAGCAAGTTGGTTAAAGTTAATTTCCATTCAGGACAATTTAATCATGACAAAGCCTTTTTTAGTGATAAGTCTTTGACACTTCCAAGGTGGTCATGCTTTTTTTTACAGTGGTTTAAAGATATTTTTTAGTTTAATATATTGGTTTCTGTCATGATAAAGCCCCTCACAGAATTTCAGCTGCTGGGGATGACTTTGTTCTCTGGACACAACAGAAATTATTTTTCAGGACTGCTGGGACTGTGGTGTATTTAATAGCCACAAAATACAGTTTTAAGCAGGAATTTGCTTTCCTATTCCATTTTCTTAGGTGGAAAATGGAAGCTGCCACGATTCTGCCAATAAATCTGTGTTGCCACCCGCAAAGGACTTGACACCAGGGACATTGGACCTAAAGAAGTGGTGGGAGCTCTCACATTTTCTTGTTAACGTCCAGAGATTGGGGCAGCAGCTTCTTTGTGTGTTATCTGATGGGAATTGGCTTTTAAAAATGCTCAAGACTTGCCTGTTTTAGGGAGCTGAGGGTCAGGAGAAGTAAATCCTGTACCTTTGTATTTTCCTTTGAAAGGTCACTTGGAGCAGCACGTTGTTTCCAGCAGGATCATGCCTGGACTTGTTCTACTGAAAATGAAAAAAAGAAAAAAGTGGCATTTCTTGATTTTATGTGTGGTTGCTACTTCTCTTTCTGATAAGCTCCACGGGGCCAAAGTACCTCCTCAGGAAGCTTCCACCTGTTGAATTTTCAATCCCTTTCTGAATTTCAGAGGTTTTGCACGGAGGCAGAAGGTGCTGGATGGTGCCACCAGCGTGGTGGGAAGTGCCACCACATGTGAGGGTGCAGCAGGTGGAGCTGTGTCCCTGAGGCAGCCCTGAGCTGCCTCCAGACCTGCCAGCCCAGGTGTCACCTGCTCGTGTGATGGCACTGAGAGGAAGGTGCTGTGATAGGCAAGGGCTTGCTTCTCAAGAAAAGCACCTCTGCTGCAAGCAAAAATTTGCACAGTTTCATGAAGGGGCAGATTTCTACCTGGAGAGTGTAAAATGAGGTTCTGATCTGGGCTCTGAACGGCTCCACGGTGTGTTTGGCAGTGGTGCTTCACATCCAGTTCAGGAGAGATTTCTGCTTTCCCAGTTCTGTTCTCTCTCCCTTCAGGAAGGAGACACAGCCAGAGTCTCAGAGCTGCTGCTGTGCCCTGCCTGACAAGTCAGCTGAAATAATCTCTTGCCTGCACTGATGCTTCCTGAACACTGAGGCAGAGCTGCTGTGCCCAGCACAAAAACGTTCGTGGGTTTTGAGGGCTGAGCCAGACCCTGGACACCACAGCTTCAAATACAAACTGAGCCCGTGTCCATTTCCCAGGCAGCTGTTAAGTGTTTTGTTTGTATTACCTGTTAATTTGAGGGGTTTATCTCATTAATTCAGTCTGGCCTGCCATTCTGCAAAGCTTGTGGATCAGCTTGTCTCACCTCTTTAATGCTGGCCATTAATTTTCACTCAGATGGCTCTGGATCAAGGCTAATTAGTGCTTGTGTGACTAATCTCTGCACGATCTGACTAGCCTGGGGTGCCACTGCTGAGACCTCTGCAGCTCCAGGAGAATGAAGAGATGTGCTCAGATAAGTGAGCAGCCAAACCCTGCCCTGTGCTGCAGGAGGAGGTGAAAAAAAAAAACCCAGCAGGGCCAGACCCCAGAGCAAATAATTCTTGAGCTCAGATCTGATGGTCGGTCTGGTCCCAAGGAAAAGTGATTTTTAAGTGTGTCCTCCCCTCTGTGTGTGACACAGCTCAGGGGGAGGGACAGCACAGCTGAGCTTGGAGCATTCTGCAACAAATGCCGTGTCTGGAGTCACGCAGGCAAAGCCCTGAGCCCGGAGGGAGCAGGTCCAGGGGTGTTACAGCAGAGCAAAGGAGGATTTTATTTTCTCCTGCTCCTGCAAAGGACAGGGAAAAATGCAATGGGTAATGTTCATGTTTTCCAAATCCCTGCCCAGCTGAGTGCCTGGCAAACAGAAACTGTAGAATGCTTGAGTTAAAAATGTTGGAAAAGCCCTCTGATATCATCCAGTCCAAGCATTCCCCCAGCACTGCCAAGGCCACCACTGACCCATGTCCCCAAGTGCCACATCCACATGACTTTTAAACTCCCCCAGGGATGGGGACTCCAGCACTGTCCTGGGCAGCTGTGGCAGAGCTGGACAACTCTTGAAGAAATTTTCTTAAATATCCAACCTGAACCTCCCCTGGCCCAGCCTGAGGCCGTTCCCTCTCCTCCTGTCCCTGTTCCCTGGGAGCACAGCCCGACCCCCCCAGTGTCCCCTCCTGGCAGGGAGTTGTGCAGAGCCACAAGGTCCCCCCTGAGCCTCCTTTTCTCCAGGCTGAGCCCCTTTCCCAGCTCCCTCAGCTGCTCCAGCCCCTTCCCCAGCTCTGTTCCCTTCCATGGACTCTCTCCAGCCCCTGCAGATCTCTTTTGTTGTGAGGAGCTCAAAAACCACCCCCAGGACAGGAGGTTCCCCAGCAGTGCCAGCACAGGGGACAGGCACTGCCCTGGCCCTGCTGCCACCCGTGTTGCCACAAGCCAGATGCCACTGGCTCATGTTCAGCCAGCTGTGTGCTGCTGAAAAAGAACCTGCAGTCAGGAGAAATATTTTAGGGACTGGAAGGAAGAAAAAAGCTTCATTAAAACATTTCTTTGCCTACTAAATGACAATCCATAGTGGCTTGGTGTCTTCTGTTAATGTGCACATTTTGGAGGCATGACAAATGTTGTCCAACAGCTGCCCTGTGTGTTTGACCATGATATGGGTCAGGTTTGGTGGGGTTTGGTACATCCTGAGCCCAGTCCACACTGGTCATTTTGAGAAATGAATGAATCTCCTGTAGAGAATGAAATGGAGAAAAGCAGAGAGCTTGGTTCACATGTTTTTCTCTGGGAGGGTTGAGCTCTTCGGTTTGAAATAAATGCATGGCTTATAAATAGATTCCTCTTTCATAAAATGCAAAGCAGTCTCTGTTTCACAGGACAACAGGAACCAAAACCAGAATGAATGAGTGCTGGAACTGCACAGCTGAGCTGCTGGGCAGGACCATCTTGGGAATTACTGAAGCTTGCAGGTGAAAGGATGCTGAGGTTTGAATTGCAGCATATCTCAAGAACCTAGGAAGAGAAATACTGCATTTGTATAAAAACCTTTTTGCAGAGCGTTTTTGGTATTTATCAGGGTCCAAGAAGTGATCTGCTGCTCTGCTTCTTCAGGAAATTATTTCCTATAGCATTCCAGATAAGCTGTGAATAGGACTGGGCAAGCCTTGAAGCAGCATGGTGGCATCTCTGCACTCTGATGTCTGCACAGCTGGATGGGACCAGGAGGGTGGATGTCACCAGGAGGGTGACAGCAGCGTGACAGGCCAGTGACTGGGTTCCAAATGTCACTGTGTGGGGGCCTGCTGACATCCCTGTGACATCTCTGCTGGCCAAAGCCTGCCCCAGGTGGCCCCAGGTGTGCAGCCCTGCTGAGCTGGGGGCTGCAGCTGTGTCCTTATCAGCCCCAAAGGCAGCTCTTTGAAGGCTGAGATAACTGAGGTGAGCTGCAGGCACGCCTTTGGTGCTGCATAGCTTCAGTCATAACGAGTCCCATTTTCTGATGGGAGATAGGCTAATAGGAGTTGTTTTTTAGGAAGGCATTGTTTGGATCAGGGGGTGCTGGAGACTTGGCACAGTGTGCAAAACACTTTGTGCTCCTGCTGGGACGCAACATAATCTGGCAGATCACAAAATAAATGTGTCCTGAGTTGGAGTAAGTGAGTAGTTCTGCAGTTTTCCATGAGACCATTTGAATATTTGCCTGAATTAAGGCTTTAAAGTTATTACTTTGCAGGATTAAGCAGGTAACAAATATCAGTTAGGCTTATCAACAGAATATGCAAAGCAGGTATCAAGGATGATGATTTTTTACCACTATCTGGGGTTTTTTTTCCTAGCATTACTGCCATAGTTTAAAAAACCAGAGAGTTTTCTATGGAAAACTTCTGAAGTGAACCCACTGCTCAGTTCCATCCTCCCAGCTGCTCCTGTTAGGATATTCTTCATTTGCCAGATCTTAATTAATAACTGCAGCATATGCAGAGAGGATGGCAGTGAGAGCTGCAGTGACCCTTAGTGTCCTGTTTGTACCTACTTGTGTTTTGGGGAGTTTAAATCAGTGGGGTAGAATGAAGTTACCCACTAACTGTGTTTATTTCAGCTGTAATTTGTGATCCTTGTTTGCTCTTCAGGTTTTGTTTCATGTGCCATGATTTACATATTCCTCTCTGAAACATTCAGGCTCTGAGGTTTCAATCAGATAAATCTACACTACACAAGCACAACTTAAAATAAAAAAATCAGAACACTTTAGAAACAAAAATAAACAAAAGGACACTTTGGGGTCCTTGCTGTTTGGTTACTCAAAAACGGAGGCAGAAGGGAAAGTCAGGTTTAACAGGAATATTTTATTTCCTTCTTGCAGCTGACGAGGAGCACCAGCAGAATGTGGCAGCAGCAGCAGCAGCAGGGGCCAGGCCCCGGCCCCACGGGGAGGAGAGAGCAGAGGAGATGCCCAGGCGCCGCAGGAACATGGGGAACAGGCTGATGGCCCAGAGGAGAGCCCAGCAGGCAGAGGAGTGGCTGGAAGGTAACTGGCTTCAGCTCATCCTGCAGACATTGAAATAAAGCTTCACAGTGTTAAAGCTGGGGAAGGGGTGCAGCTGCTTCCTGGGGGAAGTTGCTGAGTTTTGCTGATGGATTATTTACAGTTTGATCGTAATCTCTCTTCTCTCCCTACTTCATCACTTTTCTCTGTACACCTCATTACATTTAACCTCTGCCTCCTCTTGAGGTGAATCCTTGCTATTTGTGGTGCCAGACCCTTCACATCCTTCCTAAAAACTTTTGTATTTCCTGCTTAGCCATGCAGGACATTAAATTAAATTTGGGAAAACAGAATCTACACCTTGCATTGAATAACAAGCTGTAGTATATTACTGATTTCTTTTAAATTGGTGGGAAGCATTAATTCCCCAATGTAATCTCTGCAAATAAAATTTTCCTTGATCCTTTGAAGGAAGGCTTTTCTTCTTGGAGTTTTCTCTCCAAGGAGCCATCCAGGTGGTGGTCAGGATCAAGTGGATTACCTGGAGATCACCACAGACTGCAGCATTTTGCCAGCAGGTTGTTGACAGTGTGTTGTGTAAATCCTGGATTTACAGGTCACAGCTACGTTTCTGTGGTGTGGTCGTAGACAAAAATATGGTGATAAATAACATCTTTCTACACCCTGTAAGTATAATTCCCTTTTCTGGTGAAGCTTGACACATTATTCTCTTTATTGCTGGAGAGATGAGATCACCATGATTCACCCCCCTGGATTCTTTCTACTTTCAGATCGTGGGTGAGGTGTTCAGGCTTTCTGCTCGAGTGGGCTTTGCTGCACTGGAGTTTGCAGTGGGGATCAGGGTGTCTTTGTGGTGTGCAGGAGGTGAAAGCACTGAGCACACACCTCTGTGAGGCCTTCATTAGGGACTGTTTGCACTTTGTTCAGCTTTTCTTGCCCTGCAGTTTGTAGGAAGCTCACGTTAGCAGGTGAATGTGCTTTTCCAGCTAATTATGTTCAGCAGTTTCACAGATGGAGATTGGACAGGTGTGAACTTTTCAACTTTGGTTATTTCTTCTCGTGTGATAACATCCTGGAAAGAAAATGGAATCTAAAAATACTCAGTTTCAACTCCAGACATCAAAAGTTTGAATGCTGAAGGCCGACAGTGAAGCTGTCAAAGCAAATGGCTCATCTTATCTTATCTTACTTTGTCACTTTAGCAATAGAAGAATCTGTGTCATTGGGCTTTATAAATAATTCTTTTGCAGCTTTCTGTACATCAGATGCAAGGGCTGCTGCTTTTGCATGAAGTTCCCTTTGAAATGACATGCCTTCTTTTATTTGTTTTCACTAATTTCTTAGCCAAATTAAAACAGCTTCTTGCTCTTTGCTTCTGTGGGCGGTTTTATTCATATTTTTGGATGTTTTTTCCAAGTGGCTGAGCACAGGTGCACAGCAGGAACACCAAAACCTTGGAGAGTGAGCACATACCTGAGCAGAGGAGCTGTGGAGAGAAGCAGCTGTCCCTGATTCCCCAGCACTGAGGTGCTCAGTGACCAGTGGCCATTATTAACTGGGATTAGCCACCCTCTGTGCTGCAAATCCTTCAGCCTGGCCCTGAGCTACCTGTCTTAGTGTGAGATTTGGGTTTTCCCCTTACAAAAGGATGTGTTGAATGTTTTAAAGCCCTCTCTGTGGATGTGTGGCAGAAGCCTGGAATCGCTCTTGGATTTATGCCTTTTTTTTTGCATTTTCTTTGTGTCACTGCAGTATAGAGCAGTTTTGCCTAATTGCTGCTTGCATTTGAACCATCTGGAATAGCAAGTTCTCTCCACAGCAGAGTTTTATGCTAAAGAATTCATTGACTCCTTGGAAAGAGAGCCCAGTGCAGCACCAGGGCTGAAGAGCAAAATTGTTTGGCAATTTAGAAAGAAACACCAAACCCAAGCCAGTCTGGTTTCTCCACTCTTGCCTTGCAAATGCTCTGAAAACTTCTGAACATCTGCAACCAAAGCAGATTTTTTTGTTTGTTTGTTTGAATTTGTTGCAAAGTTTCACTGGTAAATTTCTGTTCCGTGTGTGGAATTTCCACTCTGGGCCCGTGCTGAACTTCAGTCAAAGCTGCCTGATCCTTCTCTGTGTCACTCTGACTTCTGCCAAAAAGTGATTTCTTCACCAACCCATGGCTGCAAGGAACTGAGCACTGACCTCAGGGAGGGTGTGAGGATGGCCTGACGTCCCTGTGTCCCTGTGACAGCCACAAAGTGCAGTCAGGTAGGAAGTGCTGTTGCCACCAAAGGTTCTGCTTGTTGGGAGCCAGTTCTGCTGACTCTAGGAAATGTCCCCAAAGCAGCACTTGCAGACTTTGGAGTTGTGGTTAACATGAGGCTTTTCTGTTTTCCATCTAACAATCAGATTTCAATTCCAGAATGAGAAAGAAGCTTTGAGGGTGAAGTTGTAGCCCACGGTTTCTGCTGCCTGTGCTGAGCTGCTGTGCTTGTGCCAGGACTCAAATCTCTCACAGAGTAATGGGGGAGGGAAAACAACCCCAAACCCTGGGCACTAAGATCAAAACCTTGAACACTTAATTGTCCCTTCTGTAGCTTAAATCCTACTTGTAGGTCTGCATAAGGAGTCATTTAACACAGAGATAGTAAATGATTATTTTCAATATTCAAATCTACACCCATTACCAGTGGAGCTAAACCAGGTTGTAAATCTTCAGCTTGCTGGGGTAGCAAACTAAATTAGTTACAGATTGTCACAGACAATAGTGCAGCACCAAATATCTTGATTTTCCTCCCAGAGGGAAAACCCAGCAGGTGCTGGGTTCCTGATTCCCAGGATCCATGTGGGACAGGCTCAGCCAGGTGCCCACCCTGCCTCAGGTCACTGAGCAGTGTTTCTCAGTGGGGATTGAGTGCTCCAGGGTCACCTGGCAGGAGAACATCAGCCCCTGCAAATACCCTGTGATGACCAAAGATTGCTGGGACATGGTTCTCCTTGGTGACAAAGTAATTCTAAAAATGACTGGGACCCCCGAGCTGTTCCACCCATGTGACTTTCAGGCTGGCTTTAGAAAAATGGTTTTGATTGCCTTAAATTGCCCAATTTAATTCCAGCCACAACACTCCTGCCTTTCCTGCAGCCCTCTGCAATCTGGGAGTCTTGTTAAAAGCTTCTGAGCTCTGCACATTGGAGCAGGGTGCCTCCTCCTTCCCCTGTGGAAAAGGAGTCTGGAAGGAGGGTTGTGTATCCATGTGGTTGGGTGGAGATCCCAGCTAGCACACTTAATTAACTCTCTGTGTCTTAATTTAAATTGAATGCAGACAGAGGTGGCTTTGTGGACTGGCCACAGCCAAGATGGCAATGCTTGAGGTGAGGATTTCAGGCATTAATCATTTAGGGCAAGAGAGGCCGAGCTAAGCAGTGGGAAAAGGGGATAAATTGGAATTGGACTGAGGGTTGTTTGGGGCATGTGGTAGTGTAAATAAATAGCATTACCCATTTCCAATTTCAAATTCCTTTTATTTACTGTCCAAGGAAGGTGTGCTTGCCTCTTGGTTTTGCCGGGCTGATGCTCTGAGTGCATCCACTTGGATTCTGCTCACCTCTGGGTGGGCATAAGGATGTTCTGTTAAGAGCTTTTACTTGGTTGCTGATCATGTGCAGGAAGAACACTTGTCCAGCTCTCAAGTTGAGCTTGACCCTCCAAACCTGCTCCTTGTCCTTGAACACTGCAAAGAGCTCAGAGGTGAAGAAGGTGCTTCTCTTGAGGCTGCATTTTGGAGCAGAAAGTGACCCATCCATCTGATGCTCACATCCAAAACCTAATTTCCTCTCAAGTGACAAGGAGGTCATGAGGATGAAATAACGACAGGTACAGTTGGGTTGTCTTGATCCAGCTGTGGTAAAAACAGTGAGGGGTGAGGGTTTTCTGTCACTTGGAGGGGTGTCTTGGGCCAAAACTCCTGCTGTTGGTGTGAGGGAGAGAGAAACTGGTGATTATAACTGCCCTAAATCGTGGTGTGGTGAGCAAGAACCAGACTTGTCTGAGAAACTCCAGCACTTTCCAAAGTGTCCCACAGAACAGGGACCACTGGGTCTGCTGGGGGTGTGGGTGAAAAAAAAAAGGAAAAGGGAAGTTCTTGCCAGAAGAGCCTCAGCAGCCCAGTCCATTTCCAGGGAGTATTTTTCAAGGGTTTGATTTTTAAAGACACTCATTTTCACATCTTTCAAAGTGACCTCTCTGACTTGCTGCAAAATGTGTTGCCAAAAAATGGGGCTTTGTGTGGATTGTTGTTTTGGTTTGGTTTTTTAACAAACAGAAAGTAAGGACTCCCTCAAAGAAATAATCTGGTTTTGTCCGATTGTTTTTATTATTTACCCCAATCTATGGGCTCTCTACTTCTGGCAGCAACATAAAACTGCAAAAGGTTAAATATCCCAACATCTGCATGGCTTTTCTCTGAGCTTTTAGCATTGTGCATCTGAGCACAAGTGTTGGAATCTCCAACACTTAAATATTATTAAAATTAAATTATTTAAATTATTTTACTGTTTATTATTTTTTTAAATTACTTAAAATAATTTTAAATTATTATTTAAATTATTTCACTTCCACAGCATCAGTAATTATAAATCCAGCAGCTTTTGACAGTCTGAGTGCTTAAGCTTGTAAAATAAAACATGATAAAGAAAAGTTAGTGAGTGCAACATAAATGAAATTTTAAGTTCCTCTCTTCTTTTGCATGGCAAGGCTTGGAGATCAGAATCTCACATTTTTCTTTGTAAGTATTAATCACTATTGGGAAAGAAAGCAAAAAAAGCCAAAGAAGGTTTTAAAAGTTTTTAAAACTATAATAATTGGGCATTTTAAAATGCTCTTTATTGCTTTGTGTGGCATCTAAGCTCAGCATTCAAATCTTGCAGCTAAAAAAATCTTGCATGAGTGTTTTCTGCTACTTTTTTGGGGAAAATAATACAAAAATAATTCTTCGTCCCCACTGAGTGGTGGATATTGTGCATAAGTTCAAGGAGAATGTGTTTGTGCTGAAATCTCTTAAAATAAGCACTTCTTCTGAGCTCTGAAAGATCTGGAAAATGTGTAACTTTAGAAGCAGTGATGTGGTCCCACGCTGTTCTTGTGAAATGGAGCTGTGTTAATTGGCATAGTAGTTGAAATTATTTTAATGCTTAATCAGTAGGAAAACCTTTCTAGTACAGTTAAACTTTGACTAATATCCCAACCAGTGAATCAAATGTCAGTTTTGCTTTGCTGCTACTCATGCAGTGAGTTTGGTGTTGTCAGAGTGCCCCCAGTGAGTGTCTGATCCCCTTCAGGCACAGACAGGCTGGGCAAGGGGGAGCTCTGTGGTTTCTCACTTCTGCCAGATGGTTTTAGCTGAGCATAAACTTCACATTCTGCTCTAAAGCTCTGGTGTCCTTTGTGTCTGCTGCACTTTTCTGCCCTGAAAAGCTTTTGTGGCTTCAGATTAATAAACCAGTTTCTTGTTCAGTTTCTAAAGTGAGACAGCTACCAAATTAAATTAAAAACTAAAAAACATAGAAATTAAAGCTGGTTATTAGACTATAATTAATCGCACCACAGGATTGTGTTACTGAGGAATGGCCACACCTTTCCAGTGGCTGGNCTGATGCTCACATCCAAAACATAATTTCCTCTCAAGTGACAAGGAGGTCATGAGGATGAAATAACGACAGGTACAGTTGGGTTGTCTTGATCCAGCTGTGGTAAAAACAGTGAGGGGTGAGGGTTTTCTGTCACTTGGAGGGGTGTCTTGGGCCAAAACTCCTGCTGTTGGTGTGAGGGAGAGAGAAACTGGTGATTATAACTGCCCTAAATCGTGGTGTGGTGAGCAAGAACCAGACTTGTCTGAGAAACTCCAGCACTTTCCAAAGTGTCCCACAGAACAGGGACCACTGGGTCTGCTGGGGGTGTGGGTGAAAAAAAAAAGGAAAAGGGAAGTTCTTGCCAGAAGAGCCTCAGCAGCCCAGTCCATTTCCAGGGAGTATTTTTCAAGGGTTTGATTTTTAAAGACACTCATTTTCACATCTTTCAAAGTGACCTCTCTGACTTGCTGCAAAATGTGTTGCCAAAAAATGGGGCTTTGTGTGGATTGTTGTTTTGGTTTGGTTTTTTAACAAACAGAAAGTAAGGACTCCCTCAAAGAAATAATCTGGTTTTGTCCGATTGTTTTTATTATTTACCCCAATCTATGGGCTCTCTACTTCTGGCAGCAACATAAAACTGCAAAAGGTTAAATATCCCAACATCTGCATGGCTTTTCTCTGAGCTTTTAGCATTGTGCATCTGAGCACAAGTGTTGGAATCTCCAACACTTAAATATTATTAAAATTAAATTATTTAAATTATTTTACTGTTTATTATTTTTTTAAATTACTTAAAATAATTTTAAATTATTATTTAAATTATTTCACTTCCACAGCATCAGTAATTATAAATCCAGCAGCTTTTGACAGTCTGAGTGCTTAAGCTTGTAAAATAAAACATGATAAAGAAAAGTTAGTGAGTGCAACATAAATGAAATTTTAAGTTCCTCTCTTCTTTTGCATGGCAAGGCTTGGAGATCAGAATCTCACATTTTTCTTTGTAAGTATTAATCACTATTGGGAAAGAAAGCAAAAAAAGCCAAAGAAGGTTTTAAAAGTTTTTAAAACTATAATAATTGGGCATTTTAAAATGCTCTTTATTGCTTAGTGTGGCATCTAAGCTCAGCATTCAAATCTTGCAGCTAAAAAAATCTTGCATGAGTGTTTTCTGCTACTTTTTTGGGGAAAATAATACAAAAATAATTCTTCGTCCCCACTGAGTGGTGGATATTGTGCATAAGTTCAAGGAGAATGTGTTTGTGCTGAAATCTCTTAAAATAAGCACTTCTTCTGAGCTCTGAAAGATCTGGAAAATGTGTAACTTTAGAAGCAGTGATGTGGTCCCACGCTGTTCTTGTGAAATGGAGCTGTGTTAATTGGCATAGTAGTTGAAATTATTTTAATGCTTAATCAGTAGGAAAACCTTTCTAGTACAGTTAAACTTTGACTAATATCCCAACCAGTGAATCAAATGTCAGTTTTGCTTTGCTGCTACTCATGCAGTGAGTTTGGTGTTGTCAGAGTGCCCCCAGTGAGTGTCTGATCCCCTTCAGGCACAGACAGGCTGGGCAAGGGGGAGCTCTGAGGTTTCTCACTTCTGCCAGATGGTTTTAGCTGAGCATAAACTTCACATTCTGCTCTAAAGCTCTGGTGTCCTTTGTGTCTGCTGCACTTTTCTGCCCTGAAAAGCTTTTGTGGCTTCAGATTAATAAACCAGTTTCTTGTTCAGTTTCTAAAGTGAGACAGCTACCAAATTAAATTAAAAACTAAAAAACATAGAAATTAAAGCTGGTTATTAGACTATAATTAATCGCACCACAGGATTGTGTTACTGAGGAATGGCCACACCTTTCCAGTGGCTGGTGTCACACATCTGTTGGGTATTAATTACATGCTGTTAATAACAACTTCTGCTTTTGCCTGGCATATTTTCCCCCTCCTTTCTCTTGCTCCTTTTATAGGTGCTGTATAAATAGTAAATAAGGCAGCTGGTTGTGCCCAAAGGAGTTTTTGTGAGTAGCCACCTGTGCAGCTCTCATTCTTTTTCATGGATGGGAATCCATTTGCTTCACCCAAAATTTAAAAGAAGCAAGGCAAGGACAACTAGACCAGGTTGGATGGGGCTTGGAGAAGCCTGGTCTAGTGGAAGGTGGGAGTGGCAGTGGGGTTGGAATGAGATGATCTTTAAGGTCCTTTCCAATCCATACTATTCTGTGATAACGAAAATACACCATGCTGATTGTTTATTTTGGAAGTTTTTGTGTATTCTGTACGCAGTATAGAATTCTGCTAAATTTCTGTCCTGAAAGAGAACATCAGCACTCCAGCACATTTTCTGAAGGTACTGGGAAGCATTTTTAAAAAGAAGTCTGTAAATTTCCACCTATTCAGACACCTGTGTGACTGATAACTTTCCCTGTTGTGCTGCCTCTCAATGTGTTCAAAATATCAAGGAAAAGCAAAGATTCCCTGAAGCCACCTCTCAGCTGGCCAGCTGAGAACCCCACGTTTGTGTAAAGCAGAATGTGTCACACTGGTTGTGCTTTCTGACTCTCGAGATGGGAATTCCTGGGACTGTTGAATTTACAGGATGGTTTGGGTTGGAATAAACGTTAAAAGCTCACCCAGTCCCACCCCTTGCCATGGCAGGGACACTTTCCACTATCCCAGGTGGCTCCAAGCCCTGTCCAGCCTGGCCTTGAACACTTCCAGGGATCCAAGGGCAGCCACAGCTTCTCTGGAAAGTCCATTCCAGGGCTTCCCTACCCTCAGAGGGAAAAAATAATTCCCAGTATCCCATCTAACCCTGCTTTCTTTCAGTTTTAATGCTGTCAGTGTGGGGGGTTTCCCAGCTGAGCACAAGCCAGGCACAGCACTTGGGGGATGCTAAACTGCTTTCAGCACCATTAACTGAACCTCCTGCATCCCACCCAAAGCTCAGGCACAGAAGGAATGCAAGTTCCTATGGCCTCACTCCCCACGGAGTCTCCCAGTGTTGTCACAGCCACAAGTGTGTGAAAAGGGATTGTTAAAAGCTGCTGAAATGAAAATGAAATGCTTTATTGAAATGAAATAAAGGATTGCTGGCTGTGTGCAGCACCCTCCCTGCTTTTGGTGGAGCTGTTCTGCTGTAACAACAAAATTGATTCAGTAAATCAAAGCTCTGACCATGTGTTTATGTTGCTGTCAGCACATTCAGGTTTATTTAGGACCTGAACAATTTTAATTGCAGCCAGGTTTGGTGCCCTGGTGACCTTTCCAGCTCTGCTGAATCATGTGCTGTGTCTGCATCCCCATCTCTGGTTTTTGATGGATGTAACTCCACACACTGCAGGAAGCTTGGAGGAAGTGGTGCTTAAGGGGTCACATCAGATGCTTCAAACAGGGGGAAAGAAATGCTCCTGAACTACAAAGGTGTGTTTGACCCAGGACTGGAAAAAAAGGCTTTAAAACAAGCCTTCCTTAGCTTTCTGCCCCATGTCTGGCTCAGGTAATCTTAATATAGATGAAATCTGAGAAGCCCTCAGGTGGAGCAGTGTCATAGATGGTGTTTTATACTTGTGGTGTTTGCAAGAAAGAATTTTCTAAACAATAACACCAGAACTAGCTGTTAATTTTGGAGTCATACCTGCCAGTGCTGGGTGTGCTCACCTGTTGTGTTTGGAACTCCCCTCAATGCTGTATTTAAAATATAAATAAAGTTATTTTAAGCATCATTAAAATTACAGAGGCAACTGTGTCAGGTCTGAGTATCCCTCCTTGCTCTGTGTGGTGCAGGAAGGGGGAACCCTTTTGATCATCTCAGTAATCAGACTCCAGTAATTCTCTGAAGCCCAGCTCAGCAACCAGACTCATATTAATTCCATCTCCTGAAAACAGCTGTTATTTGAGAGCCACCTACACAGCTCTCAATAATACATTTATTTCTCATCATGCCTTGGTGGTTTAACCATAGCTCCGTTCTGTGTCTTGGAATTAGTAAAACAAGAATGTTTCCAACCTAAATTCTTCATAAAGAAGAAGGGGGAGTGTCATTCATCCTTTCATAGCAGCTTTTTGGGTTCCCAAAAAAGGGGACCTGGAGAGAGATCCCTCCAGAAAACATCCTGGCACCAGCCCTGCCAAATCTCTTCCAGTTGGGATCTGAAGTTTAGTTTTAGTTCTGACATTTAGTTTTGTGGTGGGGTTGTTTGGTTTGGTTTGGTGGAGATACAGGTTAGGTTGGGTTTGTTATTTGTTGGTTGGAAGGAAAACAGGTTTGTTTATTTTTTATATATTTTTAATGTAAATTTTTTGTGTGATTTTCTGAAATATATATGTTTAGAATTATTATTAAAATTATATTTTAGATCTATTTTTAATTTATAATAATAAAATTATTAAATAGAAGGGGACATTTTATATTTTTATTTT
>VXAX01002200.1:225397-255180 GCA_013399835.1 Leptocoma aspasia
TTTATATTTTTATTTTTAGATTTTTATTATGATTATAATAGAAAATTTTTATTTTATTATTTAATATGTGTTTTGTTATTTATTTTTTTAATAAATTAACAACAGAACAGCACTGGGGGTGCTCAGAGCACCAGTTGCATTACCCAAAAAGGGGATCCATGTGTAACAGTTTTCATTTTGAACCATTTCATTTAAAATATGTTGTGTGCTGTTTGTGCAGTGAGCTGAGGATTTCTCTGGGAGTGTTGAGGTCAGTCCCCAGGACTTTGGTGGGATCAAGGACTGATTTAGACCAGCAAATAAAGAGGCCAAATTTTCCTGAGCTTTGGGCAGAGAGGAATGGCTGCATTTAAAAGCTCTTCATCCTCAGCCCTTTAGTGAGCAGAAATCCTCATTTGCACACCTCTTGAGCATAAAACTCATATTTCACCATTGCAGAAATCACCTCTCTAAACAACCATTTGTCATACAACTGGCAAATATTTACATGTCATTTTCTTGCAGGCAGACCCAAGATTTGCATTTCAAGGATTTTTTTTTCCTCATCCCTGAAAGGTTATTTCTGTCAGGCTAGAACCAGTGGATGGCTGGGGTGCCTCTGAATCCCACTTTTTCGGTGGATGTCTGTTGTGCAAAGCCTGAGGGTAACTGGGAAGAAAGTCTCTGCAGGCCAGAGTTGAGTAGATAAATAATGACAATCATTAGCACAATTTATGTATCAGAGAAAGTCTCTCTTTTAATTGTGGAAAGCAAGAAATATTTATGAAAAGCCTTCCTTCGAAGGATCAAGGAAATCTTTATTTCTGCCTTCACTTGAGTGTGTGTTTGCCTTGTTACTTCTGCTCTGTGGCTTTGGCAGTCTCGTGTGATTTTTTTTTTCCTTTTTTCCATCTAAAAGGTCTTGTCTGAAGTGTGTGTGTGTCTCCTTTTCATCTGCTGCTGCTTTCCTAGGCAGCACTGAAGTTTCCCCGCGGGACTTTTGACAGATGATTTAAAATTTGTCATTTATGCAATGTTGCAGAGGAAGAGGATGCTGAGGAGGTGCCAGAATTTCAGGTGTCTGCGAAAATTGGAGCAAAGAAGCAGAGGAAATTAGAAGAGAAACAAGCCAGGAAAGCCCAGAGAGAGGTGAGTATTTCCTGCCACGTATTGAGCAGAGCCTGAACAGCTCAGCAGAGAACTGGGGATGACACAGCCCAGAAAGGCAGAGGCAGTGTCATCACTAAATGCTTGTTTTCTCTTAAAAATGTCAATTCAGCTTTTGCCTGGCCCAAGAGGGCCGTGGAGAACAACGTCTCATTTTCTTTCCATTCAGACTCGTGGGGAGGAGAGGAGTTAAACTCTTGAATGCTCTTTCTTGGATGTTTCCTTCCAGCTTCATGGCAGCACTGTCTCCCCTTAAAAACACATTCACATCCCCATGGTGGTGCTGTAACACCCTGGGCAGTTGTGAGGAGCGGTTCAGGTGCTCTCAAAGTGCAAAAACATTTTATCTGTATTTAGTCATATCTATTTTTTTAACAGCCTGGGGGAGATGAAAAGCATTTTGGTGTCAATTCCAGGGAAGCAAGAGGCTTTTCAGCCTTCCGAAGGCTGCAGTTTGTGCATTTTCCTTGGAATTGTTTTATAATTTTTTTTGCAGACTCCACTGTTCTGTATGAACGTTTTTAAAGCTTGTGAAATCCCAAGTTGGGAGTTTTAGTGTCACCTGAGGTTTAAATCCAGTGTAGTAAATGGAGCAGTTGGTAATAAACTTAATTACTGGTTATATATAAACTTCCATTATGAACCTTTTCTCACTCAGTGCTTTCATAATTTTATTACTTTCCATACTCATTGTATTTAATTTTCCTTTTTTTTTTTTTTTGTGGAAAATGTGAGCAAAGTTGAATGAAGTTGGGTAAGCATCAGTTGGTGGAGCAAGGAATCTTCTGTTTCATTTTAAAACACGCTGATTTTTATTTTCCCATATAGACAGATAAATGCCTTGGATGGGGCTTTTTCTCTGAAACACTCAAAGCCAAATCTTCCACTGCAATATTTTCTGCTCGTCCTCCTAATGTATTTTCAAATCTAAGTATCCTGAAGACCCTGAAAAAAAAAATCTTTAAAAAATGCACTAAACACACCAAAACAATGCCCTTTTTATTTTTCCCTCATTTTGCAACAACCTCTTTGTCTTAACAACAAAAATAAAATTATTTCAAGAGACATTGCAGCTTTTTCTGTAAGAGATTCTGCCCAGGTTAATGATGAATTTGAATGCACTTATTTTTACAGTTTGTGTTCCAAATCCTTTTTTTTTCCTTCCTTAGGGTCCATTCTAACTAAACTTCAAGTGAGGAAAAATGCAATTCCATGACACAGCATTGCTTAACATCTCTGTTGCAATAAGCTCATAAACACATTGAAAAATTAAACTGTTACTGAGATACAGATAAGACGAGTGGGGAGGGTAATTTCTAAATTTACCACGATGTTGAGGGTGCCGAAGGGGAGGGGAAGTGAAATGATAATGGCTTTTTTTATTATTGTTCTTTTTGATGTTTCTTTCTGAGCAGGCGTCTCAAAGGTGGTAAGAAGCCCCCTGATGGTATCATAATAGGAAATCTTAAAATGTAGATTAGAAAATGGTAATTGGCTTTGCATCATGTTTGTTTTAGGCTGAAGAAGCAGAGAGGGAAGAACGGAGAAAGCTCGAGTCAAAAAGAGAGGAGGAAAGGCGGAAAGAAGAGGAGAGAATTCGTCTGGAGGAGGAACGACAGGTGGGAATAATTGAATTTATCTGTGGAAAAACTGAGCCAGGTGGGCTTTTGGGATTGCTTCTGGGCAAGTTCTGTCACCTGCAGGGAGCACAGGGTCTGTCCTGCTCCAGCCATGTCCAGGATTTGGAGCTCAGGACTTTGCCCAGCCCAGCTCTGAGTGTCTCCTAAGGATGGAGATTCACAACTTCCCCTGTTCCCTTTGAGCTGCCAGCTGGAACCAGCAGGGCAGAGAGTGAAAGGCAGCAGCAGCAGCAACTGATTCTGCAAATGTTGTGTGAAACTGTACGATTTCATTCTAATTTTATGCATTTGCATGTGCTTCTCAATTAAAGATTCCTGAGCTGTGCCTGCGTTAGCAGGAGTGACCCAGAAAAACAGGTACTGCTCAACTGAAGTGCTTTTGTTGAATACTTTTCATTAGTGAGGGGGGAAAACTTGACTTCAGAGCTGCTTTTTCTACTCAGGCCATCAGTGCTGCTGGCTGAGAACTTCGTGCTCTGGTGCTGCTGCAAGTTGTGTGGTGGAAAGGACAGAGGTGTTCTGCAGAGTTCTGAGATGAAAAATTGCAGCCCCCAGCTCTCACTGTGAATTTTTTTTTGACTTTTTTTTGAAGTTTATGTCTCTGCTTTGTGTAAATTTATTTCAATTTGCTCCAAAAGCGGGTTGTGTAAGTGGGGTGTGTTACTGATAATATTTGAAAAAGGGAAAGACAATTTTTCCTTTCCTCTATCGAGGGCCTGAAGGCAGGATAAAGCAATTCAGAAAAATAATCCATACATTAAACATACAGATTGTATCCATGAGATCTTTATGTGAATGTCCATTTAGCTCTGGGCTTATTCCCCACAAATCCTTTTCCTTCTGAACTCTCAGTTCTTTTCCATCTGTAGAAGTCTTGAATTTCAGAAATTGCAGAGGAGAATGTCAGCACTACAACATCAGGATATGTAGAAAAGTCTGAGATTTTATGAAGCAGCTTGACCAAACTTCCAGAGAACCAATAATTCCACAGCTTCCCTTCTAAAAGAGATATAAATTCATTTTTTTAATATTTTCCTACGGTTCTGAGAACTTAATATTCTTGAAACCCTGAATAACGAGTTGAAATGACTCCAGTGCTTTGGGGGAATTGTGACACGCTGGCTGGACAGTGACATTAAGTGACACTGGAACTTCCAGTCCCTTGAATTTTTAAGCAAATTCCACCTGAGCTGGACCAACCTGCTCCAGGGAAGCTGTAGCACAGGACTGAGTTGTTCTCCTGGGATCTGACCTGGGCTTTAGCAGTTTAGCTGGATTAACTCAGGCACAGTTGAAAAGTTGAGTAGAAAATAAAGGTGAAGTTTCAACCAGGCATCTCTTCACACAGAAATGTTTATTTACCTTCATTTAATTTTGTTTCTGTTCAGTTGAGAGCTGTGTAATTTATTTTTGGTTGACTGAGGAAACTTCTTTGTTTCTGGTTTAATTTGCAGTATTCCTAATAAAGACTGCACTATAGCACTTCTATTTAAAAAGACTCAGGGAAAAAGGGGAATACAAAGGTTCTGATTTTATTTATTTATTAAACAAACACAGGGAATGTGTTTGTTTTTAAATTTTGTGCTCAACAATCCACAGACTACTTCCTAGAACTTGGAAGATTGCTCAAATACATGAATCCAGCTTAGTCACTTTAGCCAGTACCTACCTACTTAAACCCTGTATTTTTAAGCTATTTTAGTTTGGTTTAATTATTTGTTTTCCCAGTATTTATCAGGACAGCAAGCCCACCCACCAGGCTACATCAGGAACATTATTCTGCCTCTCAGAGGAAAGTACTTTCAATATTTAATTTTTTTGCTTGTGTCTAAATTGATAATCCAGTAACTGCTGAACATTTGCAGCGTGGATCAAAGTAAATGTGTCTGACAATATTTAATGTCCATGCTCAGCTGTGTTTTAGTAATTTTAAATTTATCTTCATGGAGTCTGTAACAGGAAACAGACAATTGAAGAGAGCCTGTCCTTAGGCTCAGAAAATCTCATCTTTCCAATCTTGTTACAGACTGGTGGTGTGATGAAAAAGGCAGAGCCTCTGTCAGCAGTGAGAGGATCATTGGATTTATGGAATACATAGGATAAAATGTCATTTATTTTCCTCTAGAGGAGGAATTCTTCATTGCCACAAGTAATGTTTTGTCACCAGTAAGGCCTTGGGGACTGCACGTGTGATGATTCCATTCCCTCATCTGAATCAAGAGGTGGAAAGGCAAAATTCTGAAAGATACCTCAAGCAGTGACTGATAGTCAGGAGATAAAAACCAGGGGGGAGCTGGTTTTTTAAGAGGCATTTTGTTCATTGACATTGCTGTAGTTTTTATAATCCCGCAAGGCACAAAAAATTCCATTTATCACTGAAGTTTGCCTGAGAAATGTTGCAGTTGTCAGGTACCTGACTTTCTCCTTCCTCTCCCAGTACATCAGAATATTTCTGCAGATTTTCTGACAGGGGCAAGTCCCCAAACAAGCACAGCCAGCTTTGGTACCTAAATTCCACTTGAACCTTTTTTTTTTCAGTCTCTCTCCCAAGAAGTGCTGTTAAAATGGTGCTGACAGGTGGGAACTGTACCTTGAGGGAGTTATGGGGGCTAAAATCTTGCCAAGTCTTGAGAAAAACACCCTCTGCTTCTGTTTCAATAGATCTGTATGCACTTATAAATAAAATGCGGTTGCCCCTTGGCTTGAGTGTTGCAAACCAGATCATGTATTTTTAAATTCAAGTTTCCTTTGCAGTGTTCTGCTGAGCTGATTGGCTACAGGCCTGAGCAGGCTCCTTCATAATTGGCATTTGCTTCAGCTCTGCTTTACCCTGGGGATTTCCCTTTCACTCTTGGAGTTTTTTGGTGGCGAGCTGGTTTACCAGCTGACACCTTATCAATGAGAGTGAATTTCCTCTGATGTTGCAAAACAGAGTCTTCAGACAAAACCTGACAGATTGCTCACAAAAAAAAAAAAAAAAAAAAAAAAAAAAAAAAAAAAAAAAAAAAAAAAAAAGCTCTTTTTCCTTTGCCTGTGCACAGAGATTTTGGTAAATTTGCATTTAAGTGCCTAAAGAAAAATGGTCTGGATCTTCAGAGCTGTAGAAATGGGGGTCAGCCAGGATCACAAGGATCCTCTGGAAGGTTTAACCCTAAAGTTTTGACTCTTTGATATTTGATCACATAAGAAGAGGCACCAAGTTTTAGTTGTTTTATTATGTGAACATCAGGATTTGCGTATGTCTCCGCAGAGCTCTTCATTATCTGTTTGATATTTATATCCATTTTTCCTACATAAACAGTGTATTTCTGGAGGCTGATGGAGAACCACTCCATAATTTCAGTTTAAGCATCAGTTTTCAAGTGTGTATACTTCCCTCAAAAAAAAAAAATCAATTTCTCCTAATGGGGTAGAAGTTGAAAACCTTACAAAAAACCTCATTCCTCTCTGATTTTGAGGGGATAAGGACACTTACTCTGTCTAAGCAGTGAGGGGAGCAGGAATCCTACAGATCCATCTGCTCTGTGCCAAATTATTCTCTGCAAAGTCCCTTTTGGCTTCCTGCAGGACCTGCTCTGACAGTACTAAAACTGGATGCCGTACAAGGAGGGTTTCTTCGGTCCATGCCCCTCTAAACATTCAGGATGCTTTTCCTCATCCTGAAAATTAGGGAAACAGCCACAAATAAAGGAATGACAGGGAGCAGGTGGTGCCTGAAGAGTGTCCAGTGTTTGCCCTGCTTTCCTCACTGCCAGTGAGGTTTTTTCCACCCAAGCAGCATCCCAGAACTCCTGAGCAATCTGTGATCCCAAAAATGGAGGTGTGCTTCCAGCTGGAAGCCTAAGGGAGGTTTTGGGGTGCTGTGGGTTTCACCTGGTAAAAAAGTTGGGCTCTTGTACAGTTGGCACAGGGAATGTGTTTGGAAATAATCCAGGTAAGAGGCAAACAAAGGGTGAAAGGAACCTCACAGCACATCCAGGTCCTTGGTGGGCAGGGGGGACTGGATGAGGAAAAGAAGAGAAAACGAAGGTTTGAGTGACTCATTTATTTACTTATTTGTTCAACAAAAATGTGGTCAGAATGGGGTAGTTTGTTCTTCACATGCAGTGGAATAAACTAATCAAAAAGAAATCTTTACACTGTTCAAGCCCCCAGTCTGGGTAACATTTAGATGGGTGAGGAGAGAGGCAAGCCTGCTTAAAAACAAAACAAAACAAAACAAAAAAAAAAACCAAAAAAAACCAAACAAAAAGAAAACCAACCCAAAAAATAAAAGCAGGCAGCTCAAGATGAGCATCTGCAGTCACCAAATTTCCATCTGCTGGGATTTCCCCAGCACCCCACCCATGGCTGGGGGGGTGGCCCAGCCACTCTGTGCTCTGAGCCACAAGCTCAGAAGGAACCTGAGTGCCAAAAATATGGGGTTTGCAAGGTGGGTTTGAGCCCAGTGCCCTCTGTGTGACTGGCAGGAAATCCTGGGCTCAGTTTGTGAGGAGGCCCTGAGGGGCTGGGGCTGTTTCTGGGTTATTTGTATGGACACACCGAGTTTTGTGGGAATGCTGCTGCCTAAATCTGACCCTGCAGCTCCCGCACAGCTGCTCCATGAGCGTGAGAGGAGAGGGTTAGAGAGATGCTCTAATAAATATTAGAATAAATAAGATAAAAAAATAAATATTCCCAGACATCCTGACTGTGCCAGGGTTCCCCTGCTCAACTTCCACCTTTCTTCTCCCTGGGCACTTGTGCAAAGTCATCTCTCCTCTTGCTCTGAACCAAGCTGCAGTTTGGATAAATCCTTTTTTTCCTACAGATTGAATCATAGGTGAATTTAGGTTGTAAAGCCTGTGAGGCTCTTCATGAATTTTTAATTTTTAGATGAAAAAAAAGCAGCTGGAAATATTTAGTGTTGTGGAGAGAGCTACAACCACCAGGAAGCTTTGAGGGCTGACACACTTCAGCTGCCAAAGCAGTGGCTCAGAGCACCTGGAAATGCTCCGCTGATCAAAATTCAGCATCTGGAAGACAAACTCCTGTTGGCAAAAGAGGGGCTGGTAGCTGAGTGCTCTGCCAGTCTCCCAGCAGGGCTGCTTTTCTGCATGTGTTGGGAATGGAAGTGCTGATAGGAACATGCTGGGATACTTCCAAAAAATGCAAAGTGCTGTTTTTCAGGTAGGGAAGGACCACAGGAAGGAGCTTTGCTCGTTTGTTAGACCTTCCAGAAGGAGGAAAATGTGTTTCAGTTATTGTTACTCTCAGTTACAAATGGGACACTGTCTTCTGATCTTCTCTTTTTTTGCAGAACCATCTAGAATTTATTTCCCAAAGCAATTTTGAGGCTTTGTGATTTTTTTTCCCCTCATTTCAAATCCTGCTGAATTACAATCTCTCTAATAGATCAGGGGAAGAACATTACTCTTGTCTTTCCAGGATCAAGATTAAATGTAATGCACTTACAAGAAAAGAACAATTGCTGTTGCCTCCAAATGAAATATGGTTATGTTGTTCTTGGCATCTGGAGTGCATATAAGGAAAAAAAAATCTGCTGTTGGATTAATTGTTGTAGTGATGAATGACCCAAAAATTATCTTGTTTTGTCTCAAGAGTTTCCTCAGATCTGTAGATTTTTCATGAGATAGCAGTTTAAAAAATGGATTTGGCTTTGCAGATACACCAAGATCCTTTCAGTCCTGTTTTTCTCATTCTTGGATGTTGGCAGGATTCTTTGTCCTGACTTTCTGGGAATTTGATGAAATAAAAACAGGACCAAATACTCTTTGTTTTTTATCAAAGGGCATCTTTTTTAACATGGATGTATCTTCTATATACTGAATGACCTGTTCCTGTCTCTCCCTGCTTTAATGGAACAAATACTTACATTCCAGCTACTTAAGGAAGCAATTACCATATTAATGTCAAAGATGTAGCATGGCAAGCATTTAGAAATCAATACCATTGTTCTTTAAAAGATCAATTCCTCTGCTAATGCTAGAGGAATGCCCTGGGACTGTCACTGAAATTTGAAGAACTCCTCTGTTTGTTTTAATCAGCCTCTGGAATGTGATGCAGCCAGAGGCCAGATCCTTTTGGAGTCTCTTTGTACCAGGTGCTGCACAAACATAAATTCCTCTGTGGAGGAAACTGTCCTGTAGGGAAACATTCTTGTTCTATGTGAGCCATGGAATCTTTTAGTTTGGAAAAGGCCTCTGAGATCATCAAATCCAACCTTCAACGTTAGTCCAGTCTTCTCTCGGAGAAGAGCAAAACAAATTTTAAATGGAAATAATGGAAAGCTGCAAATTTAGGAGTTCCCAGTAAAAAACCTGTTCTTATTTGAAACATTTTCTAAGTAATCTGTCACATTCCCAAGCCTTTAATCACCATTTTCATTTGTGAAGGTGTGAATTGCACAGAAGCAGGCATCACCATGTCACTGATGCTGGGCTTGGAGTTTTCTGGGTCAGCTTTATTATGGGCTTTGAGGCTTTAATATTTATTTCGGGGTAGGCCATGAAGTTTTTTAATTGCAGATAACTAAAGGCCTGAAGCTTTTGTTTAACAAACAACATGTAAAAAACCCCTTTTGTTAATACAATCGTACCTTGCCTCCTGTGCCTAAAATACTTTATATAATAATTTATATTCCATTTAGGCACAGTTTGCTGGAAGAAAGTTTTCATAACAAAGAGATTTTCCTTGAAAACTTGATTTTACTTGAAACTTTTACAGTTTCTCTCCACCAGTGTAACTCCACTGTTCCTTGTGAGCCCTCCCAGTGTCCTGCAGTGGCAGAGCAGATCTGGGGCCAGTAACCAAAAATGTGGACGTTGCATCAAAGTGCAGGGAGGGGCAGGGACTTCCTGTCAGAAGCAGCAGACTGATGCAAATGAAGCAGGCAGGTTGCTATTTAAGAGGTTTTCTGTCAGCTCTGGTAAGAACCAGCCCTGGTGTGGAAGCCAGCACTGGGTGTGAGATGGTCACTGCCTCAAGGGTGGCTTCTGAAACTGATTGTGCCATCAAGGGGCAGCTTAGATTGATCTTAAAAGCTTTTCATGTGCTGGCTGCAGAGAAAGAAGATGCTACTTCGCTTAAAACCTGACTTGGGAAAGAGCAAACTGACCTCTTGTCATCTTTTCTGTCCAGGAAGAGGAAAAAAGGAAGGCAAAGGAAGAAGAGGAGAAGAGAGAATATGAAGAGTACCTGAAGCTGAAGGAGAGTTTTGTAGTTGAAGAGGAAGGGGTTGAAGAAACAATGACAGAGGAACAGGTAGGTGAAGCTGGTTCTGCAGTTCCCCTTCTCTTGTTAGACTTTCTGCATTCTGTCTCGTGTAAAATGAACTTAAAAGTAGGAGTCAGCCAAAGGTTTTTGCTTGGGAAAGCTAAATTGTGTCTGTGGCACAGGTTAACCCTGGAATATTTCCTGGGGAATGCTGCTGTTCCTCATACCAGACTCCTACGGGTTATTTTAGAGTTCTGAGAGAACTTGCTGGAAATTAGTTCTGTCCTCCCTGTGTCTAAGAACTGAAATAAAACTCATTCTGGAATTTAGATAATCTCTCACTGTCAGCAGCTCTGCCTTACCCACAGAGACTGAGCCAGTAAAGCTGAATTTGGAGTTTGAAAGTGCCCACAAACCTTGGGGGCAATTATTTGGGTTTGGCTTTATATTCTACACCAAGAGAGATGCTGTGAAATCAAATTAAAAACCAAGCTCTTGTCTCAAAAAGCTTCTGATAAGGGAATCCTCAGGACTAACCCACACTGCTTCTCCTGTGGCTGCCTGCAGAGCTGCTGGGGATGGTGCTTGAAATGTGATACTTGATATAAAATCACAGCAAACCTGAAAAAGTTTTGCTGTTGTGGGAGGCAGAGTTCTTGTTTTGTCTGCTGAAAACCTGTTAGACACAATTTATTTGCTGTCACATCCTGGAATTGCTCTTGGGTTGTAGCTGCCAATTTGAGTTGTCCAGTGCATTCCTTGGGAAGGATTTATTTCAGGGCCATGTGTGCATTTGCTCCTCTGCTGAAGAGACTCTGGAATTAAATGGATTTGCTTTAGTGTGACTGAGAGTGGCTTTGAGCACAGCAGATTGTGCTCGGTGTCAAGCACCACTGACTCATTACAGCTTCTCACTATGGACCCCTTCCCATCAAGAAAAATTCCTTTATTTTAACCAGTTAACACCAAGAGAAGTTCTGTCTGGTGATGGGGAATTCCCTAAGATGCAGTGAACACCAAAATGCACACTTTTATTGACAGTTCCTTCAGAAATCTGTACCTGGCCTGTTAGGAGATGAGATCATCCCTAAATATTGATGTGTTCCACTTCAAACACCCTTTAAAGCTGGAATGTGGTGATTGTCCATGTTCCTACAGTGCATGTCAAGGAGAAATTAATCTCCCTCCATGTCAGAACAGAGAAGGGTGTTCCTCACCTAAAAGAGCTTGGCAGGCAGTTGATGAAGCCTGGATCTCAACCTGAGCTAACTTTGGTAGGGGTGGGGAGTTAGAACTTGAATTGCAAGCAATTTAAAAGTCACATTCAGAAATAATAACAGGCACAGAGTTATTTGGAGACAGCAGAAATGAGAAAGAAATTAAGTAGTCAGCCTGGCCTCGTGGTGGCTGAAGTACTGCAGCATTTCAGTGTTAGGAAAACTGACTCTGCCTTGTGGTGTTGGGGCTGCTTGTGCTGAAAATCAAGCTCCAGACTCCAGACTCACCAGGTAATTAAGGCTGATTGATTTCCAGGGTTGGAGAGTAACCTGATCTCCTTTTAACTTCAATGCACACTGTTTGCACTGCCTCTGAAATGGAGCTGCTCGCTTGGATTTCAGGTGCACGGCTTTGAAATGCTTGAGCCTCCACAGGTGCTGTGCAGCTGTGCTGCACTTGGCCATCTGCAGGCCCTGAGTCACTCTGGGTTTTCCTCTGCACAAAACGGCCTTGGTGTGTGACTTAATGATGCTTAAACTCACCCAGGTGTGGCTATTTCAGGGTATTTATGATGGGAAGACTAAAAAATTGTATGATAACCTTTTGGGAAACGTTTAAATTGTACCTGAGCCACATTCTGTCTCAGAAAAATACCTGTCAGAAATCCCTCGTGAAGATTAAATCTGGATTATTTTTCTTCCCAGTTCAATATCTCAGTGTGTGCAGATAAAACTTAGGAAGAATTATGCAATCTAAACATTTTTGTAGTATTTATACTCAGGAAGTTTTTGATGCATATAATGCTCATGAATTCAAACTAACAATTGTTCTCCTTGCTGTCTCCAGTCTCGCAGCTTTCTTATGGAATTCCTGGAATATGTTAAGGTAAGGTGCCTTTGGTTTTTCTCCTTAGATGGTGTGAAATACCTTTTGTCAGAGACATCTTTACTTCCTCTTTCATTTACTTAAACATTCAACAAGTAACAAAAGTGATACCTTCAATAAGTGTTGTTTACTGAACCAGCAGGAGCACATCCATCTAAAATAATTTCATTCCAGCTGGGTCCTGGCTTTTGGGGCAGGATGTGGCTGTTGCTCTGTGGTATTAGACAGGCCTGGTGGTTCTCCACCAGAGCTTTTGGAAGCAATGTTTGCTGTGGATTGGGATTTGGGGCACTCAGGCTTTTTTGTTTGTGAACATCAGCCACTGATTTAAAAGCAGTCTCTCCACGTGAGCTCAGCAGGAAGGAGAGTTGCTGTACCAGCAGAGAGTTTTTGAGCCTCCAACGCTGGCACTGGAAAGCTCAATCCTGACTTTTCCTGTGATGCCTTCACTTTTTTTCTATCCATGCAGCTTCCAGTGTTTTCTTAGTTTAAGAAGCAGCTCCCTTGTTTTAACCAGGGTGTGTCAGTCTCCCTTTGATCCCATTGTATGGCTGGGTATTTCAAACCTGGGCTGTGTGCATGAGGGTTTGTGCTTTTGATCTGTGAGGGCAAATGCTCTCCACTGTTGCTTTATCAAAGGTCAGATGCATTTTTCTCCTCTCACTCCAACACTGTCATGCAAATCTCTTTTCTTCCTAATGAATCCCTTTCTTCCTTTACGGGAATCTGAACTCTCAGGCTGTGTGACCTGTGTGAAAGGCTTCTCTTGCAAGCAAATCACTTGGATACTTAGTGAGCTGCTAATCATTTTGTATCCCAAAATCTCACGTTTTGCACGTCCATTATCCCAGCAAAACCCTGCACTTACAGCAGATTTATCTTCTGGATTTACAGATTTGCCTGGTGGATAACTCTCCTTAGGGAGCCCTTTGGAGTGATTGCCAGGCAGTTCTGGACAGGAGCTCAGTGCAGAGCCCTCCAAAGCTCTTCTGGGCTGCTCTCTGCCTCTTTTACCTCTGCAGGTTAAAAAAGGAGATTCCAGTGTCCCTTTGGATCTTCCACAAGCACTGGGAGGTCTCCAAGGGATGACCCAGCCAGGGCAGACTCTGCCCATGGCCCCAGGGCTTGTGGTGGATGGACCAGATTAGTCACAAACTCCCAGTTCAGTGTTTCAGCACTAAGTTTTATATCAGTCATTTCATCTTGACGTCAGAGAAATTAAACTTGGGCTGGAAACTGAAGTCTGAATATTCGGCACCTGATTTCCTCTGCAGAGCTGAGCTGCAGAACTGGGGCATCGCTTTCTTTCACAAGTTTTAAGTATTTTTCTTTAATCTTGAAAGTGTGCTTAATGTATAGATTATGTATTGCCCTCATCTTCTGTTCTGTTCACAGAAACCATTGACAGGAAGCGGTGCTGAGCTGCTCGTAGCTGTCAGAAAAAATACATATAAATTAAGAGTAATTGGCATTTTTTTAAAAATGAAATTGAATTTAGCTCTTCTGTTGAATAATTTCTTATGCTGGTATCATTGACTGGAGGTGGCTCACCCCCTGCTGCTTCATTCTTAAGGGTGTTGGGAGCAAAATGCAGCCTCTTGCTCTGTTTCATCCCTTGCTGAGGACAGCAGCAGCATCACCCCTAAAATGAAATTAATTCAGCAAAATGTGGATGTGGTTTTTTTCGCTGAAGGAAAGTTAAGCCTGTGTCTAGAACATGATGCATGTGGAGAAGTGTTTTATTCCTTTGGGACCTCACAGTGTCTTATATTCCAGAGTGTGGGGGGTGCATCCTAATCCCACCCCACCCCTCGGGCTCTCATTCCCAGCAGGATCTGTCTTGGAAAGCTTCCACTAAACCTGGTCATTGAGGGGGAATATCTTTAAGTGAAGGTTTAAGTCCTGGTTTTCTTGTTCATGTGGCTCTGCACCAACCCCCCCAAACCCCTTTAAAAGAAGATGTGACGAATGTTGGCAGTTCCCAGCTCTGAGAACTGAATTCCATGGACTGGTTCCAGTTCCATGTGTTCAGTCCATGGTATTCAGTTCTCTAGCTTGGCTGCATCGAACTTCACAACTACTAAATCTGTGTGGCTTTCTTTTTGGTCTGATTTTATTAATGAAAAATATTAATCTATTTCAGCCTGTCTTTATTTCTTCAGTGGCCTCCCAGTATGCTCTCAAGACCAGAAACAAAGGACTTTATAGTTTGAAGTATTTAATTTGCTAATGGAGATGCAGCTCCTGTGGCTGTACATACATGGATTTTAGGAATGTAGTCCTGAATATTAACTGAGCTTTCCAACAGTTTTGTCTCTTCCAAGCTCTTTACAAACACTGCATCCTTTTGCAGCTAAACAGATGAGTTCCTAAAACTTTGGCAGAGAAGAAAACAGGAACCAAGTAGCTCCAGACAAGCACTGCAGGTGTTTTCTCTGGAGTTACAGAGAAGCACAAAACCAGATGTGAGCAGTGCTGGCTGTGCCCTGACTGAGAAAAGCTGCAGGAAGAATCTGTCAAAAGCAAAATGACAATTTGCAGTTCCAACACTGACAATTTTAATAAGGTGTTGGCTTGCTTAGGAAGATTATTATGGCATTAATACACATGACATCAGTAAAACAGACTAAAGCACTTAATGCTGCCAGTCTTGCCTGGGCTTTATGTAAGTGCTGATACACACCAGTGATCGTTTTAAAAGGGGCTGTGAAACATCCCTCAAAGAAGAAAGGGATCTTGATAAAACACACTGGAAATTAAAGGTAGCAGCTGAGGAACTCAGGAGGTGGGGGAACAGAGTCCTGGCTGTTCCTTGTGCTCATCCTAATGTAAGGAAAAGTCCAGGATCAGCTCTGGCAGATGTGTTTGAGTCTTGTCCTAAGTGGGTCAGAGCTCTCAGTCTTTCCACAGAGCTCCCTGCTTTAGGTAACTTGAGAGTTTTTCATCAGAGGAAAGTGCTTACTAGGAGAAGTTACTTAAAGGGACAGGTTTTGCTTTGTCTGGTTAATGCATTTTTTATTTGAATGGAAAAAAAAATCCCAACTTTCTCATTCATCAGCTTAACTCCTGTTTGTTTCCACAGAAAACAAAGGTTATCCAGCTGGAGGACTTGGCTTCACATCTGGGTTTAAGGACACAGGTAAGCACTGACTTTTGGGGTGGAAGTACTAATTTTTGCTGGGCCCCTGCCTCCCTCTTAAACCAGAACTCCATTTAAGTGTGCAGTGGGTTACTTACAGGAATTTATCTGGTTAAAATCTAAATTATAATTTCCTTCTGCAGTCATATAACAACAAGAAAAAGAGAGAGGTAGAACTGTAGAAACCAACACTTGAGGTGCAGTAGAACTGCATGCTTGGAGTAACTGTAGAGTAAACCCAGCCGTAAATTCAACAAGTTGTTGCTTTGGGTTAGTGGGAGAGGTTTGATCTTAAAAGGAGCAGGAAAAGATACAAAAAACGTGGAATTTTTGAGCAAGGACCTTGGAGAAGGACCTCTTCATGGAACTTCATGGGCTGCACAGCCTCTCCATGGGAAGAATCCTATAACCCCTGCTCCTTGAACAGCCAAGTAATGGCAATAAAAGTCTCTTTTAAGGGATAGATCATTTAATTTGAACATCCCAAACTGCAAAAAAGAAATCATCCCTCTAAGACCAAAGGGCTGATTCCATCTCTCTGGGTGGGAGTACTGAATTCCTTAACCCTGAGGAACTTCAATGTAAACCTCTGTAGTTTATCTGAACGTGTGAAATGTTTTTTGCTTCCCTTTTGATCAGTCTGTTATTTCTTTTTCTCTTCTGCACAGGATGCAATTAACAGAATCCAGGACCTGATGGCAGATGGCACCCTGACAGGTGACAGCCAAAGCACAAAGGGGATCTTTCTGTAGCTGGTGAAGAGGTGGTGGTGCAGAAAATGCCTTCCCTGTGGCAGAGAGAGAATTCCAGTGTCATTCCTGTTTTAAGGATGTAGTAGGACTAGATATTCATATTTTATTTATTTACCCATCTGCTGAAGTCTTTTTGGGGTTGCTGAGCAGCCAGCTGCAGATGGGGCTTTCTGAAATCTGAATTTGAGAGGATCACTAGGATGATTTGGGGTGGTTTCCAAGGCTGGTGGTTAAAGCCAGGACTGGGGTTTGGGAGAGGCAGACATCCCAGAGCACTGCAGGGTGTTGGAGTCAGGGAAATGCTTGTTCCCAGCCCTGTAGCCACCCAGTCCAAGTTGGAATGGCAGCAGAGACTGAGCGTGAACAAGGCTGGTTTGGTGCTGGGCAGTCTTTTCCTTTCCAAGGGTGAAGTAGGGGAAGGTGCCAGCACAAACATTTATTGCCCTGATCTTGTGCTCGTGGCTGGAGAACTGTCTCAGCAAGTACCTGTGGAAAGCCTTTCAAATGCCCTAGAAGTGCTTGGAATGCAGGGAGAAGGATGTGTGCTGTCCTGGCTGGCTGTGCCCAAAGCCAGGGAGGCTCTGCCTTGCTGTAACACATAAAACAGAGTTCTGTTCTCAGTCTGGGTGGAGCAACAGAAATATGGAAACTGAGCTGCATTCCCTTGCAGAGGGGAAGCTGGAAAGGCTGAGCTGGGCCCCTCTCAGTGCCCTCCTGGACCCTCCTGCTCTGTCTTTCTCCACCAGCTGCCTGAGCTGGGAACATGAGCTCCAAAAAAGCAGGGCCACCAGGATGGGGAAGGGTCTGGAGAAGAATCCATGTGAGAAGCAGCTGAGGGCACTTGGCTTGTTCAGCCTGCAGGAGAGGAGGCTGAGGGGAGATTGATAAAGTTCTGCAAATTCCTCCCCAGGGGCAGTTCTGATCTCTGCTCCCTGTGTCAGGGACAGGACCCAGGGAATGGCTGGAGCTGGGTCAGGGGTATTTATTTTGGATATCAGAGGAAGATTCTTTCCCCAGAGGGTGCTGGGCCCTGACTGAGGGAATGGGCACGGCTCCAAGGCTGCCAGAGCTCCAGGAGAGTTTGGACAACACTCCAGGGACAGGGTGGGATTGTTGGGGTGTCTCTGCAGGGACAGGAGCTGGATCAATGATCCTGGTGGGTCCCTTCCAGCTCAGGACATTCTGTGCTTCCATGAAAACGAGGTGCCTGCAGCAGCTGCTGTGGAGCTCCCAGCCAGCTGTTGCCAGTGCACAGAACGTGTTCCTTGGAGCAAAACGAGCATTCCCAGAGCCCTGGGCTGCTGGCACAGCCCTGCTCCAGCAGCCAGCAGTGGCCAGGAGATCAAATCCTGCCTGGCCTAGATAGGAAGTGCTGCCTCAGCAGCTGGAACATCCCTTCCCAAAGCAGTGAGTGAAGCCTGTTGGGAAGTGAGGGGAGCCCCAGTGCTGAGTGCAGGGTGCTGTCTTTGCCCTGCAGGTGTGATTGATGACAGGGGAAAGTTCATCTACATCACTGCAGAGGAGATGGCAGCCGTGGCCCAGTACATCAAGCAGCGAGGCCGAGTCTCCATCGCAGAGCTGGCCCAGGCCAGCAACTCCCTCATCAACCTCCAGCCTGACAGCAGAGCTGTGGCTCCAACTGTGGCCTGAGAACAAGAGGAGTTTAGCCTCTTCATGAAGGAGTTTAACCTCTTAATGAGTAAACCACATAATTAAAAGCAAACAAGAACCTCCCCGGTCCGTTTGTGGTGCCTGAAGGTAGGATGCTCTTTTGAAGCATCAGCTGCAAACTCAGAAGTTTTGCTTTTCCTTCTGTTTGAACTGGTGTTAAATAGGTTGATTGTACAAGGGACTGGCCAGGAACTCAAGCACTGATGCACCTGTAGCCCAGGAAGATCACTAATTTATCCCTTGGCAGCCAGTCTCATGTTGCTATAAACAAACTTTTTGTTGTTTGCTTATTCTGATGTCTGTATCAAATAGATTTGGGGTTGATTGCATTCAGGATTCTCCAGGCTTGCCCTACACTATGGAGCTGTTTAAATCAGTGATGGACACAGCCACAGGTGTGTAGGTTTTGGCTGCTGTACCCAGATTGGAAGGAAAGATTAAAAAGAAAATAATGTGTGTCTTTGTTCTTGCTGAAATATATCCTGGACTCCGGAAAGAATGGTTGCTCTGTTCAGAATTCCAGGGGCTATTTCAGGAAACTTTTGCTGTATAAATATGTTTTCCTTGGTTTATGTAATATAAAAAGTTTGCTTGCAGACAAGCTGCATCATTTCCCTGTGGCCAAGAGACAGAAACCCCTCCAGGGAAGGGCTGACTGGGCTCATTTATTGTGCAGACCAGTTCTGCTGATACCAGCCAGATCCTGGTGATTCATCCTTTGAAGTCAGAGCCAGCTCAGAGTGTCTGAAGGCCTCAGACACCCCCACCCCGTGGCCTCTGTGTTCTGCAGGTTTGGGGGTTTTTAAATAAAAACTTCAGACACTCTGAGTCATGCAATTAATGTTCCAAGTTAATGATTATTAATGTATTAATTGTATGGGTCAGTGTATTTCCTGCATAAGACTATTTATTTTTTAAATCATTCATTCATTCTCCTTTCTGAAAGCAGCAGAATTTATGTGGATAAACAGTAATTGGGGAAGACAAGAGGTTTTGTCTCTGCCAAACTTAAAGATAACTTGAGCAGATTAAAAGCCACGTTATCAGTGGGATGAGACAGCAATAAAACAATGGAAGGAAACATTTCCTTTTAATCTCTGCACTGCTCCTGGATGTGAGAGTGCAGGAGAGTGGAGTTCCACCAGCAGCACGTGTTGGTGTGGAAGATCAGCACATCCTGAGTGCTGTAACAACAGCCAGCAAAGAGCTTATTTAACATCTGAGGCTTGTAAAGTCTCTTACTTACAGATTGCCTATTAAATTTTTAAAAATATTTGGGTTTGACACAGTTTTTTTGTTCTGTCTTAAACTACTGTTGTAATAAAATCAACAATATTGAAAGAATTGCAGAGGTTTGTGTTAGAAATGGACAGGGACAGGGTTGGGGTAAGACATGGCTGTGAGCTCTGCCAGCAGCTGCTCTGCCCTCCTGATCCTCTCCCACCATTTCCATTCCTGTTCTTTTTACCCAGCTGCATCCTCTCAGCACTCAGGGAAACTCATTTTTCTCTCATTTTGGGGTGCTTTGCTGCATGTGAGTTGTGAGGCTGGGGATTTACATGAGAGCCAGGTAACAAAAAACATGAGTTGGGGCATCTAACTGCTGAAAAGTCCTGTGGGACAACCTCCACTCTGCCTGGAAGGAATTGCTGCACTTCTCTGAGTTCCCTGAGTGGCTGCAGGAGGTGAGGACAGGGCAGGTGGGTGTTGGTGCTCTCACCCTGGGCCTTGGGGAGCAGCCACCACTATTCAACTGCAGCTCAGTTTGCTACTAAAGCAGTGTTTTGGTATTTTCTAGGAATTCACTTCCAAAGTCCCAGGAGGCAGTTGAAAGTCTGGAACACAATTGCTTCAGGCCATGTGTTTGGATGGTTTATAAATGAGGCAATTCAAACCTAAGCTGCTGTTTCAGTCTGTGGCTGTGGAAGTGGAGGGGGAAGAAATTCAGGGCTGTGCCCCCAGAATTACTTCACTGGCTGAATTCAAAACACACATTTAATATATCCCAAAGAGACACCTGATGGGAAGAGAGTTGTTCCTCCCTGCTGGCATTGAAATAGGGACACCCCTGAGTGTCCTGGCTGAGCTGGGAGCTGTCCCCAATTTCCTGGGTGAGGATGGTGGCTGAGGGTGCTGGGGGAGAGGTGGAACAATCTGGGGGTACTGGAATGCTCTCCTCTCCTAATACCTAATAAACCCCAGTGCTGAGGTACTAAACTTCATCTTCCCTCCATCCTTTCAGTGCCTAAAGCTCCAGGAGAGCTGGAGAGGGACTTGGGACAAGGGATGGAGGGACGGGACACAGGGAATGGCTTCCCACTGCCAGAGGGCAGGGATGGATGGGAAATTGGAAGGAATTGTTCCCTGTGAGGGTGGGGAGGCCCTGGCACAGGGTGCCCAGAGAAGCTGTGGCTGCCCCTGGATCCCTGGAAGTGTCCAAGGCCAGGCTGGACAGGGCTTGGAGCAGCCTGGGATGGTGAGAGGTGTCCCTGCACCAGGGACTGGATGGGATTTAAGGTCCCTTCCCAAACCATTCCATCGTTCTGTGGTCTCAAGCCATGACTTCTCACTTTCACCCCAATTCCCTCCCTCATCCCATTCCCTGGGATGAGCCTGTGGTTCTGTGGCACTCAGCTGCCAGCTGGGGCTCAGTCAGCACCAAATACAGGGCAGTAAAACACTGACAAAATGGTAAATACAGTAAAATTCTGGGCAGGAGATTTTGGGCTCCTTACTTTGGGATGATCCATATGCAAATCACTCATCAAAACTAGCCGTGGGCAAGGACACCTCCTCCCACTGGCCCTCTTTGCAAGAGACAGGGTGGTGGTGATATTTTGCTTCCTGCTGCTTTGTCCAATCTACTTTCATCAGTTTTAAAAAGGTGGAACATCCCCCTGTTATCTGACTTTCAAAAAACTCCCTATTTTCTGTTAAACTTTGCCATGCATTGTGCAGCGTTTTCCCCCATGTTTTCCCTCTTGAAGTAGCACAGGACTCCCAGGTACTCTGGCTGTACATGGAAGGAATAATAATAATAATAATAATAATAATAAAATATAATAAGCTCCTTGGAGCAAACTTGTCCCAATTTTGCCATTCCACCAAAGGCAAAGGGGAAAAAAAAGAAGATTGAAAATCTTGTCTCCAGAGCACCCAAGGTGAGATCTCATCAAGGAAAACTCCAGCTTCTTGTCTGAGGGAAGAATGGAGTGTTTATGCAAAGTGTTTACAGGTTAAAAAAATAAACTTAAAAGCAACAAAATGTCACAACTTTTAATTTTATTTCTGTGTCAAGGGAGCTGCTTTACCCATCACCCTCAGGGTCTCAGTTTTCTCTGTAACTATGGATACTAGGAACAGATTTGGGGTTTTTTTCCTTCTTGTTTGGGGTTCTGTTCTAATTCATGCTGCATGTTCATCATTTTAGGAAAACGTTAAATATCACAAGATGGCAGTGAATTACAAAGCTGCAATATTCCCCTCTGCACACAAGAACAGCCACGTTCTGCATTCACAGGTTTCTTTCTTTTTAACCCCAAAAGCAAACCCAGATCATTAAAACCAATCTGTGGCTGCAGGGATCCCTGCAAAAAAAAAAAAAAAAGGTGAGAGCCAATGAAGTCTTGTGCCCGCAGCACTGCAGGGAGGAGTCTTTAATTCTTTTCATCTTCTCTGAAAAAAAAAAAAAAAAAAAAAAAGTGAAACAAAAGAGGAGGGAAATGTCTCCTTCCTGCCCTAAAGACAGAAGAACATTTTATGATCCCTCTGGAGACATCAAACATGATGTTTTCTGTCCCTGGGGACAAGGTGGAACAAATCAGCTGCTGCTTGGGCCTGGTTTTGGAGGCTCCTCAGCTGGCCTGGCATAAAACCCCACACCTGGAATGACAATTCCAGGCTGGGCCTTTCTCAGCCCACCTGGTCCAGGTTTAGTTTCACCTTTCTCACCCATCCTGGTGCTCCAGGCCAGGCTGGAGAGGGCCTGGAGCAATCTGGGATAGTGGAAGGTATCCCTGAATGAGATGGGCTTAAGGTCCCTTCCAACCCAAACTAAAATGATTCTTCAAAAGGCTTCTCATACTGGGATGAACTGGTTGGGTGATGGGATTAGAGGCACAGCTCCAGATTTATTCATTGTCCAGTAATCCAGTTCATTTCTCTTTTGGAGCCAAAGACCTGCCCTTCCCTTTCTGAAGTGAACCAGCTGAGCTGGTTATCCCTAAAACCCACAGGTCCTGTGCAGACCTGCACTGTGGGATGCAGTCCAGCAGCAGCAGAGGCACAATTCCTTTTGGTTTCTCATTTTCAGACCTTTTAGTGGCCTGAAATTTGTTTTAGATGACCTAAAAGCAGGGTTGGAATGGTTGCAGAGGGGATCTTGCTGTGTGCTCAGGGGTAGGAGGGGTGGGCACCTCCTCAAACACCTCCTGGCCAGGTGGATCCAGGTTGCCTGCAGAGGACAGAGATTCCTGCTTTGTCTCAGGGGAAAATTCCTGCCAGCATTGAATTAAGAGCAGGGGACAGAGCAGAACTGGCCCTGCCTGAGCCTGGCAGGGGACTCTGGGATCAGGAATGTGGGTGTCACAGCCTCGGAGCAGGACATGGATATATCCTGGTTCTGCTGGTGGCTTTGGGCCATCTGCCACACCCACAAGAGCTGGGGGACACTGCTGTGACTTTGTGTTTCCCCATGCTCCTGCTAGGAAAATGCTCCTCTGGAAGGCTGGAATGTGTGTGAGCTCCTCCTGCTTTGGCAGGAGCTCTTTGGGGAGGGCAGGGCTCAGGTGTCCGAGGGGATCACGGGGCCAGGATGTCCAAGCAAGGAGAAGGCTGGGATGGGACAACCCCTGGGATGGGACAACCCCTGCAGGAGGTGCTGCTGCAGCTGCAGCTGAGCTGGCAGCACCAATAATCCAAATTTCTCTCATCTGCTCCCATGCAGGGGCACTGGAGGAAAAAAAAACCCAAACAAAAATCCAGGGTGGGACGAGGACATCCCACAAGAGCATGGCAGCTCCTGAGGACACTTTTCCCTGGGTGATGGCGACCAAGCACAGGGTCAGGCTGCCCCATTTAAAATCATTTAATACCTCAGTGTTTTGGCCTTCAGCACAAGCAATGCCATGCTCCAGCTCCTGTCACTCTGTCCCTAAAAGGGTCAGTCCCAGGAATCCACGCCGTGTCTGTCCCCTGCCACCCGACAGCCTGGCACGTGTCTCGTGTCACCTTCACGACCAGGAGCCGAGGTTTCCATCCTGGGGGCTGGGATTCCTGATCCCTGTGGGCTCCTGTGTTGTATTATACTTTTTTTCTGACTCAGAGATGGGGTAACTGAGAGGCGTTTTAAAAACTTCTATTTTCAGTTTCATTTTCAGTTTCATGTATAAATACCTTAAAACTAATCATCTAAAGTTACCCTTCATAAATCTTACTACAATACATCTTTCATAATTCTGTTTCTCCAAAATCTCTAGTCTTATTTACAAAACCATCCTTTAAAACTTATTTCTAGTTCCATTTTCCCCTCAACAATATCTATCTTGCTCTATAACATTTTGAAAACAACATTTTTTTTATCTTTATAAAATAAAGATGAAAATAATAATTTTTATCTTTATCGATATCAAATTTATATACAAATACATGCTAGGTAAGCCTTCTATCAAACCTTAAAAATTGCAAATCAATTTCCCACACTCCTGCTGACGGGAAGGATGGGAAGGGAATGGGAAAGTGCAGCAAAGCTGCAGCTCTTGGTCGTAACCCTGAGAAACGAGGCTGAGCTGCAGCTCCAACACGTCCCACGCTCTCTGTGGTGCCTCCACACAGGCAGAGAAACCTCACACCCATCCCCTCCCATCTGCACCCTGGGCTGCCACTTCCATCAGTGCACCCGAGGGTGGGATTAACTCCTTCAGGGTTCTCTTCCTAGAGCAGCCACCTCTGAGCCACTCTCCGTCCTGGAGCTGACTCTTACTGTGGTTTGTACGGTGATAAAAACATTTTAGTAATAATATTAGAAGGTTAAATATGATTTATTAACATGGCTTTATAATACAAAGAATTCATAAAAGGATTCATAAAAGAATTGGGCTATTATTTGCTTAGTCTAGAGCATCGAAGTTGCTGCTCTCAGTTTTGTTTAAGGAATGCTAGAATAGCTTACACAATTAGAGATTACAAGTTTTCATTTTATAGGTTAAAAGGAAGAAAAACTTCTATTTCTTCTTATGAGGAGACAGGTAGAGAACATCTTTGTCTTTGAAACACAACTTAGAGATTTGTTTATAGAAACTTCTATAGAGTAAAAAGACAGTAAAAGATGCTTTCTCATGGGAAGAATTTTTTTGCAGGCCTGCATGCAGGGAAACTTATAATATGTTCATACAACAGCTGACCTCACCAGCCCTTCAGGGTCCTCCCAGTCCAGCACAGGATGTGCCCAAAGCTCCCAAAATATGACTTGGGCAATTCTGGGCACGACCTTGGTTTGTCCCAGCACTGGGGTGGCAGCAGGGCCAGGGCAGTGCCTGTCCCCTGTGCTGGCACTGCTGGGGAACCTCCTGTCCTGGGGGCACTTCTGGGCTGCTTGTGACAAAAAGGACATTGGGGAAGGGGCTGGAGCACCAGGAGCAGCTGAGGGAGCTGGGAAAGGGGCTCAGCCTGGAGAAAAGGAGGCTCAGGGGGGACCTTGTGGCTCTGCACAACTCCCTGACAGGAGGGGACACTGGGGGGGTCGGGCTCTGCTCCCAGGGAACAGGGACAGGAGGAGAGGGAATGGCCTCAGGCTGGGCCAGGGGAGGGCCAGGTTGGATATTTACGAAAAATTCTTCACCAGAAGGGTTGAAGGGACTCCCCCCAGGGCAGTGGTGAAGTCCCCATCCCTTGAAGGATTTGAAATGTGTGTGGATGTGGCACTTGGGGACATGGGTCAGCGGTGGCCTTGGCAGTACTGGGTTAATGGTTAGACTGGATGATCCTTGAGGGATTTTCCAACTTTAATGACTTCATGATTTGGGGTCATGGCCATTGGAATTGTTAATATTTTTTGGGGAGAGCCCGCACATTCAGGGTGACATTCTGCCAGCCTCCAGGTGAGCTCTGCTGTGCCCAGACCACTCGGTACCGATGTCCCTGCCCAGGTTTGCACTGAGCTTTTCCCGGGACATCTCCGACCTGCCCGTGCTCTTGCTAACCCCCCCTTCGCCATGCCGGCTCCTCCAGGAGATGGCAGCAGCAGATCTCGCATTTCTATGGCAACGGGAGCAGAGCATCCCCGGAGCTTGGAGGGCGACCACAAGGTTGGGGAGAGCCGTGGCATCCCGGCGAGCAGCCAGGGCTCGGGAAAGCCTGGAGGCCAGAGCCTGCTGCTCTGCTCCTCGCCCAGCCTTGCCACATTGAGGTGACAACCCGGGTATTGCGGTTAAATTAACCAAAGTTGCCGAGTTTTACTTCTTGTAGCAGGACGGAAAAACCACGGGAGGAAATTTGGATGCGCTGAAAATGGCAGGATTGACAGCAAAACCTTGGCAGCATCACCGGAGCACAGCGGCCATCGGCCGGGAGCAGCCGGAGCAGGGAATTATTTGGGAGCTTAGATCCTGCTGCTCCTGAACAGAGGCTCCGAAGTGTTTGGGAAGGCGGCTGCTCCCAGCCTGCCTCCCCCGCTAAGCTGCTTCGGACAGGGGGTGTAATCCAGGCCGGGCTGGCGGCAGGAGCAGCGCTGGGAGCTCATTAGCGTTTGTTAATGTGCCTCGAGAGCATCGCGCCCCGTCCCGGGGATTTGCACCGAGAATTTTTTGGCAATTAGGCGCGACATAACGCGGAGTTGTCGCCGGGGGTGTGTCCCTCCGGCTGTGGCTAATGCCGCTGACAGCGGGGTGGATCCTGGGCAGGTGGTGAGCCGAGCTCTGGGTGCAGCTCAGACCTGTGCTGGAAGGCTCCAAGGAAGGGGTTTCCCACAGAATTACAGAATTTGGGTGGGAAGAACCTTAAAGCTCATCTCTTTCCATCCCCTCCCATGGGCAGGGACACCTTCCACTATCCCAGGTTGCTCCAAGCCCTGTCCAGCCTGACCTTGGACACTTCCAGGGATCCAGGGGCAGCCACAGCTTCTCTGGGCACCCTGTGCCAGGGCCTGCCCACCCTCACAGGGAACAATTCCTTCCCAGTATCCCATCCATCCCTGCCCTCTGGCAGTGGGAAGCCATTCCCACTTTCAGCACAAACATGCCTTGGAGCTCAAAGTGCTGCTCAAGGAGGGCAAGGGAAGTGTTTGGAAGGGGTTGTATCATGTTCTCAAGGCTGCTGTGTTGTGTCAATAAATTACATTTGTCTGCTCAGTCTGATGCTTTCATCCCTGGAAGTGTCCAAGGCCAGGTTGGAGCAATCTGGGATAGTGGAAGATGTCCCTGCCCATGGCAGGGATGGAATAAAATGGGCTTTAAGATCCCCTCCAACCCAACCCCTTCAGTAATCCCAGTGTTGTTCCCCTCAGCACTGGGGGGATAACCCAGCACCCCTGCTTTGTTCCCCATGTTGAGTCACAAGCTGAGCCCCGGGGCTGGTTCATCCCTGTCCCCCCAGCAGAGAGCAGGAACAACCCAGATCCTGTCCCAGGGCTGCTCTCCAGCTGCTCCATCTTTCCCTTTGGGATGCAGCTCCAGCCAGAGGTGCTGACCATGCTGGTGTCACCCTGCTGGGACCTGACACAGCACAGCACAACCCTGGTGGTGTTCCAGCCCTGCTGACCAGCTGCTGAGGTTTCAAGTCCCAGAGATGGACTGACACAGCAGATATGGCCCCACAGAAAAACACACATCATCATCATCATCATCATCATCATCATCATCATCATCATCATCATCCTCAGGCCTTGGGGATCCTTAGGAATCTGCCAGATGGCTCCTACTCTTGTGCAGTTTCAGGTTTCTTTCCTGTTTTTCTTTGGAAGTTTCACTGGACAGATCCTGACTCATTTTGTTTTATAATTGGAACAGCTCTGAAGGGCTGCAGCTTTGACCACCAGCTCAGCTGGGGGCGAGGTGCACTGTCCCAGGCCATGTCCCCAAGGTCTGGAGAGCCAGGAGTGGAGGAGGATGGCACAGGGGCAGGACAGGGACCTCAGCTGTGGTGCCCAGCTCCACAGGACCCGGTCAAGGAGAGTAGAAAAGGCCCAGGTCAGCTCTCCTGGGCTGTTTGGTCACTCTCCAGAGATGCTGCATGTCTTTGTCTTCTTTTTCCCCTTGCTAATTTTCCCTGCTGTCATTATTTGCCTGACTGGCAGAAAGCATTCACACTGACTTAGCAGAAGTATATTCACATGCACACTCATCCCAGAGAGCTGCCACTCACCAGCATGCTGAGATATTTTGGGTAAATTGAAATGGAATAGAATAAAGCCAGAATGCAAAGCAAACTGCTTGTGCAGACAGCACAAAGCACCAGTGATGTTTGCAAAGGACCTTGGTATTCTCTGCTAGAAGGTTGGTTATGCCAGGAAAATCATCCAGCCCGCTGTCCAAAGCAGCCTGAGCTTCACTTCTAATTTCTGAGGAGCTTCACAAACACCCAGGTCAGCCCAGCCGTTTGTCCTGTTCTTAAAACCCACCCAAGGAAGAACCCCAGGCTCTGGACCCGAGGGAGCCGTGGCCACTGGAAGTGACCTGACACATCCCCTCAGCCCGTGGGGCTCGTCTCCATGTGGAAGAGCAGAAAAGGACAAAAATTCCAGCACAAAAATGCCCCCCTAAATATCTCATGGAGCTTTGTAGTGGGGATATGGGGTCACCCCAGGTTTCACATACCCAGGGATCATCTGGAGCAGGGACCAGGGGCTCCCTCCCCCGCAGACCACAGGGACTGGGCTTCACCACCAACCTCTGCTTCTCCCAAGCCCCACCCCTATGTCTACTCCAGACAATAATCTTGGACAGAAGTGTGGCAGAAGGATCCTCTCCAGAGGGTTTGACTCGTGCCAGGAGTCCTGTTGTTCTCCCAACCACCAGAGCTCAACAGGGAACGGCAAATCTTGAGTTTGATGGAGCCTGTTCTGAGCCAAGGCCAGGAAAAAAGGAGAAAAAGGAGTTTTTCTTCCTCTGCAAGACTTAAATCAGGCTGTCAGGAGCCACATCCCTCCTCTCCACCTCTGGATATCGAAGTTGGCACGTTCTTAAGATGTCCAGACACCTTCTGTGAGGAAAAATCCTCTGCTGAGTGGAGTGGTTGCAGCCGGGCTCCCATGGCTTTCCTCCTGCCAACAGCTTTAAATAAAAAATGTATTTATAAAAAAATATATAAACATATAAAATATATTTTAAAATGTATTTATAAATAAATAAATAAATAAATAAATAAATAAATAAATGTAAAAAATAAAAATGTATTTTTTAACATAAAAAGGGCAGGGACCCATCAGGGTGGGAATGTCCTGTGCCACCACAGAATCCAAGAGGTGCCTTGGGTAGAGGGGGAGGATTTTTCAACGTTTCTGGAAGCAGATCATGACAGGAGGGTGGCAGGGCAGACCCAAGGGGGACAGAGGAAGGCTTCAGGTGCATTCAAAATCAAAGCTGTGCTGGAGGCTGAAACGTCTCTGCCTCACTTTTCCTCCCTCTCTGTTGTTGTGGTCTGTTCATTAATAAAGGATTCTTGACAATAATATCAGAAGGTTAAATATGATTTATTAAAATGACTTTATAGTTCAGAAGGATTTTGGGCTATTATCTGCTCAGCAAGGAGTATTTGAAGCTCCTGCTTCAAACTTCGTCCAAGGAATGTTAGAATAGTTTACACAATCAGAGATAACAATTTTTCACCTCATAAGTTGAGAAAAAGAAAAACCTCTGTCTCTTATTATCAAGAGACAGGTAGAGAAATTCAAATGTTTTTGAAACTCAACACAAAAATTTTGTTTACAAAAACTTGTACAGAGTAAAAGACAATAAAAGATGCTTTCCCATGAGAAGACTTTTCTGCAGACTTGCACACAGAGATACTTACAATATGTTCTTACAACACCTCTCCGCCTCCCTGGGAGAGTGTCTGGGTGTGCCAGCAGCTGGGAAAACATTTTGGCCAACATTCAGGCACCTTATTAAGATCCTATTAAGAAAGACGAGCTGGAGCCAGCAGTGGGGATGGAGAAGGAAGGACACCAAAGGCCCAGCAGGTCCCAGCAGGGAACAGGGACAGCAGCAGCACACCCCCTGTGCCCACCCAGCTCCTCCCAGCTGCTGTCACACCTTGTCCTGGGCTCTGCAGAGACCTGAGCCCACTAGCTGAGCTGAGCCAAGCACAACACGCTGGATGAGGCCCTTCCCAGCTCTGCCTGACGTTTGCCAGAGGAGATTTCCAGCCCCAGGGCTGCCCTTCCCTGCTGAAAGCAAATCCCTGGCACTGCAGCATCCCCGGCCCTTCCTCTGGAGCATCCCCACCTGCATCCCTGCATCGGGGGTGACACCTGAACTGGTTGTCATGGAAACCCGTGGTCTGCTTGTGTCCTGCCTGGGCTCTGCTCCCTCCAGCCACAGTGGATATTTGTGGTCTGAGGTGCTCAGAGCCGAGGTTTCCCTGCACACCTGGAGCAGCCCGTGTGGCTGGGAATGTGCTCCCAGCGGCTGGAATCAGTGGGAAGTGAGGGCAGACTGGGGTCACAGTGCACCCCACGAGTATTTCCCAGCTCCAGGTGCTGTTGGCCAAGCTGGAGGCAGCGATTCCCAGCTCTGCTGCATCCTGGATTGTTCACATCTGCACGTCCTGGATGATGGTGGGGATCAATCAGTGAGCAGAGCCAGCCAAATATTGCTAGGAAGCCTCTCCTTTGAAAAAAAAAAACCTAAAAACCACCAGGATCCACCCTCTCTATCCATCCCCAATATCAGAATATTTAGGGATGTTTTTAATAAAGCTGCAGAGGATGTTGACTCTGATTAATTTCAGGGTGGGGTTGATGCTGTTGGACAAAATCCCATAGAACCATGGAATCATAGAACCATGGAGTGGTTTGGGCTGGAAGGGACCTTAAAGCCCATCCAGTGCCACCCCCTGCCACGGGCAGGGACAGCTTCCACTATCCCAGGCTGCTCCAGGCCCCATCCAACCTGGCCTTGGACA
>VXAX01002200.1:255348-282139 GCA_013399835.1 Leptocoma aspasia
GGATGGGATGGGATGGGTTGCACATGAAAACCATGAAAGGCATGGAAGCAAGGCCAGGAGAAGAGCTAGATGTCCCAGCTGATGTGACAGTCCCCACCCAGTGCTCCCCAGAATCAGCCACCCCATTTGGGGTGGATTTGGCCTCTGTGGCAAAGAGGGATGGGGCTTTTCCTCTGCCTCCATCCCCCTCTGTGGAGCCGCTCTGATGTTTNTGCTAGGAAGCCTCTCCTTTGAAAAAAAAAAACCTAAAAACCACCAGGATCCACCCTCTCTATCCATCCCCAATATCAGAATATTTAGGGATGTTTTTAATAAAGCTGCAGAGGATGTTGACTCTGATTAATTTCAGGGTGGGGTTGATGCTGTTGGACAAAATCCCATAGAACCATGGAATCATAGAACCATGGAGTGGTTTGGGCTGGAAGGGACCTTAAAGCCCATCCAGTGCCACCCCCTGCCACGGGCAGGGACAGCTTCCACTATCCCAGGCTGCTCCAGGCCCCATCCAACCTGGCCTTGGACACTTCCAGGGATCCAGGGGCAGCCACAGCTTCTCTGGTACCCTGTGCCAGGGCCTGCCCACCCTCACAGGGAACAATTCCTTCCCAATATCCCATCCATGCCTGCCAGACTGAAGCCATTCCATCATCCCCACACTTCTTTCATGACAACAGTTTGGGGTTTCATTCTGAATTGTTGTTCTGGGAATGCTCACCCTGTGATGAGCACAGCTGGGAAGAGGAGGCCAAGGCCTGTGGGCAGACAGGGATTTCCCATCACTCAGCACCTCAGCTTGTATCCCTCATCCCTAGGCAAGACCCCAGGGAACGGCTGTGCTCAGGCCACCCAGCAATTCTATGGACTCCAACACCTGGTTTCCTTTGGAAATGGGCTAGAAATAAGCAAAACCTAAACAATGTCTGCCTTCAACCAGCTGAACACCCTACAAACATCACTCTGCTTTGAGGTGAGGAATCAGGGTCCAACAGCACTCGGGGCAGGAAAAAAAAAATGAGCTCCTTGAACCCCTTTCTGGCTGCAGTGGGATGGGATGGGATGGGATGGGATGGGATGGGATGGGATGGGATGGGATGGGATGCACATGAAAACCATGAAAGGCATGGAAGCAAGGCCAGGAGAAGAGCTAGATGTCCCAGCTGATGTGACAGTCCCCACCCAGTGCTCCCCAGAATCAGCCACCCCATTTGGGGTGGATTTGGCCTCTGTGGCAAAGAGGGATGGGGCTTTTCCTCTGCCTCCATCCCCCTCTGTGGAGCCGCTCTGATGTTTTGTCCCAAACACAGGCACTAATCAGGGAACCTGCTGTGTCTAATTAGGACTGGTGACAAAGTCCCCCCACCCAGGAGGATGATTTCATCCCAGGCCAGGTGTTGGGGGACAGGTGCCAGCTCTACTGTCACGCAGCCAAACTGCTCTTGGCACTCCTAAAATCCCTCCTCAGCAGGCTCTGGGAAGGATGAATCCAGCCATGGGATCCCCCTGCCTGCCTGGACTCTCTCCCCATCTCCTCTCTCTATCCAGGGGCTGGTTGCCACCACCTGACTCCTCTGAAGCCCCTTTTTGGGGGGCTGCATCTGTACCCCACCCAAAACAGGGTGGGATTGTCCCAAGCAGGACTCAGTTCCCACTCCTGCTCCTTCCTCCTGCCAGGAAACAAAAGGCAGGAGGAATTTGTCTCGTTCCCACTTGGCACCGAGGCCAAGCACGGGGTGGGAGCATGCAGAATTTTGGGAGAGGGTGGAAATGGGATCTGGTGAGGCAGCAGCAAAAGGGCATGAGGGATGGGACCAGATCTCACAGAACACTCCAAAGCAGCTGCTGGCTTGGAAATGAGACAAATCTGGATGTCCAAGGAGACCTGGGACAGAGATCCACCCTTTTCCAATGGGATGGAGCTGATACTTCACCAAAAGTGGATCAACAGTGTTTTTTATGACAGTATCATCCCATTTTTTCTAGGAGTGGCTCACCCTGGGAGTGGATGGGAAGGAGTGGCTCAGTCAGGAGTTTTATGGCTTTGGATGAGGATGGTATTTCCAGCTTTTCAAGGGAAAAACTGAGGGTGGATGTGACAGCAGCGTGGGCACAACTCATCCTCTCCACGGGGAGAAAACAGCAGTGAGGGTGAGCAAAGGGTGGAATTTGGGGAGCAGGAAAGGATCAAACAGGAGCAGCCACTGGAGGAAAAGTGGCCCTGGAGAGCATAATTGTCCTAGCAGGTCTTCTGGCATCGTCAGGAGGTTATTGTGTCATTATTGTGCTTGTTCCATTGTGAAGGGACAGTTCCAGGGGTTCCTGGTGAGACAAGGCTCTCCCTGACCTCCTGGGCATGGCTGGGTGGAGGCAGAGGGGTGGCCAGAGGTGTCCTCTCCCCCACAGGGACATCAGCAGTGATGGGATTTCTTAGGAAGCTGCAGGATTTCCTGTTGAGCTGGGGAAGTGGAAATCTTTCCCCATGGCCTTGTCCAGAAGAGGCAGCTTTGGCTCTGCTTTAAAGACAGGCTGAAACTCTGCGTGGAAAGCAAACACCTCCTCCCAAGGATTTATTTTTCTTTGGAGCAAACTCTATCAGTTTCCATCCAAGCTGCTTTTGCAAATTTTGCAGCACACACGGTGTGCTGACTCTGTCACACTGTGTGTGACTCTGCCCAGCTCCAGAGCAGGGAAACTGAGGCACAGAGTAGGATGTGACAAAGGCTTGCAGTGACACGTGGAGGCACCTGCCCAGGACAACCCAAAGGAGGAATTCAGGTAACCTCTGACATCTAAAACACTGCAATTGACTTTAGAATCATGGAATCACAAATTGGTTTGGCTTGGAAGGGTCCTCAAAGACCATCTCATTCCACTAGCCCAGAGGGCTCCAAGCCCCGTCCAGCCTGGCCTTGGACACTTCCAGGGATCCAGGGGCAGCCACAGCTTCTCTGGGCACCCTGTGCCAGGGCCTCCCCACCCTCACAGGGAAGAATTTCTCTCCAATATCCCATCTGTCCCTGCCCTCTGGCAATTTGGAGCCATTCCCCCCTGTCCTGTCACTCCAGACCCATACCCAAAGTCTCTTTCCAGCTCTTACAGCCCTTTCAGGTACTGGAAGGTGCTGAAAGGTTTCCCTGGAGCCTCCTCTTCTCCAGGATGAACAATCCCAATTCTCTCAGCCTGTCTCCAGAGCAGAGAGGCTCCATTTTCTCCCCTCATGGCCTTTCACGCTCCCTGCTGAGCAGATCTCTGCTCTCTACCTCCTATAAAAGGTGCTGGATGTTTGATCCCTAGGTGCCAGACCTCCTGAAGTCCTGGGATCCTGCATTTCCCTTTTTGGAAGGAAGATTTGTGAGCCAAGAGGGCAAGAAAAACCCCACAGATCTCAGCTCTTATTTATCATCTCTCACTATAATTAACCCCTCTCTGAATGAGGCACAGCACTCACAGCCTGAGGAAGGGACTCTGCAGAAGCAAGCCAGAGATGTTTCCTGAATTTCCACACAGATCCCCCCTTGTTGGATTTTAGCTCTTTTTTGACTCAGAGATGGGGCAACTGAGAGTAATTTTAAAAACCTTTTATTCCATTTTCAGTCTCATATGAAGGGTGAGACAATACAGATGTTATAATTCACACCATCACAATCAGGAGCCAACTATTTCCTAATTACAATTCACTATAAGCATTTCTTGGCCTATCAGCTTTTTGCCACGCCATGCTGTAGAAGCCTTAAAGCCAATTATCTAAAATTACCCCTCGTGGGTGCTCTTACAATGCATCTTTCATAGTTCTATTTCTCCAAAGTATCTAATCTTATTTGCAAAACCATCTTTCAAAACTTTTTCTAGCTCCATTTCTCTCTCAACAATGTCTGTCCTATTCCATGGCATTTCTAAATCAACATTTCTTAGCTCAAAGTTTGCCTACAAATACATACTGTGTAAGCCTTCTACCAAACCCTAAAAACTCTTTATTAAATCCATTTCCCACACCCCCTCCTCTGTTCCTGGCTGTCCCTGCACTGGGGGTGACCTGGATAACTCAGGGTTCTCGTTGCAGTGCCGTGATGCAACCCAGGCTTGCACAAATTTTCCAGCTGCAGGAATTAATCTTTTAAATAGAAGCACAGGGGGAAGAGAAGAGAAGCAGGAAGCACAGAGGGCAGGCTCAGGGTGTCTGTCCTGGAGCAGTTCTGTGTGAGACAGGCTCTGCACACGTTGTTCTGGCTGCCTTCAGTCAGCTCTGCTGGCACTGTGGGGCTGCTTGGGCTGCCCTGCTGCTTCTCTCCAGGCTCCAGCCTGGGAGAAACCTCCCTGCAGTGTCCCTGCCCATGGAGGGGGTTGGAATGAGGTGATTTTTGAGGTTTCTTCCAGCCCAAACCGCTCTGGGATTCCATGACCTGGTGTTTCATGGATGGTGCTGCCCCAAGGCCAGTCCTTCCCTGGGATTGTTTCCCTGTTCCTCCTCCAGACCCAGCAGATCCACGGACAACATTCTTGGCTGGGAGGAGCAGGTGAGGGTCACCCAGGTGGGCAGCTCTGCTGGACATTGCAGTGGGGAAGATCCTAGGGGAACTTTACTCCCCAGAAAGGGCTCAAATCTCAATGCAGCACGTCCTGTAGGAGTGGACACACTGACAGACCATCCATCCTAAGGATCACCCAGCTAATGGTCCATCTTCCACAGTGCCCAACCTCTGAGAGCAGGGAAGAGGGGAACAAAAATCCAGCCAATGTGGAGTGATTGTCCACAGCCTCCAGCAACTTCAAATTCAGACAATTCCTAAGGAAAAGTCATAGAATGATCACAGAACCATGGGATGGTTTTGGTTGGAAAGAACCTTAAAGCTCATCCAGTCCTCCCCCTGCCATGAGCAGGGACACCTTCCACTATCCCAGGTTGCTCCAAGCCCTGTCCAACCTGGCCTTGGACACTTCCAGGGATCCAGGGACAGCCACAGCTTCTCTGGGAAATCCATTCCAGGGCCTGACCACCCTCACAGGGAACAATTCCTTCCCAATGTCCCAATATCCCAATAACATCTAGCATCTATCCCCTCTGGCAGTTTAAGTCCATTCCCCCTTGTCCTTGCCAATGTAAAAAGTTGCTCTCCATCTTTCTCACAAGCCAGAAGTTGAATCTTTGGAAGAGCCTTTTGGGATAATCAGGTGCTAAACTTTTGGGATCCATGTAGGTATTTCACATTTGCAGCATCCCGCAGCAATAATTCCTTGTTTAGCTGTGCAGGTGATGGGGAGCAGTGTTGCAAGAACAAATTATAAGTTTCTCTGCATGCAGGCCTGCAGAAAAATCTTCCCATGGGAAAGCGTTTTTTTACTGTTATTTTATTCTGTAGAAGTTTCTGTAAACAAAATCTCTGAGTTGTGTTTCAAGGACATTTTAGATTTCTCTGCCTGTCTCCTGGTAATGGGAGATGGAGGTTTTCTTCCTCTCAGCCTATGAGGTGAAAAGTTGTTATCTCTGATTGTGTGAGCTATTCTGGCATTCCTGGGACAGAGCTTGAAGCAGGAGCTTCGGATGCTCCGGGCTGGGCAGATAATAGCTCAAATCCTTTGTATTATGGAGTCATGTTAATAAATCATATTTAGCCTTCTGATATTATTGTCAGGAGTCCTTTGTTACTGCACGGACCACGGCAATAGAGCAGGTCTCTGTTCTGTCTGATCTGTCCTAGCCAAGTGTCACTCGATCACTCATTTGTCCCCAGTTCTGTGTCCTGACAGAGGGGCCAGCAAGGCGTTGTCCATGTCCTTTTTCCAGCCACCCTTAATGTTATAATTCATTTCCACCCCATTCAAATCCTCCTCTGTCACCCCTCCAACAGGAGCCATCACATCCCTGAACCTTCCTTCACTCCTCTACAAACCCTCCCCAAAAACTCCTAACAAGGGGTGATCAGAATGGGATCAAATGGACCAAATCCCATCAGAGCATTCCCAGGGGGGGCTGGAGGACCCCGGGGAGCACGTGGGCAGCCCTCTGATCCCTTACATAACCGCTGGCACTGTTTGTTTTTCTTTCCCCACTTTGATTTCGTGGCGCTCCTCCCGCGCTCGCTGCTCCTAAAGCCGCTTAGAACGGCGCTAAACCCCGGCTTAGCCAGACGCTGCTCTGGTCCTGGGTGACTCACTGAGCACTTTCCTTGCAAGAAAAAGCCTCCCCCCTCCTCCCAGCATCCCAAAAGGATGAGACTGACTCCGCCACCCTCTCCTCCATGTGCTCACCCACCACCTCTGGCAGTAAAGGGCTTTTTTCCCCCTCTTGCTGTACCAGATTCAGCATTTCCGCGGTTTCTCCCCCGCGTGGTGACTCTGATTTGGGACCTGCTGCCCATGAGATGCTCAGGTGCCCTCCTCAAAGGGTTGGACAAGGTCTTGGTCGTCCTCAGAAACACCGGTCTGTCAAAAAAAAAATCCCAGAGTTGCAGAGGTACACGGCAGCACAGGCTGAGTGTAGGAATGGGTGTGCAGGAGGCACTGAAGCCCTTTACAAGGTCCTGGATGTTTTTCTGACACAGTCTCATCTTGCCAGGGAATTTTTCAGAAAACACAACGTGTCCTGCTCTTGCTTTGTGCAACATTGTCCTCTAAAACCTCTGTTGTGTTATTTGTGTGCAAACACACTCAACAGATGCACACACACACGTTTTCTGTGAAATCCCACCTGCTAAACTCCCCTTGCTAAGGCAGATCAGGAGTTTTGGGGCCTCATTGAAACCTCTTTGCTCTGCAGGGTGACTGTGTAAAAGCCCTGGTCTGTCCAGGTCTTTCTTATCAATGCCTGTGTCTTTTTTGGAAAGCAAATGAATTTCCGTGGGCCCTGGAACAAAAGCAGTACCTGGGCTTTGTATTTTCTCCAGAAGAGCCTGACCAGTTTGCTGCTGGGAGAATCATGGAATCTCCTGAGCTGGAAGGGACCCACAAGGATCATCAGTCCAACTCCTGCACAGGACAATCCCAAAAATCAAACCATGTGCCTGAGAGAATTGTCCAAATGTCTCTTGAACACAGGCACAGCCAGGAGCTGGGACTGAGGCAGGACATTTTTAAACCCTTCCCAAATGCTGCAGCTTCTCCAGCCCAGTTTCAGACCCTTCTTCCCCCAGACCAGTCCCAGAGTGGTGGCTCCAAGAGCTCAGCTCGGAGGCAGCTTTTCCCTTTGTGATGCTAAACATCGAGGAAAGGATAATTAAATTATATCCACACCATTACATGGACGAGGGCGGAGCACCCCAGAGAGATTTGTCCTTTGTCCCTTCAGGAGGGCCAATGGATGTCTCAGAGAGGCCAAACACCCCTCTGGATATCGAACAGGGAGATGGGAGGCTTGATTTGGCCACCTCGGGTTGCCTTTTTTGAGCACTCCTGGGTCTGCTCACCTGGTTCCCACCACGGCAGTGATGTCTCTCCCAGCTCCATCACCACTCTGCGGAGTTTTTGGGGCGCTGCGCTGACGCTGAGCCCTCTGCCTTCATCTCGGGGTAGCCCGAGCTGCCCTCTGGAGGGGTGCCCCCACGCCCCCCGTTCCAGGGCACAGCCTGGAGGAAGCAGCTGCTTCCCGGCTGGAGCGAGCGCTCCGGGGCTTACGCAATTATCGGATGAATCAGCAGCACATCTGGGCGCCTGATGAGGCTGCACAGTCACATTTTCCCCTCCATCCCAGCCCCATGAGCTCTCAAGCCCCGGGAAGGCAGCGATCCAGGCCGGGCTGCCTGGCTGGGAAGCGGGAGGGAGAGGAAGCCGGGCTGGCTTTGCCTTGCAGGGGAAATATTAAACGCTGCCGTCAAATAACTGGGTCATGTCCCTGTGTCTTCCTGAGCCGGGGTGAGAAATCAGGGCTGTGTTCTCAGACTGGTTTTGGCTTCCCTGTGCTCTGGACTTGGGCGTGAAGGGGAGAGTCCCCTCTTCCTGCTCCTGGCTCCGGGCTTCGAGGCAGAGGGATGCTCCTGAGCTCGGCCCTGTCCTGTAGAGCTGGGATTTATGGGGTCAGGTCAAGCCCAGGGCAGCACAGCCAGCCAGGGGCAAGCTCAGGGTGAGCAAAAGGAGCTGGGAGGCTGAGGATGGATAAAGAGAGGCTGGGGATGGAGAAGGAGAAGCCAGGAATGGACTAAGAAAGGATGGGATGGAGAGGGGGAAGCTGGGGATGGATAAGGAGAAGTTGGGGATGGAGCTGGAGAAGCTGGGGATGGGTAAAGGGAGGCTGGGAAGAGAGAAGAAGAAGGTGGGAAGAGAGAAGGAGAAGCTGGGAATGGACTAAGAAAAGATGGGGATGGAGAGGAGGAAGCTGGGGATGAATAAAGGAGGCTGGAGGTGAAGAAAGGAAGGATGGGGATGGAGAAATAGAGGCTGGGGATGGAGAAAAAGAGGATAGGAGTGGATAGAGGAAGAATGGGGATGGAGAAGGGAAGGATGGGGATGGAGAAGGGAAGGATGGGGATGGAGAAGGGATAGCCTTGCTTGCATTTGAACCACGAGGAGCTGCGGCCAGACTGAACAGCCTCCACCACTGGGTGCATTTCCCCCAGCCCATCACCCCAATCCACAAGGCAGGTGAGTCCCTGTCCCAAAAATGCTCCTGCCCCCCAACACAGCCCCATCCAAGGGGGGATTCTCCCCCAGCAAGCACCAGGAGCCTTTTCTCCAGCCCTTTTACCACTCCCTCCAGCACACCCCAGACCTCCGGGACCCCTCAGCCAGCGCGGCCCCAAGCGGGGGGGCCGGACGTGGGGACCGGGGTGCTGCTGGAGCAGCTCCCGGGGCTCTGTGGCTGCGGGAGGGGCAGCGGCTGGCGGGGGCTGCCGTGTCCCCGCTCGCACAGCCGGGTGTCGCTGCGCATCACCGTCACCGGCACGGATCGGCCACAGGCAGACAGGACCGCAGGCGGCAGAGGCGATGCGGGAAGAGCATCCCTTCCCCCATCAGCCCCGCTCCTTCCCCCCGCGTTTTCCCTGGCCCCAAATTCAGGCCTTTCCCAGGATGCGGGGAGAAAAGGAAGCAGGACAAGGGGGAGGAAGGTGTTTATATTATATATATATATTATATATATATTATANTTTATTATTATATTATTATTTAATTCAGGCCTTTCCCAGGATGCAGGGAGAAAATGAGGCAGCACAACGGGGAGGAAGGTGTTTCACAGCTGGAACAAAGCTTGAGGGGGCTACTTGGTGAGCAGTTCGCCTCCTGGGGGTGTGATTTCCTCTCCTGCCCCCTCATTTCCCTTCTGAAAGAAATGGGAGATCAGGTGCAAAATCACGAGGTCTCGGCCAGAAGGAAAAAGGAGTGTGTGGATCCCACACTGCCACAGCCAGCTCCTTCCACAGGGGAAGAAAAAAAAAAAAAAACCAACCAAAAACCAAACCAACCCAAAAAAAACCCACACACAAAAAACCCCACGCTTTTCTGAGGAAAATGGGGAAGCTGGGGAGATGTGTCTGGAGAGCTGGTTCCTTCAGGCTGTGCATCCCAGAGGTGAAAGTCTGGTCCTCCCCTCTGCTGAGAGGCACCAATGAGCCCAAACAGGACTTTTGGACTCATGGGACTTTTTGCCCCTTGGACCTTCCCCGGCAGGATTTGGCCTCTGTGAATTACTGCCTCATTCATCCAGTCATACCAATGGGTGATGGAGAGAAGGGGACACCGGTGGCACACCTCCATGTTCCCATCTGAGCTTGTTGTTAATCAATAATCAATGCTTGATCCAACACAGCTCAGCCACCACCATCCTCCTCTCCCTCAAAGCAGCGAAGGAAGGAGAATTTCTCCAGCTAGCTCAGGTCACAGCCTGCCCTGATTTTTCCAGGCCATTTCCAGATTATTATCTTTGAAGTGTAACACTTACAATTTAGAAGGCAAAAAGGCAGCAAAACCTTGTGCACAGGGCAGGGAGTTTGAGGTTGGTCTCATTAACCAGCAAACCACAACGAACACGACATTTTTGTCAGCGTTTATTGTAACAAATCCAGCACGCAGCTCCCAAATTATCCAATTACTGCTAATTCCCATCAATAATGCAATTATGGTGGTTACAAACGGGCTTCTGAGCATCTACTGTGCTCGCCCCTCTTCAGAGTCACCACGGCAAGTCACCAGCATGGCAGATTTTTGCTGCAGGGGGTGAGGGTGGGAGGGTGGCCTGGCTGGTTCTGTTCTCATACCTCACACAACTGATGCCTCAGGTTTTGGCTTTTATATTTTTCAGATTTTGTTCTGCTTTAGTGTGTGGCTCTGGGCTTCACATTAGGGGATGGTGAGCTCTCTGCACAGAGCAGGGAGACAAAACAATTCCTTCTCCAGCTGGGGACCAAGGACAAATGATCCAAATCTCAGCCCAAGAGCACAAACAACGTGGACTGAAGAGAGAAAAACAAGAAGGATGGGACTTGATGGGCTAAAGCTGGAATTGGACAATGAACTCCAATCTGCAAATGGAGCAGAACTGATAAAAGTGCCAGAGCCCGTGCCCGGTGTCCATTTTGGGACCATTTTGGTTCATCTTGGGTGCAGCCCTGGCTGGGCTCTTGTGCTGCCCAAGGTGGATCCATTGAGGCCTTCTAATAAATCCCTGCTTTATTCTTTAACTCTGTCTGGTCTCTGTTCTGGGTCAGCCTTCACAAGACATCACAACAACCTGCTGCTGGCACTGCTGGGTCACAGAACCACCCCTGGTTTTAGTCAGACCCTCACTGGCTGGTTGAATGCTTTTAGGGTGAAACCACGCAGTTGCAAAAGGCTTGGTGAAAGCTGGTGAAAGGCCTGGCTGCTGGGCAGACTGGTTGGCACACCAGCAATGCTCATCTGACCATTGGGCAATGCACTGTTTCGGCTAAAATCAGCTGAAAAAGGCTAAAAAAAGCTCCAGGACAAGCCTGCCAAGGCCTCCCAGGACCTTAGGCCTTGTCTTGCTTAGCTAAATAAGGAGCATGACCTAAAGGCAGTGCCCACACTTTATTTTTGTGCTCCCAGGGCATAAGGGCAGTGTTGTGATGCGTTATCCTCGAGTTTGAAAAGGGGAGATTTAGATGGGAATAAATTCCCTGTGAGGCTGGTGAGGCCCTGGCACAGGGTGCCCAGAGAAGCTGTGGCTGCCCCTGGATCCCTGGGAGTGCCCAAGGCCAGGCTGGACAGGGCTTGGAGCAGCCTGGGCTAGTGGAAGGTGTCCCTGCTCATGACAGGGAGTGGAATGGGATGAGATTTAAGGTCCCTTCCAACACAAACCATTCCATGAGTCCTGCATCCTCCTACAGCACCCTTGGGTCCATCCCACCCTCCATGCTCTCCATCCAGCTCTTGGAGGCTACCTGGCCTCCACTTTCCTCTTGGCCCCAGAAGGATACAGACAACAAAACACCAATATTCATGTGTTCCTACAGGATTTTCCTAAAATCCCAAACATTAAGGGACATTTAGCATCCTTCGAATGCTAAACAACAAAGCTCTGGTTTTCTTCCTTTTTCATCTTCCTTTGATTATTCCTTTCATTCCCATCACCAAATCTTTTGCACCGTGGGTTCCCATTTCCAGACATCCCTGCCTGAAAGAGCTTCAGGCTGCTGGTCCAGAGGATGGCCAGAGCAGGGAGGGCTGGGGAGGCAGAGCAGGCAGGTTTGTCCCTGAGCTGGCTTGGAGGAGGATAAAACACTGCTGCAGTGTGAGGTAATGGCAAGGAGAGATTTTTTTTGAGCTTGTCAGTAGGAAGCATATGGCTGCTGCTGAGCTCCCAGGCTTATTTAGGATTTAGTGACTATTTGATCTATTTTAATCCAGATGTTCAGCTCATCACATAATGAGATCCCACCAGAGGAACTGTGATGCCTCCCAGACAACCCAGTCCCCAAATTGCACTGGGGAGAAGGAGCAGTCCCATCAAGGCTGAGCATCCCAGGGGAGCTCCTGGTTCCCACTGGGGTGACATCAACACACCAGTGTTGGGAGTCCAGACAGCTTCCCACATTCTTTTGGCATTCAACCTAAGCAGTTTCTAAAATCTGAAATTTTTATCTTCAAGCATTTGGACATTTTGAAAGGTTTTGCCAAAGATGGGATGTGTTTCCCTCCAGCCTCCTTCTCCCTGGGCCATGGGCCTTCCACCCAGACACAGGCACCATTTCTGATCCTTATTTTGGTCTCTCCTCACCTGAATTTTGGTATTTGTGCACATGGAATGTGTCAGCTCCCACTGCAGCCTATGGACATGGATGGGAATCCAGGCTGGAGTCAGTTGCCTGCTCATATCACCACCAGAGAAGCCTCCCTGAGTGCTTTTCAGGAGAAATTATGGTTGGTTTGGAACACTAAACTTCTCTGACTTTGAAGCTGACTCCCAGTGTGGGCTCCCCAGAAGGTGACAAAAGCACATCTCATCCTACCGGGGCGACTCCCAAATCCCGCCGTCACCACTGCAGGATTTACACCGGGATTTAAAAGTTTATCAAGATTCAAAAAGGCTTTTCCCAGGTGCAACACTGACCCCGGCCAGGTCTGAGGCTGGGACAGGGACCTGGAGCAGGGGGAGCTGGTCCAGGGTGGGTCAGGATGTGGGTGGCCTGGGACAGGAGCCGTGTGTATTTTTGGCTGGCACTGGGCTGTGGAAGGATGGAGGTGATGAATGTGTCCTGCCTGCAGCTTCCTGCCCTGCTCCCTCCTCTCCTGCTTCATCTCCAGCTCACCTTGGGAGGACAAATTGTACAGAAACATCCTCTGGGAGTGCCAGCACTCGGCATCCAGCCCTCCATCAGCTGCAAGAAAGAGCAGCTGGCACCTCTCCATGTCGGACACTGTGCCTTTCCCAGGGAGATCTGAACAGGGAAGCACACAGGGGAGGAGGTGACACCAGGAGAACCAAAAAAGGCTGGAAGCACCTCAGCTGTGTAATTCCCACCCCTGGGAGTGTCCAAGGCCAGGCTGGACAGGGCTTGGAGCAACCTGGGATGGTGAAAGGTGTCCCTGCCCATGGCAGGGGGTGGAATGAGATGAGCTTCAAGGTTGCTTCCACCCCAAACCAGTCTGGGATTCTGGGAATCCATGATGTCCCCAGAGCCCTGGAGGGTCATGCCAGGCTGCCCTTTGCTGCAGGGAAGCAGTTTTGGTCCTTCAGGATGTCCCACAATGATGCAGGACAGGACTGGCTTCCCTTGGGGGTGATGCCCCAGGACCAGCCCTGGCTTTGGAGATGGAGGAGCTGCACCCCAAGCTGTGTTTGGTAGATCACAGAACCGTGGAGCCTCCTGAGCTGAAAGGACCCACCAGGATCATTGATCCAGCACAGACACCCCAACAATCCCACCCTGTCCCTGGGAGCGCTGTCCAACCTCTCCTGGAGCTCTGGCAGCCTCGGGGCTGTGCCCATTCCCTGGGGAGCCTGGGCAGTGCCCAGCACCCTCTGGGGGAAGAACCATTTCCTGATACCCAACCTTTCAAATAAACAACCCAAAAGATTCCAGGGGATCCTGCATGGCTGTGATCACAGTTTCCCCACAATTTTCCTACCCACAGCTCCCCCCTCTTCACCACACGGTAACTGAGCTCTCCATGAATCTTTCCGAGCAGAGGGCACTTAAAAGGTAAAAAAAACACCCTGCATATCTTGACATTTAATTAAAGAGATGTGAGTGGTTCATGGGGGATGCAGAGTGCACAGCACCGAGCCAGGAGATGCCCTTGAAGGAGCCTGGATGTGCTGGGCTTGGGAGCAGGGGGAGGAGGATGGGAAACCCATTTCAATTAAGATGCTGAGGCATGAAAGCCCTCTTGGCCTCATTCCTCTTTGCACTAATGACCCTGGATTCCCCTCCTCCATCCCAGGTGGCTGCTGGGAGGTTATGGCACTGCACATCCTTGTGAGAGAGGCAGGAGGAGAGGGATGGTCCCTGCCTGTGGCAGGGGTGTGGAACTGGATGCTCTTTAAGGTCCCTTCCAACCCAGACAAGTCTGTGCCTCTGTGATTGATTCCCTGGTGGAGGACCAGCTTTGTTCTTTGGTGGCCCTGGTGCCAGGGAGTGAAGGTAGGAATGACCATCCAGAATCTGGGGTTTGCACCAGGGCTTGTGTTTTCAGGGAAAACACCACAAATGAGGTGGTTTTTTTTTTTTTTCCTTTTTGTCACCTCCTGCAGGTAGACTCGGAGCAGGAAAAGCACCTGTACTCCTACTGAGAAGGAAAGGTTGTGGCAAACCGTCCCTTTAATGTATTTCCAAGGATTTCTTGCTGGATTCAAGACAGCCTGGCGGGGTGAGGCTGGCAGGTCCTTCAGCATCCTTCCCTCAGCTCCTGAGCTGTGGGGAGAAAGGAGGAGCAGCTCCCAGGGACACGAAAACACAGTCCTGGACCTGCCTGATCCCTCTGGCAGCAACACACTCTGCTTCTGCACCAGCTGGGATGGGTTTTGCAGGTGCCAGGTGTGTGCCTGGGGCAAGAAATGGCCACTTTCTCCCGAGCTGTGTCAGAAATACCTTGTCCAGGGGAGGTTGATGTGCTCAGGTGGGCTCCTGCTCCCGCGGCCCCCAGTCCTGCTGCAGCCCCTCTGGCCCTGCTGGGCATGTGCTCATTCCCGATGGTGTTAATTCCTTCCTCACATCTCACCTTGCTTCCCAAGGCCAGGTTGGACGGGGCTTGGAGCAACCTGGGATAGGGGGAGGTTCCCTTCCCATGGCAGGGGGTGGAACCAGGAGTCCTTCAAGGTGACCAATCCATGATTCTGTGCTGATTCCCCAGTGCAAACAGATGTGGTTGACCCCAAAACACTAATCCCGAGATCCCAAAAGCTCTGAGCACTTTGTCCCCGTGTCCCCATCCATGGCACCCCTCAGCAGCAGCACCCCCAGGTACAGCCAGCACTGTTTTTCCCGTGTCCTCCCTCTCTCCTGGCGTGTCCTCCCGGTGTTAATGAGCCGGGAAGTGCCCTTGGCTGCAGGAGGAATCTCCACCTTAATTACTGCGGACAGAGCCGTGCCCGGAGCAGAGCGTGTTTAACGGAGGCAGGGATGGAGAGGGAAGGAGATGGATTATCCTGTGCTGATTCACATCGCTGGGAGGTGTCTGGAGCGATGAGAAGTGGAAAGGGGATGGGTTCAGTGCCCGGATCACCATAAATGCCAAGGATCACTGGTGTTCCAGGCTGCACCCAGCTCAGGAGTGTGGGAATCTGCACAGCTCCATCCTCTCCAGAGCGTCCCTCCCTTCAGCACAGCCTTTCCCCACCTATTCCCAGATGTTGGGGCTTATGTGGATCTCTGGGCACATTATAAATCTTGGATAATCCTTTAAAGGACGCGGTTTCTCAGGAACTGCTCCCCATCAGTGTCAGGTGCTCCCAGGCTGCACCCCTGGAAGAAAAGAGGACGAGCTGCCTTGGATTTGGCTCTGATTTGGCCCCAGGGTCAGATGAGGTGACACTGGAGGTGGGATCCTGCTGGATCAGGCCCTCCCCGAGCTCCAGCAGGATTCAGCAGAGATTCTGCCAGGCTTTTAATAGTGGACTCCTTCCCCCAGCCGCCCCCAAGCATGGCACGTGCAGATCATCAGCTAAAAGCCTGGTGTGGGCAGGCAGCCCACGGTTCTTTCTCTAAATAAACCTTCCCCTCCCTGCCTGGCTCTCCATCTCCCTGCAACAGGATGGGTTTTATTCCTTGGCTTCAGATCAGGGCCTGGGTGGCCTCTGGAGCTTTCTCAGCACCAGGCTGGCTCCCTGCAAGGGACCTGCATCTCCTTGCTCCCCCTGGAGCTCTCTTGCTCCAGCAGAGTCATTTCCTGCCTCCTCCCCACTGCCAGGGAAACGCAGGACACAGCGTGCCCCATAAAATGCTGGAAGCTGAGAAAACTCTTGGATCAGGCAAAAATGTTGCCATGGGCTCTGATAAAGCGGGAAATGCCCCCAGGCTGCGAGTTACCGGCACGGTGCAGCTCCCAAAGTCTCTTTTGCAGTGGCTGGACCCTCCCCAGCCCCCCAAAAACCCAGGGCACGGAGGGTGTGAGCAGCCAGAGGATGCTGGGGGCACCCCACTGGCCCCTCAGCACAGGGACCTCGGTGCCAGCAGCACTGAGGCAATTTGCTGCCTGACCCCAGCTCCAGAATGAGATCTGTCATGCTTGGCTTGACCTGTTGGCCAAATCATCATTACGTGGGGCGTGCTTTTTTTTTTTTTTCAGCTGTGTAAAAACAAGGGAATGGGGGAGGAAGGACGGTGCCTGGCTGTGTCCTCTCCTCTCTTCACGTGTCCCTCACCATGGTCAGGCCACGTGGAGCACGTGGGACACGGTGGAGCATCAGTAAGAGCTTTAAGGAGGGGGTTGCTGCTGCTCCTGGTGCCCTGGCCAGCAGCTGACCTGGATTTTGGGTGGGTCCCTGGTGTCCTGCAGGGATCAGGCTTTGCTCCTCCACCCTGGAACCAGCTGGGGCTGTTTCCTTAAGGAAGCACAGTCTGATCCCCCCACTCTGGTCTCCCTGCTGTGCGTTTCCTACGGCTCCTTGTGCCAAAATCGTGCGGTCCCATGGGTTCAGAGGGCACACTGAGCACAAGGAATGGCTCACTTCAGAGCTGGTGAGCATGGGAACAGCACAGGGCTGGACAGCAGCTATTGTTGTGGTTTGTTCATTAACAAAGGACTCTTGACAATAATATCAGAAGGCGAAATATGATTTATTAACATGACTCCATAATTCAAAGGATTTGGGCTATTATCTGCCCAGCCCGGAGCATCCGAAGCTCCTGCTTCAAGCTCTGTCCAAGGAATGCCAGAATAGCTCACACAATCAGAGATAACAACTTTTCACCTCATAGGCTGAAAGGAAGAAAACCTCCATTTCCTATATCAGGAGACAGGCAGAGAAATCTAAATGTCTTTGAAACATGACTCAAAGATTTGCCTACAGAAACTTCTACAGAATAAAATAACAGTAAAAAAACGCTTTCCCATGGGAAGATTTTTCTGCAGGCCTGCATGCAGAGAAACTTATAATATGCAACAAGCAGCAGTGCTCCATTCCAGCCTGGCTGGTGAGGCTCTTCAGGAAGGGCTGGATCAAGGACTGGGATAACCCAGCCCCTGCTAAGAAAACTCCTGCTAAAACATTGCAGTGAGCCCCAATCATCTGGCTGAACCCAAACCTGTCCCCGGCGTTTCCCAGAGGAGAAGGACAGAGAAATACCAACAACAGCTCTCCCAAGAGCCCTTTGCTCAGGATTTCTGGCCCAGCTGGGGACGTCAGGAGTTATTTATGGGTTGTGTCTTTTTTAGCCTGCTGTGATCAATAGGTGTGACCCATCACACAATCCAATACCAGATCAGCAGCGAGAGCAGGAGAGAAAAGATTTTCCTCTCTGTGGTCATAATGCCACACACCCAGCTGTCCTTCAAGGAGGGGGAGGAACAGTCATTCCCTCCAAGCTGGAAAGAATAGCTGGGATTCTCCTCCTTTTATTCCCATGGGTTTCCAACAAGCCACCTTTAGGTGCTTCAATAGACTCCCAGATCCCGTCCTTATCCCGTGGTAAAAACAATCCTGTGGGAAGATAACAATAGATCCAGCAAGCCTGTGTTGAAGTGGGAGAAGTTGGAACACATCTGTGCTGCTGAAGCCCTGGATTACCCTGCCGTGGCTCTGGCATCCCTGACCTCCAGCTCTTCCTTGGATCTGCAAGTTCCTTGCAGCCAGCAGTAGCAGGAGATGGTAATTTGGGGAGTTATCCACATTTTTTGTGCTCAAAGAGGTGCAGACGACCTGGGTCTTGTAGAAGGGGTGTCCTGGGGGCAGGGTGCTGCTCCTGGTCTGTATTAGTGGCTAAAAGAGACCTCCCAAGAGTGGGATCACAGAGCAGCAGGAGCATTGAGCAGCTGTCAGAGGATCTGCTCCCAAGATCTGCTCCCAGGTTTCCCAAAAAAGGGCCCTCACCAAGCACTCACAGTTCTCTGGTCCCCAACCTGGGTCTCACTGGGAGAGGACAGGACACTGTACCTTCCACTGGGAAAGCAGATTTCCTGATGAGATGAACCTCAGGCAGCCAGAGCTGAGACACTTTCTGGCCACCATCCAGCCACAATGTCTGAAGTTTACAGGCTGTGTCCCTCTCCAAGTGATTTCCTGAAGCACCAGGAGTTATCTCTGAGTGATGAAAGCCAAGATCTCCTCTCCTCTGTCATTGCCTCAAGAGCTGCAGGAATTGCATCAGCAAACACCCTCACCTGCCCAGCTCTTCCATCCCAGTGGCTCATTCCCACTGTTTTTACCAAGATTCCAGAGGTTTCTCCCCCATGGCTCCTGCCATCCCCAGGGTGTTGCTGGGGTGACCATGACCTGTTGTTTCAGGGAGCCTCCAGGTGTTGCTGTTCTGCACCATCCCCTGCTCCAGACCATGAAGAATTTATCACCCAAATACATGAGGAAGACAAATGTCAGGTACAGGGAGCTGATGATGGAGCAGGGTAATGGAATTAAGCAGGATTTTGGCCAGAAAATACCTTTAACACGTGGTTAGAGCTTGGTATAAAATCCTACTAGAGAGCCCCTCTTACCCCTTCTGATGGGGACACTGAGGTCCCCAAATGAGAAGGACAGTCACTGCAAACCACTCCCCAGATAGAAAAGGCTCTCCATGGGTGAAAACTTCTTTCTCCCTGCTTGGGTACATGACTGAAACCCCACAGGAGGAATTTGCATTCCAAAGCTCCATCACACCTCTGATTTTTCCTCAAAACAGTAAAATTAGGAGTGAAGTTACAACCTCCTGGTTCTCACCCCCCTTTCCATGGTATCATCCTTGCAAGGACAGAATCCCTTTCTCTTTCCTGCAGTGGGGATGCACAGGCTCCTGCTCCCATCCCAGATGGCATACCCAGGAGCAATGGCTCCGGATGGACATGTCACAATAAAACCTCCTTTCTATTTATTCCGTGCTTGTGACCTTCAGCTGTTGCTACACCGCCCTGGACGCAGCACAAACAGATTTTCAAACATCCTGGAGTTTGTTTCTGAGAGGTGCAGAGGTTCCTTGTGTTTTCCAAGGGGTCATGAAGTGCAATGAATCCGGACCTTTCCAGAAAGTGGCTAATAGCCTGATTTTTTTCTGTCTGTATCATCATTTCTGGGGTTAAACTTAGTATTTAAAAACACAGATGGGCTCAGTTTAAAGACTGGGAGAGGATCCAATTGTAAGTTGTCCAGCTGGTAAAACACCCTCACTGCTAAAAAACGGGTGAACTTGGGAATTCAGGCAGCTCCATCTTCCCATCGTTGCCTCTCCCTGTGCCTTTTCCCAGCTCCTCTGGCAAAGCCATGAACCCCCCAAAAGCTCTTCCCAGCACAAATGGGGTCAGTCCATGGGCCACTCACCCCTTCCCCCCACTATTGCACAAACCCATCTGACCTCTCTGCATCTCTGGCCACGAGTCAGCTTTTTCAGGCCATTAAAAACGTGGCATTTTCCTGAGCTTCTTCCAGTTTTTCTTTGCTCCCTTGGAAGTGCAGGCACAGGAGGGGGATGCAGGACTCACCTTTGGTGGGGTGTGGAGCTCTTGTGCTGGTGCATCCCTCAGCCTCTTGGTTGCCTCCATTCATAAAGAGTATTCCACAAAATTATGCATAAATCCATCCCATTAATGGGAGGGAAACATCTCTGGGCTCCAAGCCCAGCTCCCATCCTTGGGCTGGAGAATGTCAGCCTTAGCTTTGACTTCTTGGTGTCCCAACATCAGGAGGTACCTGTACACCAAGGGGGGGATTACAGGGTGTCCTCAGTTGCTGTTTTATGGTGGTAATAAAAAAAAAATATGGTAATTTTTTTAGGGAGATGCAGGATGGGAATGAGGCAAAAGAACATGGCTTTCTAAGTCAGTAATTGAAGCTCGGGGGAAGCCTTGTAGTCCAGATATGGACTGCTGGGAGAGGAATTAACATAAAATTGATATAAACCAAGTTATGGGTGTTTTAGGGAGGGAAAAACATAGATGTGAGAAGGTCTGGGTGTTCATTGCATGTTCAATAAGGAGCATTTGGAGTCAGGAAAGAAATCCCTGTCCTAAAGAGAGTCAGAGAGAATATTTGAAGATAAAATAAGTTTGGGGGGCTGACAAGGAGGGATTGGCTCTCCCTGCTTCAACAGAGCCTTGGGCTGGTGCTTCCACTAAAAAATGAAAGTATTTTCCCTCAAAGCCTGCTTGGCTCCCCTTGCCTGGCTCCATTCAGGGGGGAGCTGGGCAGTCAGTGCCCAGAAGGATGGGACACAGTGTGGGCAGTGGGCACTGAGCAAACCAACCCCTGGGGATGGGACAGAGGGCCAGGGCTGCTCCCTTTCAGGCTGCTCGAGCCCAGGGCTCTCCTTCAGGGACCCCTTCTTTGTTTTCACTGAAGAGAGTGGTTTGAATCACCCTAGAGTCCTGCTGACTTTCAAAAGAACTCAGTTATTGATTTCTGGGACTGTGCTTCTCCCTGGAGGACTGGAAAAAGCCCAAGGCGGTTGCCTAGGATGCTGTAAACTGTGACTCTGAGAGCAGCCTTGTTTAATGAGGACCTTTCCTAATGGAATTTGAGGCCAAGGTCATTCCCCCAGGCTGTTCTCCAGCAAGCAGACTGTGAGGGGCTGGAGGATCTGCCAGCCAAGGCTACTCTCCCTGGAGGCAGATCCCAAAAAAAGGTAGAAATCAGGATAACGATGTTTTTCCCCTGAAGCCTTTCTGTGGCAAAGAAGCAGAGATCTCCACCTTGCTGAAGTGGCTGATCTGGAGAGCCCAGAGCCTACACTAAGAAGAGCTGGAAGATGTTCACTCAGAAGTGTGGGGGAGAGCTGCTAAAATGACCCCAGAAATCAGTCCTCTGTGCAGGGGTCCATAGGAAAACTGGTTGTGTCTATCTGGCATGAGTGTGGATATGGGCACGGATGTGCCTGGCACAGGGAACTGAGGTGGCCCAAACTCCATTTCCCACCTCAAACAGATGGAAACACTCGTCCTAGACTCACAGAATCATTCAGGTTGGAAAAGATGAATGGGCTCCCAGATCAAGCCCAGACTTTGACTGACTACCACCACTCCCACCAAGACATAGCCCCACATCTCATTTTTTGAACACTTCCAGGGATGGCAACTCCACCACTTCCTGTGGAGCCTGTTCCAATGATTAACCACTCTTTCAGTGAGGAGATTTTTCCTAATATCTACAAAAACCTCAACTCATACAGAGAAAACAGGCAGCGTTGTCTCCAGCAAGGATCTCCACCACAGGTGATGCCGATGGAGACCCCATTCCATGGTGCAGGTGTAGCAGCACCTACCTCCTGCTCCTTGTAGGTGCCTCAGATATTCTGGGACACCTACAGAGCTCTTAGAAACCACTTGGAAAACTGAACCGAGCTCAGATCAACACAGACAAGGAGCTGGGATTGCTGCTCACCTGGCACTGGTGTGGACACCAAGGTGTGGTCAGCAGTACGTCCTTGAGGAGTGACAAGGAGTGTCACACAAGCCCCAGGAGTGGGCAGTCTGCACCCAGGAATGTCCAGCACTGCAGCCTGAAAATCAGGGAATCATAGAGCCACAGTTGGAAGGGACCTTAAAGACCATCTCATTCCAACCTGGGGCTTTCCACCTTCCACTGGACCAGTGCTCCAAGCCCTGTCCAACCTGGCCTTGGACACTTCCAGGGATCCAGGGGCAGCCACAGCTGCTCTGGGCACCCTGTGCCAGGGCCTCCCCACCCTCACAGGGAACAATTCCTTCCCAGTAGAACAGCCCTCAGTGCCCAGGTCTTTGCTGCCTTTAACAACAATCAGCCTCCCACCGACTCCAGCGTGATCCCAAAAACGGCCCTGCAGCCCCCAAGGCTGCACACCCCTTGCAACACACTCACAAATAAAAGATCTCCACTAAACAAGAACCCACAGAGGTGTAAGAGCTGCCAAACCCGAGCTGTGCCTGAGGCTTGGCATGATGGATGGCAGGGCTCAGCTGGGAGCTGTTTAATTTGGGTGAAAGACGCTGTGTGGGAAGCAACCCTGCCTGAGCTCCAAGGTGTGTAGGAGCCAGCTCGGTTTCATCTCAGCTGATTCTAGCAGCAGAGCGTTGCTTTGGAGAAAAACGAAATGCCGGGAGCTGTGGAGGGGGATGGAGGTCAGGACAGATCTCTCCATTCACTTTTGCAGGGATGAGAGCAGCAGTGAAGCTTTCAATGGGAATTTCTCTGTGAAAGCACTGTGACAGATGTGGTGTGGTGCTGGAAGAGGAGATAACCTGGAGCGTGCCTGCCTTGGCTCACCAGGCTTGTAACCCTGGATCCTCACTTGGAGGAAACCCTGAGGCTTCTTCCTAGCAAAGCCAGCAGTGTCCCTTCAGCATAAAATCACAGATTGGTTTGGGTTGGAAGGGTCCTTTAAAGGTCATTTAGTCCCACCGCTGCCATGGGCAGGGACACCTCCCACTGTCCCAGGTGGCTCCAAGCCCTGTCCAGCCTGGCCTTGGACACTTCCAGGGATCCAGGGGCAGCCACAGCTTCTCTGGGCACCCTGTGCCAGGGCCTCCCCACCCTCACAAAGAAAAATTTCTTCTCAATATCCCATCTAACCCGGTCCTCTGGCAGTGGGAAGCCATTCCCTGTGTCCTGTCCCTCCAGGCCCTTGCCCAAAGCCCATCTCCAGCATCAGTTCTTCGAATTCCTTTGGACTTGTAAAGAGAATTTCTGATACAGAGCCCCATACCCTAAAGATCTCTTCTTCTTTGCATGACACCCCAAAGATCTCAATTTCTGGTCCTTCTCCTCAAAATCCAGCGAAACGTCAATATCCCCAAGAACTGCTCACAGACCTCCTGCATCTCCCCATTACTTGGAGAGACCTCCTTGGTCTTGAGCATGTTCAGCCTGCCATGATGAGACAGCCCTTGGCACTGGTATTTCTGAGCACCCCCAAACCATCTGCTCTCCTTTCATCCCTCTTCTGGGTCCCTGTGAGGAGGAGGAGGCTCCAGCTGAGAGAAAGGGACAGGCCGCCCACTTGTGCTGAGTAACCATTGCCAAATTGGATGCCAGCACACACACACACACACACACACGCACAAATATTTCCACCAAGGTTGCTATGAACAATGGTCCCTTGATGATTTGCTATCTCAAACACTTATGCCTTTGGCAGTGCTCCATGGGGAACAGGCAGTTCAGCACTGACCCTCCCACCCCTGGGCTGGCTCGTGGGCACCTCCACATCCAGCACTGCCCGCTGAGGGGGCGTTCCATGGGCGAGGAACGGGACGTGATCCCTGCCCTGGGAGTTTGCAAGATGATGGCTGGCACGTGGGCAAGGGCAGAGCTGTGTCCTCGTTGGTACTGGGGAGAAAATTCCTCTGCCTCATCACCACTGGGCCTCCACTGCCCACTTGGAAAGCCTGGCCATCTCCCTGGACACAACCCCAGCCCCACTTTGTTGTCATCTTCCCAGATTTCCTTCAAACATTGCCATGGTGTCTAGAAAATGGGAAGAAGTTAGGGGAATGTCCAGCCAAGGTTGGTCAGTCCTTTTTTCCAAGGGTGTGACAGAGTAGGGACACCCTGAGTCACCCTGACTGGCACCAGAGTCACATCCTGATGATGTCCTACCTGAAGGGTGAACACCAGTGATGGACAAAGCACTGGGAGATGCTTGAACCCAGGAAATGGGGTGAGCTGAGCAAAGTCCTGCTTGCACAAGGTGAGAACGTGCTCACGGTTCAGGTAGTGGAGGAATCAGTGCTGGCTTTCCTAAAGCACAGGGAAAAAGGACTGAGGATCACAGAAGCAAAATGTTTGATCTGATCATTATTTGTGACACTCAGAGGTCTTTGCCCAGCCCTTGATTTTCTTCCCTGCTGGTTCCTGCATGCCTGGAGAGAGCCTTCCAGAGCCCCCACCCGTGCACAGCGATCCCGGCTTTTGCACCGTCTACAAATAGTTGGTGCGTGCTGAAAAGAGCAGATCTGAAGCCACAGTTGGCAAATTGCACCAACAAGCATATTCCCAGCGAGGCATTGTTCCAGTTTGTATATGTCTGAAAAGAACTGTTCAGGCATATGTTAAAGTTGGCACCTTCTCCCGGGGCCTCGCTGCAAGCTGACGGCTGGAGCATGATAACCACAGCAAGGCACACAAAACACTCGGCAAATAAGGGAAAACATAGTCCACTCGGGGTGTTAGCAGGGCCAGGGTGAGGATGAGAAGTGGGGGCAGAGTGCTGTCCTCTGGGGAGAGAGCTCATCCCAGCCTGCCACAGGGAATCTGCATCTGCAAGCGCTTGGAGAGGGATTGGTGTAGAGGAGGGGAGTGAAAATCCTGCAGCCCCAGTGCTGGTCCCGGGATAATCCTTATCCAAAGGCTCAGTGACTGGAATGGGAGAGGGAATGTGGGGTGGCCTGCAGGCTCTGGGCTTCAACACACCCAAGGAGGCAGCACCTTGCAGTGGGGATGGACTCACAGCATATTGAGGGTTCTCAGCTCCCAAGAATGTCTGGACCTGGCAAAAACCTCTCCCTTGGAGGTGCTGGAGAATGCCAAGAGGAAATATTGTCCTGTTTTGCTCTTCCTTGGGTGTCCATGGACAGCTGCAGCAGGGGACAGGACACTGGGCTGGCCTGGCAGAACTGTAACACCACCAGAGCATCTCTTCTTAGCAGGGCTGGGTTAACTTTTGGACTCAGTGACCTTAGGGGTCTTTTCCAACCTAATGATTTCCAACCTAAATGATTCCGTGATTCTGAGGGGTCTTTTCCAACCTAAATGATTCTGTGATTCTGATTCTCAGCTACAAAACTGGACCTGCCCCAGCCTAGGCATGACCCATTTCGGGTGGGGGGACACGTGCAGGCTCCCTGTTCATCCCCTCAGGGTGTCCAGGAGCACTCCAGTGCCCCTTGCAGAGGGCAGCTGGAGCTCACCTCCCATCAGGTGCAGCTCCACATTGGTGCTCAATCCTGGAGGTGTGTGGTGGGGTGACAACTGGAGCAGGGTTCATCTGAAGCTGGAGCAGCACGAGAATCTCCATGAGCTTCCTGTAGGACACCTCCCACCCTTGCATCACCCCCAAAAGAGGCTGCACTGGCAGGCTCAGAGCAGACCAGGCTGCTCAGGAAGGACAGGACAGACCCCCCGGTTGTCCATGCAGGACTGAAATTGCTCCATTGCTTGGCAGTGCTGGTGGGAAGCAGCAGAATCCCACCCACAGCAGAGGTGGCTTTGCCCAGCCGGTCTAATCCCGGTCCTCAAAGGTGACGGGCTGTAAGTAAATCAGGGAGCCTCAGCTGCCCTTTCCATCCAAGCAGGATCACACACAGCCCCTGGAGTGCTGTCAGCACCAGCTGCAGGGAGAGACCCAGAGCCTGCAGTTCTGGGGGAGCAGCCGAGGGCCTGTCCGGCACTATTAGCAGGAATAATTAATTACCCTCTCTGCCATTTCACTGGAAAGTTGCAGAATTCAGTGGCACCAATTCCTGCCTCTTTCCTCCCTCCTGGGATGCCCAACACATGAGCAGGAGGGGTGTAAGCTCCACCTATCCATGGAAAGGCCAAGGGGAGAAGCAGAGTGTGTTGCAGGACCCAAACTGGGAGCAGGGACATGTGCCACCAGCCTCTCCATGGGCAGCATCATGAGCTTTCCCTTTTCCTTTTCCTTTTCCTTCTGGTGCCTCTCATTTCTCCTTGGAGAAGACAACTCCATGCAGTGTCACAGTCAGGAGCTGCCCTGCCTTCAGCTGGAGTCCTTGGCCATTTGGATGCCCCTTTTCCAGCTCATTCATGTAAGAGGGAATTTGGGGAGTTTGTCCCCACCCCCTGTGAGCTCAGGTCCTTGGATTCTCCGTGGGATGGGAGAAGTTGTTTCCTCTCCCACACTGACTTTACATTCCCATCCCACCCCCACTGGAGACCCCCAGGGGTTCGGGCTGTGTCCCCTCCACCCCAAAGCTCTCTGCTCCTGGAAATGAGGGGAAATAGCGACCAAAATGGGAATTTCATGGCGGATACAAGCAGACAGACTTGGGTCCCACCCCCCAGCCTTGTCTGTCACCCAGGGGCTGCCGTGCCCCTCAAACCCCAGCCGTGCCCCCGAGACACCCCCTGCCCCACTGCCTGGAGCCATGTCAGGGCTCGGCTTTATTCGGGGGCTCTTTTTTGGGGGACACGGGGGCGATGAGGCACAACGAGGCTGCGTGGAACAGAGACAGGGCACCAGCAGACCCCAAACATCCCCTGTCCCGGGGCCCTGTGGGGGAAGGCGACAAGGTGAGGGAGGTCCAAGCAGCATCCCCAGGCAGGTCCGCGGGGACAGAGCCCTGTCCTGGGGGGGTGGCGAGGGAAGAGTTAAAGGGAAGGCGAGCAGATCCTCCTCCATCCTGCCGGTCCTCGCTGTTAGGCTGCTGCTGTGACAGGGGGTGGGGTCGGGGCTGGCCGCCGTTTGCCGCAAGAAGGGGGGGGAAACGTGGCTGCGAATGTGTGTGTGTGTGTGTGTGTGTTGGTGACACAGGACAAAATGAGATGAGACCCCTCGGACGGGAGCGGCCGCCCGGCTGCGATCCCTGATCCCTGCCCGATCCCTGGCCGCTCCTGCGCATCGCTGCCATCGCTGCCGGNTCTCCTTTTATTTATTTCTTCATTTCTTTGGCAGTGATGTCAGGGAGGGGAGCGGTGGCTGGGGCTGGGGGTTGGATGCACGGCAAGGAGGTTGCTGGCGGCCGAGTGATTAACGTGCAGTTGCTGGGAATTATGTCATCTGCCTCGGTGCTGGGTGGCCCTCGCCCAGCAGCGGCGGTGGGGAGGGAGGGAGGG